>JAMPIV010013684.1:600000-937222 GCA_024509875.1 Oreohelix idahoensis | reverse complement strand
ACAGCCACAATAGTTCATTAAACGATACTTTCTATGACTCGAAGATTCCACACAACGATCAATATAACAGCTGGATATTTTAGTAACATTCCATTTATTATTCACATAGACAATACATCATTACACAGCATGCATAATTTAGGTAGATTCAGCAACTCCTATAATCCGTAGGTTCATAAAAATGTTACCTCATTCCTATTCTTACCGTTAGTTGTATTTAATAAACATTAATATGTTTCAAGACACTTCTATTGTAACATTTCCCATATTTCTACACTGGTAGAACACACACACAAGCCGCCCATTCAGGGTCAAAACACGGTCTGTCCATTTTCCTCCACACTGCTCACATCATGTGCGCAATACACATATCGACAAATTACTATCGTGCTGCGCTCATCAGCACCAAAAGCCTATACATTTTCTAGCGTGTGGGGGGCAAGGGCCAGGGCCAAATTGCCCCCCCCCCCCCCCCTCGAACAACTGAAAACTTAGTTTTCAGTCAGGCAATTATAATGTGAAGCGAGACTATAAATCATTCATCTTATCCCTAATGCGTTATGATTACCTATCATTTATTAAATGATATTACTAGATTTTAAAGGAAAAAAAAATAATGTCAGTAATAACAATATGAATAAATAAGTAATTATTGTCCACTTCCGTATTCGAGTTATTACATAACTCTAGAGAGGGTGTCAGCTAGGACATTGTCCTTTCCTGCTATTGGTAAAACATCAAAATCATACCCTTGCATTTGTAGCGCCCATCGGGTGAGACGTGCATTAGTCGATTTAAAAGTCTGTAAATATGTGAGGGCTTTTTGATCAGTGTATAATTTAAAATGTGTACCCACCAAGAACTTCTGTAGTTTATGTAATGTCCATACCAATGACAAAAGTTCCCTTTCCACAATTGGATATCTGGATTCTGTCTCTGAAAGTTTTCTGCTGAGGTAGAATATCGGGTGGCACTCGCCATAAAGGTCTGCATTTAAACATCCCCCGATTCCTTTCAGAGATGCGTCTGTGTAACCACGAGAAAAGGTCGTCGTAAGTCTGGTAGTCTTAGTATTGGACTTTTTGAAAATTGTGTTTTGATGTTCTGTAAGGCATGGTCACACTCTTTGTTCCATATTATTTTGTCAGGCATACCCTTTTTTGTCAGAGCAGATAGAACAGAAGATAAAGGGAAAATCGTGGTATAAACCTGTGGTAAAAGTTTATGAGTCCCAGCAAACTACGAACTTGTTTCTTAGTAGTTGGTATGGCAAGATCCAGTACCCTTTTTAGTGTAGACTCATCAGGTTGTATTGTATGTCGGCCAATCTTATGACCCAGAAATGAAATCTCAGTAAACCCAATTTCGACTTTGGAAGGTCGAGCTGTGAGGTTATGTACTCTGAGAGTTTGGGGCAACGACGGTATCCCAGCGATATGCTGTTCCCAAGTATCATGAAAAATGCAAATATCGTCCATATACGAAATGAGATCTGTGCGATTACCTAAAACGCGACGCATCATGCGTACAAATGTCGCTGGAGCATTCCGTAAACCAAAACACATGACATTGTAATGAAACAATCCACGAGAAGTGGCAAAAGCAGTCAAACGTTTTGATACATCAGCCAGAGGAATCTGCCAGTAACCTTTAGATAGGTCAAACTTGCTGAAGAAAGTGGCGGATGATAGGCGTGGCAACAAATCCTCCAGCAAAGGCATTGGTTCAGAATAGGATATGGTCACCTTGTTAAAGCGACGAAAGTCAATACAAATACGAATTGACTTGTCTTCCTTTCGTACTGCCACCATAGGAAAACAGAAAGGTGAATCAGACGGTGAAATAATACCCAGTTTTAACATACCATCTACTTCACTTTCCACCTGATCTCTAACATGTAGAGGAACGGCGTATGGTCGTAATGAAATCGGGGTGTAATCTGACAATTTGATTTCGTGTGTGATAATGTTAGTACGTCCCGGAAGATCAGACAAAACATCCTGAAAGGATACCAACATAGAACGAATTTGATCCCCATGATCTGCAGGTAAATCAGTACAAATTATAACATCATTCCATGTTTCCGAAGACTTAATAGGTGCTACCGGAAACGTGGAAGGTACATCAGCGAAATTGGTTTGCACCTCATCCACCAACGCGATAGATGCATGATGGGTAGGTTGGTTCATGATAGCATCACAAATGAATTGTAACTGAGGAGGACGAGTGATGTATGGTAGGAGCATGTTAACATGGAATGTTTTTTCTTTACCCCGCATATTGATGACGTAGTCCACGTCCGTTCTCTTTGCAACAACTTTAAACGGACCTTGCCATGTTACTAACAAGTGATCTACTTTGAGTGGCAGGAGAACAAAAACATCGTCATTGATTGAGAAAGACGTTAGTCGTCTATCTCTGTTAATGCGAGATCTGGTCTTATATTTTGCCATCTCAGATGCTTCAGTCGCCACCTGACATGCATCCACAAGATGTTGGCGTAAATCTGTAACGTATTGATAAGTGGATTTCTTATTATTATTATTCACATCAGATTCCATCAACAAATCATGTAAGAGAGACATTGGACCTCTTGGGTTCGCACCAAATACCAACTGAAAAGGCGAAAAACCAGTATGATTAGGAACCTCTCTGTACGCAAACAGTACAGCAGGAATAAAACGATCCCATTCTTGAGGAAATGATGTAGTCACCTTCCCCAACAATTGTTTTAATGTCCCATTCCAACGTTCCACGACCCCGTTAGAGCTAGGGTGAAATATAGCACTAAGAAAGTGACGGATACGAAGTGTGTTGAAAACATCTGACATCATACCTGACACGAACTGAGATCCATGATCAGAAAGGATTTCTTCCGGAAACCCGATGCGTGAAAATATAGACAGCAACGCATCTGTTACCGACACTGTGGTAATATTTTTTAAAGGAATGGCTTCTGGCCATCTCGTACACAGGTCAATACATGTTAATATGTATTGAAAACCTCTGGTCGACCTTACAGACAGTGGTCCTATGATATCAATAGCCAATTTTAAAAAAGGGCGTACAGCAATATCCGTGACCTGTAAAGGTGCTGATTGATGTGCACCCTTACGTGCAACACTTCGACATTCAGCGCAAGATTTACAATAAGTTGAAATGTCTTTATTTACCCCAGGCCAATAAAAGTGTTTTAGTAATCTATAAGCCGTACGGGAAATTCCCATATGTCCAGCAAATGGTACGTCATGCGCATTTGACAAAACTAGTGCGCGAAATGACGTAGGTACTATAACTTGTTTGAGAATGAAAGAGTAATTATCAAAACATCGTATCATAATATTATCCTGCATTTGAAACCAATGTCTTGAATTTTTAGAATGTTTAATAGTTCGAGCAATAGCTAATGGGAATAAATGTCCCAAAGAAGGATCCATTTGTTGTTTTGCTATATAAATATATTTTTGTCAATGTAATGACAAGTTGTAATGTGTTGATTGTGTATAGAAGAATTTAATTCAATTGTCTCTGCAGCTTGTTGTGCTCTGGTTGTGATCGCGTTAGCAAAGGAGGGATGATTTCTCTCCCAATCAATAATATCCTGTTCAGAACACTCTTTAACCCCCTTTATGTTACCCATAAGTAAATCACAACAAGGTCGATCGAGAGCACACACTCTTACTTTTCCCGAAAAGAACGGAGTATCTATTACCACATCTGCCAGCAGATAAGATTCAACAGTTCCACCGAAAGTTACGCACTTTATAGAGGTTCCCGTAAAGCAAGAAGAAGGAATTAGTGCCTTCCTTAGGCCAATGGTGGTGCAACCGCTGTCACGTAAAATAGAAACAGGTGTGTCAAAAACAAAACCTCTATGGATCACGAGTGAGCCAACCCCATCATTTAAAGACAAAACTGGCAGAGCATGTCCACATCTCAGACGTGGAGTAGATCCAGGTTGAAATAGAGTCATACATTCTCTGCAATTACCACTATTTTCCAGATCAAAACTACATGCATTGGCATGAGTATTATTCTCATTATTGGAAATATTATCATTACCAACGTCAAGCTGACAAGCGTGAGCTTGTGATCTTCCTCTACTTTGACTCCTAGAAAAATGTGTTCCTCTCCGATCCACTGGACAGTCAGACCGATAGTACCCCTTTTTGTCCGTGCGAGAAGAATCATCACGAGATGGTGGTGAGACATGATGTTTGTTATTGTAATTACTGTTATTGTAATCATTACGTGAGGGTCCCGAAAAATGATGTTTGTGAGTGTAATTATTATTGGAGTATTGATTATTTCTTTGCCATGACTTTTTATTATTATGGTTAAAGTTGCGTCTCTCTATACCCCGTGAGGGCGAATGATTATGAGGGAAATTATATCTACCTCTATAGGAATTTTGATAGTCATCCCTATACCGTCGGTCCATGCTGTGAGTGCGTGATCTATCATGAGTGACCGCACAAGCTGGCAAAGTTTCTAGGACCTTCGTCTTACCTAAAGGCAAGTTTGGGTGTGCGACCGAAAATTGTTGAGCCAATTTTTCCATTTCTCCTATATTTGTGGGCTTCCTTTCTTGAAGGAATGAGAAAATTTCAGTATTTACCGAAGATAAAATTTTGTCTCTTAAGAAGAGATCATAAAGACCTTCGAAAGATTTAGTAATATTAGACAGTTCAATCCATCTGTTTAGACACATCTTCACTGAAGACACAAAGTCTTCGACATCCTTACCTTCCACAGGACCCATCGATTTAAATTTTAAACGATATCCTTCCTCATCTAAACAATATTTGCGAAGAAATACTGATTTTATGGATTCATAGTCGTTCCTTTTATCATCGGCAATGTTAAAAAAAGTTTGTAAACTTTCCCCAGTAAGTAACCCGACAAAATGTTCAGGCCATGAGGCCTTAGGTAAATTTAAAGCCGTAACTCTTGATTCAAATCTCAAAAGAAAGAATCCTATATCGTCATGTAATGAAGAAAAATTTGGTAATTTTAAATTAATGATCTTAGACGATCCTGTACCAGACGATTCTCTAGAAGAAGAAGATTGTAAACGCAATTTTTCTAACTCAAAAGTTTTTTCGCTTTCAAATTTCGCTTGTTCTGCAGCAATTTCTGCTAAACGAATTCTTTCCCTTCTCTCATGTTCCCTCTCTTCTTTCTCTCTTTCTTCTCTTTTTTCTTCTCTCTCTCTTTCTTTCTCTTGTCTTTTTTCTTCTTTTTCTTTCTCTTCTCTTTTTTCTTCTCTTTCTTTCTCTTGTCTTTTTTCTTCTCTTTCTTTCTCTTCTTTTTTTTCTTCTCTTTCTTTCTCTTGTCTTTTTTCTTCTCTTTCTTTCTCTTCTTTTTTTTCTTCTCTTTCTTTCTCTTCTTTGTATTCCGCTATTTCTTTATTTACATAGGCTATAAGATCATCACCCGAGAAATTCAAGTCCTTCCCATTCTGTATAAATCCCGCCTTTACCTTCACAAAGTCCGCCATAATGAAATTAAAGAGTAATGGGCTATAGATTCAAAATGTATATCTCTCCCACTTGTTGCCCAATGACTATACTTAGTCGTAAGGTAATTCAAACCTTTTCAAAACCAACTGTATATACAGTACTTCTTCGTTATGTGTGATATACTTGTCTCTGAAGTATATGATACTTATCAACTAATCTCACAGTGTATCCATAATCATCGTATATATTAGCATATCAGCAATTAACAATATACTATAATCCAGTACTAACTATCGCCTTTACTACCTATTTAAAAGCATGCCATACTATCACATTAGACAAAAGATTAACTGACAACGCTGGAAACAAATCAGGAAAGAGACAACAATGTAAAAAGTCATAAAATCCTACAATATAATAAAACAGTTGTTTCCACCGTCAATGAACAGTACAGGACGAGATACAATCACATAGAACTGCTGTACATATTAAAAAGAAAGTCAGAGAAGAACTACAGGTACGAACATAATCATACTGAACTAAATAAGAATTCCACGACAATATGTTACTCGACAGCACAGCTAAACAAATAAGAAAATATTAATCTCAGTCAGAGCGGAAATACGACAGCACTAAATGCTGAATCCCTGAAAGAGATCAATACAATCAAAATCTATAGAACGACGACAACTAAATTCATCCAAAGATATAATTGAGTGTCGCCCACAAGAAAACATAAAACATAAAAGATACACAAAAATAAGATGTGCCTGACATTTTTAGGACCGGAGACCATGACCCTACCAACATATATTCACTTATATGATTAAAATCCACGACCGCCAATCCTCGTTGTAGACAAGACGCATCAATCTCGCAAAGTAGCCTTGAATCTATGCAATAAACACGGGTCAAGAAAAGAATGTAAAGTCTGGGTTGCACAACGCGTATAAGTGTCCTGTACAAGACGTTCCCTGTTCCTACTTAGGAAATCCACGTGGTCAGCAAATCTGTTTGGTGACGTACGTAAAAGATTAAATCATCCTTCCTGACCATTGCAGACAACCGAAATGATTTCTCGGACATCAGGGTTGAAAGACTTGTCAGACTTGAAAGACCCAAAAGATTGGTTCTGGATACCGTCATGCTTCTCACGATCCATATTATTGGTATAATAAATGTCCACTGGTAACTTTACTTTAGGATTTACAAGTCCGTTCAGGTGATCTTGATGTAATGGTTCACTACAACGATTCAACGTGAAATGGCCTCGAGGTGACAATATTCTTCATAGTAACCTGTGACCGCAGTATATTGTGTCGAAATTTCATATCTGTTCGTAGGCAGTCAAATGTCTGTTCAGCGACTTTAATAGAATATATGTTGTTTGGTATTAATGTCTTCCCAACAGTCCAAGGTCTTGGCATGACCTCGTACGAAAAATTGCAATTTCTATTGATTCCACAAATTCGTGTGCTTGATATCTTGCGTACTTTCCACAGTACAGCATTGTACATATTCCAAACAATTAATTCCTCTCCAACGGAACGAGCCTCCCATATCTGTGGCGTTAAAAGTTTATATTCTTCAGTTGATTGTTTGTGCTCGTTTTCACACTGTGTCTAGGTTTATATATCATAGGTCCACAAGATTCAGGACAGCCACAATAGTTCATTAACGATACTTTCTATGACTCGAAGATTCCACACAACGATCAATATAACAGCTGGATATTTTAGTAACATTCCATTTATTATTCACGTAGACAATACATCATTACACAGCATGCATAATTAGGTAGATTCAGCAACTCCTATAATCCGTAGGTCCATAAAAGTGTTACCTCATTCCTATTCCTACCGTTAGTTGTATTTAATAAACATTAATATGTTTCAAGACACTTCTATTGTAACATTTCCCATATTTCTACCACTGGGTAGAACACACACACAAGCCGCCCATTCAGGGTCAAAACACGCTCTGTCCATTTTCCTCCACACTGCTCACGTCATGTGCGCAATACACATATCGACAAATTATTATCGTGCTGCGCTCATCAGCACCAAAAGCCTATACATTTTCTAGCGTGTGGCGTGCAATAGCCAGCGCCACACGTAGTGCCAGTACAAACCCTGTAACATGAAGATTAAGGCTTGTCTCAACTAAACATCAAGTCCCTCAAATACACAAGTTATAATACATGCAAAAGTAAAGACTAGGGTCAGATCTGTCTGACCGACCCAGCACCTCCACCTCAATAATGTAACAGTTTGTACCAGTTTTTCATTTCCTCTCCTCTACTGGCTACAACATCTCTACAAATATCCATGATCTTTTCCATAAAATAGGATAGGTGTTATGATCCCCGATGATAATGTACAAAGTCGTTTGGTTCTACCTCTCTGGTAGTTTGATAATACAATATGGTGGAGCAACAAGTAGGCTTTGCATAAGTCTACTAGGGACTTATGTACTTACTGTCGTAAAATATCTTCATTACCCAAGTCAAACAACACAATTAATAATATAATAATTGTTAATAATTTCAGTCTTACCACAGATCAAGAAATAAAACACAGGAACGACGATTGGCACTGATTCAGCACTGCTGCTGCGGCTGCTGCTTGTGTGACTATGAAATCTTATTACAATATTTGCTTTAGTATATATTCAAACTTCACACTCATCTATCGTCCTGACACTTGGACAGTTTCTAAACAAATGGCGTCCCTCCTATCTAAGTTTTTATTGATATAAAATGCGTTGGCCAATGAGGTCCAACTATTTAACTTTCAATTTCAAATTTTTGAAAATAAAGCCAAAATTTCCCAAGGAATGCCAAAAGTACACAATAAAAGGCGTACCTCTGTCTGTCGGTCTGTCCCAATTTGGCATTAAAAGCTAAAAACAGTCTTGATTTTTGACATAACAAGTCTGCCTCTCACTCACTTCCAAATTTCCACGGTCAAAATATATTTTTAGTTTTGGGCCATCCCATAATTTCTTTCCCCCTTGTCTACCCCTCCTTCAATAGAATTACATGTACTATGGCTTGACTCATTTCCTCTAACGCGTCCAAAAAATCACCGTTAGCAAATGCAAAGACGATCAGTCCGTCTGCCTGTCTGTACCGACCAATACAGTATTTTGTCAATATCTTTTGTGTTATCTGTCAGACCTTATATTTTAAGGCATATTATTTATCAGGAGAAGACAAGCTCTTAAACTAGCTAACTTTTATGGTCCTAAGCCTATTAATAAAGAATTTCATAAATTTTCCATCAGTTTCAATTTCCATTATCTCCTAAACACGCCACCTCTTTTCCATTCGCGCTTAGTTCAAACTGCAGCAACAACCAGTTGGTGACGTCATAAAATGTACTAATTTGCAGACAGAGTAAGGCGTGTGTGTTTATGTATTCCCACTGTGTGCCTTATAGTAGAAGAAGAGTTGGCGTGGCGTGATATTTTTAAACCTCTGCTACCAATATAACGAACAATTATTAGTGCCGTGGCTTTCTTTGCCAACAATTTGCGTGTTTCAACCTCTAGTGTCAATAGGCGCAGTCTAAAAATACATTTTCCTATCTCCTATGTTGGTCCGAAATAAGGCTAATACTGTCAAAATGTTATCTATAATCCAAGGTTACGGTACCCTTATACATTACGTTCTGTCTTGCTAAAATCAATGCGTTGACAGGCGGGGGGAAAACGGCGCGTTGCAAATATACTATAGTGTTTCTACTTATATAAATTGGGCTTTTATACTTATAAATAATACTTTTATCGCTGTATCAATGTACTTTATCACACATCTCCCCACCTAAGAACATGCCTGATGCAAGTTCCAAAAACAGTGATACACATAGATAAAATTAACTCCTTACGTCTGTTGAATATTCTGATTTGGATCACAGGGATGCCTACTGAGGAAATCTGCACCCACTTTCTGTGACCCCAGGATATATTCAATAGTGAATGAATATGGCTGTAGGAGTAAGGACCATCGTAATAAACGAGCATTTTCGTGTTTTGCCTGTGACAGAAATACAAGAGGTTGATGATCTGTTTGGACCACGAATGTTCTAACATAAAGATAGATCTGGAACTTTCGTATAGCCCATATAAGAGCTAAACATTCTTTTTCGCTTGTTGAATAGTTTTGCTCCGCTTTGTTCAACTTGCAGCTAGCATAAGCGACTGGGTTCAGCTCCCCTTCTGGTGACGACGACCTTTGCAACAAAGTAGCCCCCAGGCCCACATTGCTTGCGTCACTTCTCACCACAAATTCCTGACTCAAATCAGGTAACTTCAAGATTGGCTTGCTTGTAAGTTTTTCCTTTTACTCTTGGTATGCTAATTCACATTGGGCTGACCAAACAATTCTATCAGGATTTCCCTTGCGAGTTAAATCCGTCAGAGGAGCACAAATAGAGTTAAAATTTTTGATATAATTTTGATAAAATCCACACAACGACACAAAAGATCTCACATCTTTTTTTGTTTGTGGCCTAGGTGCTCTCTGCAATTTCTCAAGGTTCTTGGGGTCAGGGGTCATGCTACCCTGAAACACAGTATGTCTCAAGAATTCCAACTTTTTACAACCAATACAACATTTTGTTGGTCTAGCCGTCAAATTAGCCTCTCTTAGTCTATCAAACAGCATAGTCAAAGAGTTAATGTGTTCCTCAAAGGTTTCTGTAGCAATAAGGATGTCATCCATAAAATTAGTGATGCATGGGTTATTCAGTGGATCCAACAATTTTCGCATCATCCTAGAAAACACACTCGGAGCATTTTTCAACCCAAACGGCAACATGTTGAATTCATAATGTCCTTCCGAAGTGCTGAACGCTAAATAAGGTCAGACCTCAGGCTTTACTGGAATCTGATAATAGCCTTTGCTCAGATCCATCTTAGAAAAATATTTTGCCTTGTTTAGCCTGGCAAATAATTGATTTGTGTCAGGTAATGGATCCACCTGATTCTCTGTGACAGCATTCAGTTTCCTGTAATCTATACACAGACGATGTTCCCCAGAGGGTTTCCTCAGCAAAACGACACTGGAGCTGTATGGAGATTCGCTATGAGAAATAATCCCTTCTTTCAACAAATAATCAATCTCTTCTCTCAAAGCTTTCTCCTTTGCAAACGGGATCGTATAGGCTCTCATACAGATCGGTGTTGGGTCTACTACTGTCATATTATATTCCAACAAATTCGTGTGCCCCGGTTTATTCGTGTGCCCCGGTTTGTCCGTTAACACGTCCGTATGATCACTCAGAACCTTTTGAACCTGTTCCCTCTGTTTTTTCGTCAAGTGTTTACTGACTTTTACATGTGCAGGGGTTTCACATGTTTTTAGGGGGTACTCATGAGAGGTGAGTGGTTCATTTTTCATCCCCGTTGCTATCGACAAGGACATTAAGTGTGTTCCTTCCTGGATTTCCCTGTCCAGATACTTCTTTAGAAGGTTCACATGATATATTTTCTCTTTCCCCTTCTTGTCGATTTTATAATTTGTTCTAGACACCTTCTCTGGAACAGTATATGGACCTTGCCATCCAATTTGTAATTTGTTACTGCTGCCGGGTAGAAGAAGAAGCACCTTCTCGCCCACATTTAGCTCTCTATCCTTCGCTTTCTTATTAAAATAGGCAGCATGTTTTTTCCTGGCTTGTCTGAGATTATCATTTGCAAGTTTCCAGCCAGTTTTCAGACGAGTGGTCAGCTCGTTCACATATTGATATGATGAGGTAACAGTCTCTTCTGCCTTCTCATCTGTCCATGTCCTCAACAAGGTTACATATGGACTTTTAATTTTTCTGACATATTTTTCATAATATTGGAAGCCTTGTGTTGAGGACGTTTCTTCCTTTTGTCATCACATAAGAATCTTCCACTACCAATTCTTTTCTTGGGGTTTTCTCCCCACTTTAAATTCCTTGTGAGAGATCTTCTCTCTCTTGTATCTTCACCCAGTTCACATAATTCCGACCGGGGGATTGTCGGCTTATTCTGGGGTAAAACCACTTTTGGCCCTCGACACAGAGTTGCCATGTTAATACATTCAAGTGAAGACTGTGTGTGAAAAGGGGGCTCCCATTCCACTTTGTCTACTTTATTATAATTATTTTTCCTTCCAGGCCTAAGTTTGCTCCGTGGCGTTTCTAGGTCCTGCACATTTTTCCCACTTGTGGGTGTTCCCTCATGAAATATGCCACATGCTTCTACAAAGTTCTCAATGTCGACCATTACGTCGGGCCAATAATATTTTTGAGAAACTTTTTGGCAGATGGTACCTATTTTCTCATGATCCCCATCTTTCCCAACATGTAAACTCCTTATTACATCTGCCCTATATATTTTAGGAAGTACCAGCTGTCCATGACCATTTGTTCCAGTCCCAGTCTTCCTATACAACAATTTGTTCTTCATATAATAGTCCCCTTTGCTTGGAGGTGTGTGGCATTTAGGTAATTTTTTAAAGCAAGGCTTGAGTGTCCTATCCTCAGCCTGTGCCTTCCTCATCTCCTCTGGATGAGTATTTATAGGTTCATCTTCCTCCTTCCGTGACTGTGATCTGGTCTGCACTGCTGCCATGACCACAGGTCTCTTGGGATTCCCCAAGAAGACATAATGACACCCCAATATCAGAGGGTAGATGGGTGCGTCTATCACTGCTGCTCTGATTACTCCTTCCACATAGCGAGTTTTCACAGTTATCCTGGCAATGGGAAGTGTAATGAGTGGTATGTCCTTGGTCGCCCCTTGTATCTCCACTGTTTCTGTGGTATACTGATCTGGGTTCACCAGGTGCGAACTTACGACTGAATCAAAATCTAGACCTGTATCATAAAGGCACCTAATGGTGACCCCATTACATACAACATCTTCACAAACTGGGGGGTGATAAGGTTCCTGCAGTCCTGTAGGTCTGTCCTTTACTACTTTTTCCCCCGTCTTCATTGCAGCAAACGTAGGAGGTTTCTTATTACAAACTTTGGTGTCATGTCCTTCCATCTTACACCATCTACAATATAATCTACCTTGATGAAAAGGTTTTTTTTCATCATATTTTCTGTCATTGAACTGTGGGTTTTTGTTTCTATAGTCATTTTGTGGCCTATCAAAGTTTTGCTTACCTTTGTTGTCAAATTTATTAGAGTTTTGAGGGGCCTTAAAATTTTCTGCATGCTTCTTTCTGGCGCCAGCTACCTCTGCCTGGGCCGCCTGATACCTCTCAGCGACATTAAGTAACTCACCCAACCTCTCTGCACCTTGTTCCATGAGAAACTTTCTCAAGTCTGGAGCCATGGACTCTCTTAATTGCTCAATAAGGATCATTTCTTTAAGATCTTGGGTTTTCCCCAGAGCAGTCCATTTCTCCAAGTAAGTCTCTAAACGTGCAGAGAACTGGTGATAGGTCTCACCCGACAGTAGCTTGGCATTTCTAAACTTTTTCCTATAAAATTCTCGATTCTTTTCATACCTTAACAAAAGAGCCTGCTTCAACATGTCATAATTGTCTTGGTCGTCTTTGCTTATCTTTGCAAACACTTCATAAGATGTTCCCCTAAGACCCTGGGATAACTTCAAACTCCACCTTTCTTTCTCTAACCCATAGGTGGTGGCTAATACCTCAAATCTACTGAGGAATGACTCGATGTCATCCTCCCTCTCAACAAAATGGTCTAAATGGAACCCCATAGCTGAGGTTGAGGCTCCCTGACTAGCAGTGGCATCAGAGGTAGAAGGGCTGTTATTACCTTCAGGAGAATGGCCTTGTAATTCCAACTCCCTTAGTTGTAACTCATGTTCCCTCTGTAACCGTTTATCTTCTGCTTCCCTCTCAGCCTTTTTCTCTTCAGCCTCCAATTTCTTTTCCTCATACTGGAGCCGCTTAATTTCAGCCTCCCTATCCACCTCCAATGCCCTAGCCTCTTTGTCAGCCTCAATCTGCAACCTTTTAATTTCTTTATCAGCCTCTACTTTTCTTTCTGCTTCCAATTTCCTATCTTCCCTATCTCTTTCAATAAATTTATCAACCACTGAGGTTACATATTGGACCAGTTCTGGTCTCTCCATACCCATCTCTTTTGCAGTCAGCACAACAGCAGATCTGAACTTTGCCAAGTCTGCCATAATATCAATTTTAACAAAGTTCTAAGGCAAAATTCAAACTCTAATTAACAAGGTATAACCAATGACTAATTTATTAACTAATTACTGGCCGTGACACTTCATCAACTATTTTTCACCAAAAGTACTTTACTTTTATTTTATTGAATATTATTTTTCTCAAGGGACAATAGTTATACAATTTCAATATTGAATCTATATATAATGTTAATTTTAAATCCCGAGAGCAAGCTACCCAATATAAAATGAAAATTCAGATCCCAGACGAGCCTACCAATATATGTGGTGGTTTTGGTGTTGTGATTGTTGTGCTAGTATTTCCTATTGTACTGAGTGAGGTCAGCTGTGAAGGCCCCTGAATATCTAAGGTTTAGAGTGAGTTTTCATGGTACCTTTCTGCTACCACCTTACGATCTCACTCAGACCTATTCTTGACTAGTATGTCTGATAGCTACGTCTAAATTGTCTAGGGTATTGCAAATGTGGTGTGATGTTAATTAAACCCACAAACACACATATAAACAACTATTAATCTCTATGATCAACTCAACTAACACAGTGTTTTTAAATTTTTGTGATGATAACTTTTTTTACAATTTTATTTTGTCCTGAACTAGATATTCTTTTGTTCAGGACTGTCAACTGAAAATGTAATCAATGTGTGAATATATACATATATATAGGAAATTTTACTTAACTAAAAGGGACCATCTGTCCATACACGTTATATGATTTTTACTTAATGGTGTTGATTTAAATTAATCTCTCTACACTGTTACAGGAGTGCGGGTCGGGATGTGTACATCACACCCTATCTTTCTTTTCAAGACTTTTATTTATAGTCTGCACTTTAATTGGGAACACTTTATCGGTATGTTAAACAGTTTATTTTATATCATAGAAGTGCGTTGATGAAGAGTTCCGGGCCCAGTTTGATGTACTTAACTGGCCCAGTGACTTGTAGTTGAGTGTTGTCTTTTCTGTCGACAGCCACTGTCTCGATCTTTCTGAGATACTCTTGGTAGGAACTGACCACAAAGCTTCAGCTCCAGTGGTATGGCGCTAGTACTGCGACAGCCACCTCCACTATCAATCAGCTGAAAATAATCAGGAAGCTGGCACTAGCGTAGTGCCAGTACAAACCCTGTAACATGAAGATTAAGGCTTGTCTCAACAAAACATCAAGTCCCTCAAATACACAAGTTATAATACATGCAAAAGTAAAGACTAGGGTCAGATCTGTCTGACCGACCCAGCACCTCCACCTCAATAATGTAACAGTTTGTACCAGTTTTTCATTTCCTCTCCTCTACTGGCTACAACATCTCTACAAATATCCATGATCTTTTCCATAAAATAGGATAGGTGTTATGATCCCCGATGATAATGTACAAAGTCGTTTGGTTCTACCTCTCTGGTAGTTTGATAATACAATATGGTGGAGCAACAAGTAGGCTTTGCATAAGTCTACTAGGGACTTATGTACTTACTGTCGTAAAATATCTTCATTACCCAAGTCAAACAACACAATTAATAATATAATAATTGTTAATAATTTCAGTCTTACCACAGATCAAGAAATAAAACACAGGAACGACGATTGGCACTGATTCAGCACTGCTGCTGCGGCTGCTGCTTGTGTGACTATGAAATCTTATTACAATATTTGCTTTAGTATATATTCAAACTTCACACTCATCTATCGTCCTGACACTTGGACAGTTTCTAAACAAATGGCGTCCCTCCTATCTAAGTTTTTATTGATATAAAATGCGTTGGCCAATGAGGTCCAACTATTTAACTTTCAATTTCAAATTTTTGAAAATAAAGCCAAAATTTCCCAAGGAATGCCAAAAGTACACAATAAAAGGCGTACCTCTGTCTGTCGGTCTGTCCCAATTTGGCATTAAAAGCTAAAAACAGTCTTGATTTTTGACATAACAAGTCTGCCTCTCACTCACTTCCAAATTTCCACGGTCAAAATATATTTTTAGTTTTGGGCCATCCCATAATTTCTTTCCCCCTTGTCTACCCCTCCTTCAATAGAATTACATGTACTATGGCTTGACTCATTTCCTCTAACGCGTCCAAAAAATCACCGTTAGCAAATGCAAAGACGATCAGTCCGTCTGCCTGTCTGTACCGACCAATACAGTATTTTGTCAATATCTTTTGTGTTATCTGTCAGACCTTATATTTTAAGGCATATTATTTATCAGGAGAAGACAAGCTCTTAAACTAGCTAACTTTTATGGTCCTAAGCCTATTAATAAAGAATTTCATAAATTTTCCATCAGTTTCAATTTCCATTATCTCCTAAACACGCCACCTCTTTTCCATTCGCGCTTAGTTCAAACTGCAGCAACAACCAGTTGGTGACGTCATAAAATGTACTAATTTGCAGACAGAGTAAGGCGTGTGTGTTTATGTATTCCCACTGTGTGCCTTATAGTAGAAGAAGAGTTGGCGTGGCGTGATATTTTTAAACCTCTGCTACCAATATAACGAACAATTATTAGTGCCGTGGCTTTCTTTGCCAACAATTTGCGTGTTTCAACCTCTAGTGTCAATAGGCGCAGTCTAAAAATACATTTTCCTATCTCCTATGTTGGTCCGAAATAAGGCTAATACTGTCAAAATGTTATCTATAATCCAAGGTTACGGTACCCTTATACATTACGTTCTGTCTTGCTAAAATCAATGCGTTGACAGGCGGGGGGAAAACGGCGCGTTGCAAATATACTATAGTGTTTCTACTTATATAAATTGGGCTTTTATACTTATAAATAATACTTTTATCGCTGTATCAATGTACTTTATCACACATCTCCCCACCTAAGAACATGCCTGATGCAAGTTCCAAAAACAGTGATACACATAGATAAAATTAACTCCTTACGTCTGTTGAATATTCTGATTTGGATCACAGGGATGCCTACTGAGGAAATCTGCACCCACTTTCTGTGACCCCAGGATATATTCAATAGTGAATGAATATGGCTGTAGGAGTAAGGACCATCGTAATAAACGAGCATTTTCGTGTTTTGCCTGTGACAGAAATACAAGAGGTTGATGATCTGTTTGGACCACGAATGTTCTAACATAAAGATAGATCTGGAACTTTCGTATAGCCCATATAAGAGCTAAACATTCTTTTTCGCTTGTTGAATAGTTTTGCTCCGCTTTGTTCAACTTGCAGCTAGCATAAGCGACTGGGTTCAGCTCCCCTTCTGGTGACGACGACCTTTGCAACAAAGTAGCCCCCAGGCCCACATTGCTTGCGTCACTTCTCACCACAAATTCCTGACTCAAATCAGGTAACTTCAAGATTGGCTTGCTTGTAAGTTTTTCCTTTTACTCTTGGTATGCTAATTCACATTGGGCTGACCAAACAATTCTATCAGGATTTCCCTTGCGAGTTAAATCCGTCAGAGGAGCACAAATAGAGTTAAAATTTTTGATATAATTTTGATAAAATCCACACAACGACACAAAAGATCTCACATCTTTTTTTGTTTGTGGCCTAGGTGCTCTCTGCAATTTCTCAAGGTTCTTGGGGTCAGGGGTCATGCTACCCTGAAACACAGTATGTCTCAAGAATTCCAACTTTTTACAACCAATACAACATTTTGTTGGTCTAGCCGTCAAATTAGCCTCTCTTAGTCTATCAAACAGCATAGTCAAAGAGTTAATGTGTTCCTCAAAGGTTTCTGTAGCAATAAGGATGTCATCCATAAAATTAGTGATGCATGGGTTATTCAGTGGATCCAACAATTTTCGCATCATCCTAGAAAACACACTCGGAGCATTTTTCAACCCAAACGGCAACATGTTGAATTCATAATGTCCTTCCGAAGTGCTGAACGCTAAATAAGGTCAGACCTCAGGCTTTACTGGAATCTGATAATAGCCTTTGCTCAGATCCATCTTAGAAAAATATTTTGCCTTGTTTAGCCTGGCAAATAATTGATTTGTGTCAGGTAATGGATCCACCTGATTCTCTGTGACAGCATTCAGTTTCCTGTAATCTATACACAGACGATGTTCCCCAGAGGGTTTCCTCAGCAAAACGACACTGGAGCTGTATGGAGATTCGCTATGAGAAATAATCCCTTCTTTCAACAAATAATCAATCTCTTCTCTCAAAGCTTTCTCCTTTGCAAACGGGATCGTATAGGCTCTCATACAGATCGGTGTTGGGTCTACTACTGTCATATTATATTCCAACAAATTCGTGTGCCCCGGTTTATTCGTGTGCCCCGGTTTGTCCGTTAACACGTCCGTATGATCACTCAGAACCTTTTGAACCTGTTCCCTCTGTTTTTTCGTCAAGTGTTTACTGACTTTTACATGTGCAGGGGTTTCACATGTTTTTAGGGGGTACTCATGAGAGGTGAGTGGTTCATTTTTCATCCCCGTTGCTATCGACAAGGACATTAAGTGTGTTCCTTCCTGGATTTCCCTGTCCAGATACTTCTTTAGAAGGTTCACATGATATATTTTCTCTTTCCCCTTCTTGTCGATTTTATAATTTGTTCTAGACACCTTCTCTGGAACAGTATATGGACCTTGCCATCCAATTTGTAATTTGTTACTGCTGCCGGGTAGAAGAAGAAGCACCTTCTCGCCCACATTTAGCTCTCTATCCTTCGCTTTCTTATTAAAATAGGCAGCATGTTTTTTCCTGGCTTGTCTGAGATTATCATTTGCAAGTTTCCAGCCAGTTTTCAGACGAGTGGTCAGCTCGTTCACATATTGATATGATGAGGTAACAGTCTCTTCTGCCTTCTCATCTGTCCATGTCCTCAACAAGGTTACATATGGACTTTTAATTTTTCTGACATATTTTTCATAATATTGGAAGCCTTGTGTTGAGGACGTTTCTTCCTTTTGTCATCACATAAGAATCTTCCACTACCAATTCTTTTCTTGGGGTTTTCTCCCCACTTTAAATTCCTTGTGAGAGATCTTCTCTCTCTTGTATCTTCACCCAGTTCACATAATTCCGACCGGGGGATTGTCGGCTTATTCTGGGGTAAAACCACTTTTGGCCCTCGACACAGAGTTGCCATGTTAATACATTCAAGTGAAGACTGTGTGTGAAAAGGGGGCTCCCATTCCACTTTGTCTACTTTATTATAATTATTTTTCCTTCCAGGCCTAAGTTTGCTCCGTGGCGTTTCTAGGTCCTGCACATTTTTCCCACTTGTGGGTGTTCCCTCATGAAATATGCCACATGCTTCTACAAAGTTCTCAATGTCGACCATTACGTCGGGCCAATAATATTTTTGAGAAACGTTTTGGCAGATGGTACCTATTTTCTCATGGTCCCCATCTTTCCCAACATGTAAACTCCTTATTACATCTGCCCTATATATTTTAGGAAGTACCAGCTGTCCATGACCATTTGTTCCAGTCCCAGTCTTCCTATACAACAATTTGTTCTTCATATAATAGTCCCCTTTGCTTGGAGGTGTGTGGCATTTAGGTAATTTTTTAAAGCAAGGCTTGAGTGTCCTATCCTCAGCCTGTGCCTTCCTCATCTCCTCTGGATGAGTATTTATAGGTTCATCTTCCTCCTTCCGTGACTGTGATCTGGTCTGCACTGCTGCCATGACCACAGGTCTCTTGGGATTCCCCAAGAAGACATAATGACACCCCAATATCAGAGGGTAGATGGGTGCGTCTATCACTGCTGCTCTGATTACTCCTTCCACATAGCGAGTTTTCACAGTTATCCTGGCAATGGGAAGTGTCATGAGTGGTATGTCCTTGGTCGCCCCTTGTATCTCCACTGTTTCTGTGGTATACTGATCTGGGTTCACCAGGTGCGAACTTACGACTGAATCAAAATCTAGACCTGTATCATAAAGGCACCTAATGGTGACCCCATTACATACAACATCTTCACAAACTGGGGGGTGATAAGGTTCCTGCAGTCCTGTAGGTCTGTCCTTTACTACTTTTTCCCCCGTCTTCATTGCAGCAAACGTAGGAGGTTTCTTATTACAAACTTTGGTGTCATGTCCTTCCCTCTTACACCATCTACAATATAATCTACCTTGATGAAAAAGTTTTTTTTTCATCATATTTTCTGTCATTGAACTGTGGGTTTTTGTTTCTATAGTCATTTTGTGGCCTATCAAAGTTTTGCTTACCTTTGTTGTCAAATTTATTAGAGTTTTGAGGGGCCTTAAAATTTTCTGCATGCTTCTTTCTGGCGCCAGCTACCTCTGCCTGGGCCGCCTGATACCTCTCAGCGACATTAAGTAACTCACCCAACCTCTCTGCACCTTGTTCCATGAGAAACTTTCTCAAGTCTGGAGCCATGGACTCTCTTAATTGCTCAATAAGGATCATTTCTTTAAGATCTTGGGTTTTCCCCAGAGCAGTCCATTTCTCCAAGTAAGTCTCTAAACGTGCAGAGAACTGGTGATAGGTCTCACCCGACAGTAGCTTGGCATTTCTAAACTTTTTCCTATAAAATTCTCGATTCTTTTCATACCTTAACAAAAGAGCCTGCTTCAACATGTCATAATTGTCTTGGTCGTCTTTGCTTATCTTTGCAAACACTTCATAAGATGTTCCCCTAAGACCCTGGGATAACTTCAAACTCCACCTTTCTTTCTCTAACCCATAGGTGGTGGCTAATACCTCAAATCTACTGAGGAATGACTCGATGTCATCCTCCCTCTCAACAAAATGGTCTAAATGGAACCCCATAGCTGAGGTTGAGGCTCCCTGACTAGCAGTGGCATCAGAGGTAGAAGGGCTGTTATTACCTTCAGGAGAATGGCCTTGTAATTCCAACTCCCTTAGTTGTAACTCATGTTCCCTCTGTAACCGTTTATCTTCTGCTTCCCTCTCAGCCTTTTTCTCTTCAGCCTCCAATTTCTTTTCCTCATACTGGAGCCGCTTAATTTCAGCCTCCCTATCCACCTCCAATGCCCTAGCCTCTTTGTCAGCCTCAATCTGCAACCTTTTAATTTCTTTATCAGCCTCTACTTTTCTTTCTGCTTCCAATTTCCTATCTTCCCTATCTCTTTCAATAAATTTATCAACCACTGAGGTTACATATTGGACCAGTTCTGGTCTCTCCATACCCATCTCTTTTGCAGTCAGCACAACAGCAGATCTGAACTTTGCCAAGTCTGCCATAATATCAATTTTAACAAAGCTCTAAGGCAAAATTCAAACTCTAATTAACAAGGTATAACCAATGACTAATTTATTAACTAATTACTGGCTGTGACACTTCATCAACTATTTTTCACCAAAAGTACTTTACTTTTATTTTATTGAATATTATTTTTCTCAAGGGACAATAGTTATACAATTTCAATATTGAATCTATATATAATGTTAATTTTAAATCCCGAGAGCAAGCTACCCAATATAAAATGAAAATTCAGATCCCAGACGAGCCTACCAATATATGTGGTGGTTTTGGTGTTGTGATTGTTGTGCTAGTATTTCCTATTGTACTGAGTGAGGTCAGCTGTGAAGGCCCCTGAATATCTAAGGTTTAGAGTGAGTTTTCATGGTACCTTTCTGCTACCACCTTACGATCTCACTCAGACCTATTCTTGACTAGTATGTCTGATAGCTACGTCTAAATTGTCTAGGGTATTGCAAATGTGGTGTGATGTTAATTAAACCCACAAACACACATATAAACAACTATTAATCTCTATGATCAACTCAACTAACACAGTGTTTTAAATTTTTGTGATGATAACTTTTTTTACAATTTTATTTTGTCCTGAACTAGATATTCTTTTGTTCAGGACTGTCAACTGAAAATGTAATCAATGTGTGAATATATACATATATATAGGCAATTTTACTTAACTAAAAGGGACCATCTGTCCATACACGTTATATGATTTTTACTTAATGGTGTTGATTTAAATTAATCTCTCTACACTGTTACAGGAGTGCGGGTCAGGATGTGTACATCACACCCTATCTTTCTTTTCAAGACTTTTATTTATAGTCTGCACTTTAATTGGGAACACTTTATCGGTATGTTAAACAGTTTATTTTATATCATAGAAGTGCGTTGATGAAGAGTTCCGGGCCCAGTTTGATGTACTTAACTGGCCCAGTGACTTGTAGTTGAGTGTTGTCTTTTCTGTCGACAGCCACTGTCTCGATCTTTCTGAGATACTCTTGGTAGGAACTGACCACAAAGCTTCAGCTCCAGTGGTATGGCGCTAGTACTGCGACAGCCACCTCCACTATCAATCAGCTGAAAATAATCAGGAAGCTGGCACTAGCGTAGTGCCAGTACAAACCCTGTAACATGAAGATTAAGGCTTGTCTCAACAAAACATCAAGTCCCTCAAATACACAAGTTATAATACATGCAAAAGTAAAGACTAGGGTCAGATCTGTCTGACCGACCCAGCACCTCCACCTCAATAATGTAACAGTTTGTACCAGTTTTTCATTTCCTCTCCTCTACTGGCTACAACATCTCTACAAATATCCATGATCTTTTCCATAAAATAGGATAGGTGTTATGATCCCCGATGATAATGTACAAAGTCGTTTGGTTCTACCTCTCTGGTAGTTTGATAATACAATATGGTGGAGCAACAAGTAGGCTTTGCATAAGTCTACTAGGGACTTATGTACTTACTGTCGTAAAATATCTTCATTACCCAAGTCAAACAACACAATTAATAATATAATAGTTGTTAGTAATTTCAGTCTTACCACAGATCAAGAAATAAAACACAGGAACGACGATTGGCACTGATTCAGCACTGCTGCTGCGGCTGCTGCTTGTGTGACTATGAAATCTTATTACAATATTTGCTTTAATATATATTCAAACTTCACACTCATCTATCGTCCTGACACTTGGACAGTTTCTAAACAAATGGCGTCCCTCCTATCTAAGTTTTTATTGATATAAAATGCGTTGGCCAATGAGGTCCAACTATTTAACTTTCAATTTCAAATTTTTGAAAATAAAGCCAAAATATCCCAAGGAATGCCAAAAGTACACAATAAAAGGCGTACCTCTGTCTGTCGGTCTGTCCCAATTTGGCATTAAAAGCTAAAAACAGTCTTGATTTTTGACATAACAAGTCTGCCTCTCACTCACTTCCAAATTTCCACGGTCAAAATATATTTTTAGTTTTGGGCCATCCCATAATTTCTTTCCCCCTTGTCTACCCCTCCTTCAATAGAATTACATGTACCATGGCTTGACTCATTTCCTCTAACGCGTCCAAAAAATCACCGTTAGCAAATGCAAAGACGATCAGTCCGTCTGCCTGTCTGTACCGACCAATACAGTATTTTGTCAATATCTTTCGTGTTATCTGTCGGACCTTATATTTTAAGGCATATTTTTTATCAGGAAAAGACAAGCTCTTAAACTAGCTAACTTTTATGGTCCTAAGCCTATTAATAAAGAATTTCATAAATTTTCCATATCAGTTTCAATTTCCATTATCTCCTAAACACGCCACCTCTTTTCCATTCGCGCTTAGTTCAAACTGCAGCAACAACCAGTTGGTGACGTCATAAAATGTACTAATTTGCAGACAGAGTAAGGCATGTGTGTTTATGTATTCCCACTGTGTGCCTTATAGTAGAAGAAGAGTTGGCGTGGCGTGATATTTTTAAACCTCTGCTACCAATGTAACGAACAATTATTAGTGCCGTGGCTTTCTTTGCCAACAATTTGCGTGTTTCAACCTCTAGTGTCAATAGGCGCAGTCTAAAAATACATTTTCCTATCTCCTATGTTGGTCCGAAATAAGGCTAATACGGTCAAAATGTTATCTATAATCCAAGGTTACGGTACCCTTATACATTACGTTCTGTCTTGCTAAAATCAATGCGTTGACTGGCGGGGGGAAAACGGCGCGTTGCAAATATACTATAGTGTTTCTACTTATATAAATTGGGCTTTTATACTTATAAATAATACTTTTATCGCTGTATCAATGTACTTTATCACAAATGTGATGAAAACAGCATCATCATGTAAAAGTCTTAAATTCTTTGTCAGACTTTAAAAAACAATACAACAAAAGTGTCATTTTACTCTGTGTAAATAGTAATTTATTGGGGAAAATGACAGAACTTTGTACAGGAGAATGAATACCTCAATCTGTCAGATCATGGAAAATCAATGAGTGTGAAGATAATTTCTGACCCAACAATGAATAAATGAAAAAGACTCTCCATTGCTATGTAACAATAGATTTTATAAGCAATAGTTGAATAATCACATAATGAAACAAATTTATGATTAACCTATAACTGGAATCCAACACAATTGTTGCCTTTAAAGTAAAATAATATGTAAAAATACTGTAACTGGAAGATAAGTAGCTTCAAATTAACATATCTGACCCCTCTCCCATACATTTCTCAGCTTAGTTGAACCTCCCAGTAGGAGAAAGCACCTGCTGACCTAGGTCACACGATCAATAAAGCAGCAAGCCTTCCCTACACTTCAAGATGGAGCATATGGGAAGAATCACCCTTTGTTGCCTCTCATTTACATGCTTGAAAGAAATAATAATAATAATAATAAATTCTTTAAGCACCAAATACGGCGCATAAGGCAGAAACCAGTGCTCTCCAGGTTGTTCGTTGTGATGCCACTCCTCTTAGCTCTTGCACATTGTTTAATCCCAACGTTCTTCCTTCTCTTATTATTGTTCTTCTGAGTGTTTCTTTTGGTCCTCCTTTTTTCCTCTTACCCTCAGGAACCCAAGTGAGCGCCTGTAGTGGTATTCTGTTGTTTTGCATTCGTAGGACATGACCGATATATGACCATCGTCTTTTCCTTATATAGTTGGAGACATATTTCTGCCTAGAGTCTTCTCTTATTTGTCGATTAGTCTTGAATTCTTTCCAACTGATGTTCATGAGTTTTCTAAGACATTTGTTCTCGAATGTATTCAGCTTGTTGTCCAATGATTTTGTTATTTTCCAACTCTCACAGCCGTATGTTAACACTGAGATAACATTTGAATTAAACAGACGAAGCTTGGTATGTATATTCAATGATCGTAATTTCCAAATGTTAGATAATCTATTGAAGGCGCTAGCTGCCAAAGCAATTCTAGTATGGATTTCTCTTGTTGTGTCACCATCCTGAGTCATTTTACTGCCTAAATAATTGAAACTTTCAACTTTCTGTAGTTTTTCCCCGTTCAAGATGAGATCAAAGGTCTCGTTAGAAAAGTTCATAGCTTTAGTTTTAGAGGCATTTATTTGGAGACCTATTTTAACCGAGAGATGACACAAATTATTTATTGCTTCTTGGGATTGTCTTGGTGTTGAACTTAAGAATGCTAAATCATCTGCGAAATCCAGGTCCCCCAGGAATTTTCCATTTGTCCATTTTATACCTAATTGTTCATTGTGGGTATAGTTTCTCATAACCCAATCAATAGCTATTCCAAAAAGTAGTGGTGACATAATACAGCCTTGTTTCACCCCTGTTTCTACTGTAAACCATTCTGTATTCCCTTTATTTGTTCTAACACAACATCTTGCATTGTCATATAGCGCTTTGATTATATTCACATATTTTGTTGGAAAACCATAGATTGTAAGTATCTTCCACAATGATGGGCGGTGTAGACTATCAAAGGCTTTTTGAAAATCGACGAAGGTGATAATAAGTGGCGATTGCATTTCCACTGATTCTTCTATAATTGTTCTTAGTGTGAATATTTGATCAATACATGATCGTTTCGGCCTGAAACCCGCTTGTTCTTCTCTGATCTTTTCGTCAGCATGCAATTTAAGTCTTTCTAACATCATGCAACATAATAATTTTCCAGGTACTGATAATAGAGATATACCACGCCAGTTATTACAGTCTGATAGATCACCTTTCTTCGGTAACTTTACAAAAAAACTGTCTTTCCATTGTTGTGGTGGTTGTTCTTCTCTCCATACTTCATTTATAATATCTAAAATTCTCAAGAGGTTGTTGTCATTAACTGCTTTAATCATTTCCCCTGAAATTTCGTCAACTCCAGCAGCTTAAAAATTTTTTAATCTTTTAACGGCTTGTTTGATCTCGTCCAGCGTGAATTCATCGCAAGTTATTGGCAAGGTGGTTGTGGGTGTTTCATTATTAAAATCAGGTGTTACTGTTGGTGGTGGTCTGTTTAGCACCTCCATGAAGTGCTCAGCCCATCTCTTCATTTGTTCTTTTTCTGTTGGTATTGAATTCCCTAATTTACCTTTAACAGGTGTTTCCATAGCAGTAGGCTGGTGACATAGTTGTTTTGTAATTTGATAAAGGCACCTACTATTACCAGTTCTTGCAGCATTTTCAGCTTCTACGGCCAGTTCATTGATGAAATGTCTTTTATCTCTTCGAGTTTTTGTCTTCACTTCTTTATTTAACAAGTTATAAGTTAGTTTGCAAGATTCAACTGCATTATGTGTACTTGCCACTAGTAGTTTAAGTTTTGCTGTTTTCCTTTCTTGTATTTTATCCCAAGTATCTTCTCTTACTGTAGGAGTTCGCCAAGGATGTATCCTGTCACCAGTGCTCTTTAATATATATCTAGAACATATTATGCAGGAGGCTCTCTACGATTATAAATCAACCATAACGATTGGAGGCCGACCTCTGTGCAACCTACGTTTTGCTGATGATATTGATCTGATAGCTGGATCAGAATCAGAACTTCAAGACCTTACCTCTAGACTGGAGAAAGTAACAAGAACGTATGGGATGGAAATTAATATAGAAAAAAAGCAAGATATTGGTGAATAGCCATAAGAAACATGTTCCGACCAACATTACGTTAAATGGGCAAACGTTAGAAGAAGTTAACACCTTTAAATATCTCGGGTCCACTATATGTAGTGATGGAAGATCAATTAAAGAAATCAAGACAAGACTTGAGATGGCCTCAGCTGCCATGACAAGGTTGAATGTGATCTGGAAAAGTAACATCAGTTTTCCTGTGAAGATCAAATTATACAAATCACTTGTATTATCTATTCTCTTGTATGGGTGTGAGGGCTGGACACTCACTGCAGATACGGAGCGAAGGATTCAGGCTTTCGAGCATAAATGTTATAGAAGAATTCTGCGCATTTGCTATAAAGAGCACAAAACAAATGTCTATGTTAGAGAGAAGATAAACACCTATGCAGGCCACCAAGAACCACTTTTGTCAATAGTGAAACGTCGAAAGCTTGCCTGGTTTGGGCATGTAACTCGTCACGACTCCCTTTCGAAAACGATCCTTCAGGGAACAGTCGAAGGTAAACGGAGAAGAGGAAGGCAGAGAAAATCCTGGGCTGATAACATCAAAGAATGGGCAGGACACGGTTTTTCCACACTTGTATGCATTGCTGAGGATAGAGAGCAGTGGAGGACCCTGTCTGCTGATGCTTCCACCATGGCACCCCTACGACCCATGACGGGTTACGGGCTGAGATGAGATGATGATCTTCTCTCATCCATTTTTTCTTTTTATGTACTAGGTATCCGGTGGTCGCTACAGCTGCTTCTGTCATTGCTGTTCTCAGTTGTTCCCATTTAGTATCGATTGTCTTGGTGGTGACATCGTTGTCAATTTTGC
Source organism: Oreohelix idahoensis (assembly GCA_024509875.1). Taxonomy (NCBI): domain Eukaryota; kingdom Metazoa; phylum Mollusca; class Gastropoda; order Stylommatophora; family Oreohelicidae; genus Oreohelix; species Oreohelix idahoensis. Next base: position 910,029 of record JAMPIV010013684.1, on the reverse strand, counting down.
CTAAAGCATCGAAATAGTTGTTCATTTTGACATTATATTCCTCTTTTACATCGTTTGATTGCAGTCTGTGTACATCTATTCTTCTATTTTTATTCGGTTGGTATAACTTCTTCAGTTTAATTCTCAGTTTAACTATGCAGAGGTTATGATCGCTTCCGATCTCTGCACCACTGTATGCTCTGACGTCTTGAACTGATGAGCGAAATTTTGCGCTTATGCAGAAGTGATCTATCTGGTTCTTAGTTCTGCCATCAGGTGAATTCCATGTTACCTTGTGGATATTCTTATGTGGAAAGATGGTGTCCGCCACAACGAGGTTTGATATTTCACAAAGTTCTAGAAGTCTTTCACCATTTTGATTCATACAGCCTATGCCATGAGTACCGAGATATCTTTGTACTCCATCGTTGTTGTCACCTACTTTGGCGTTAAAATCGCCCATGACTACTATTATGTCATGCTTGGGTATTGTGTTGATGGTACTTAGAAGTGCTTCATAGAAGTCATCTTTTGTGGTATCAAGAGCGTCGTTAGTTGGTGCATAGCATTGTACAGTTGAGAGCTTGAAAAATCTTGTCTGAAATCTAGCTAATATTAGCCTCTCATTAATAGGTACACAGCTGATGAGCGATGCTGCTGCTTTCTGTGTCATTAAGATGGTTACTCCCTCTGTGTGACGATTATCATTACTACCAGAGTATATAATTTGCTTTTTTTCTTCTGAAATATATTTTATGCCCTTTCCCGTCCATCTACACTCGCTGACACCCAATATGTCCAACTTATAATTATCCATTTCTTTAATTATTTCTTCCATTTTTCCGTCTTGATACATAGCAGTAGCTATTTCCTTTCAAGTATATAATTTTTTCATTATCTTTCAATTAGGTTATAATATTAAATGTGGTAAGTCATTAGACAGTTATGGTGAAAAATCACAATTTGTGGGCACTTTTTAAAAACAAGGTTGTTGAACATGATAAGGTCCTTAATAATTTTTGTTTTGCATTTAGATTTGTATTTCAACTGACAGATGAGTACAACTAACTGTTGCTGCAGAAGGAATAAACAACCGTATGCTCATGTGCAAAGCTAGAGAAGCTGGCACAAATCAGAAACTAGCAGCAACCAAAAGTATAAGCTATATGCATTACTGTGACCTATCAGGCATGCTGAAGAATGTGACTAAGAAGGGTTTCGTATGAGGCTGGCTACCCAATCTTAAAAAAGAACGTTGACAGCCACAAAAAATTCAAGAAAACTAAGAACAAGTCATCCTAGTCAAGTAATTTAAGTCAGCTGCCCTTCAACATGGAGGTAAATGATACAGTACAAAATTTATGGGGAAGAAAACTGGAGACAGACATAAGAAGTATGAGAACAACATGGAAAATGGAGAGCATTAGAACAGATGGCACAGAACAGCAAGGATTGATATGAATTAACTGAGGCCTATGCTCTAGAGGGAAAAAGTAGAGAGTTGTCACTAGAAATAGAAGATCAACAGAAGAAAAGAAGCAAAACATAATACAGTAGAATAAATGGACACAACTGGAATGATCTGGACGGGGACCAAAAGATGCAGCAATAGAGAATGCAGTCAGCAACCATAGCTTGACTGCTTGCATCAGAGTCAGCGAACCAGAGCTGACTAAGACCGTACTCCACCTCCACGTGGTGGTCCTGGAAACAGTCTGCAGCAATGCAGTCTGGCTGAGCGAGTACGGATCGCAGAGGGAAGGCAAACCCGGTCCCTAAAAAATGCTGTGCTGAAGTCGGATGTGTCGACCGAAAAGTGCAGATATCACAGCTACGGCGTAAACAGACACAATGCAACCACCGTCCTTTTCAGGGCGAACGAGGAAGAAGAAGAAGAAGAATGATCTGGACAGCGTTCTTTACTGTTTTTCTTCAAAGACGGAATTTTACAGTTTCAAATCCTTTAATATCAGAATCTGGATTAATATCATACAGCAGCTAATGTCATGCATGGGCAAAAATTTTAATGCTTGTGTCCATTGCATCCAGTATCACTGCATCTCGTCCATTATATCCTGGTCCATTAAACTGAAGGTTTACTATATACTCATAACAGCATACTATTAAACTAATGCTGCAAATGTATGCAAGTTGTCTGTACACTGAGCATTTAAAACTTTTCCAAGTGTTTGGGATAACAGTGATAACTGTGTGAGAAACTTGCACCTGTAAAACAATGTGAACTAAGTGAAGATATGGAAAAAAAAGTAACCAATTGTAATACATCGCTTCTGACAAATCTGCAAGTTTAAAATCATAATGTCACATAACAAAGAAAAGTAGCTATGGATGAATGAATAAATGCCCCTTGTTTGCCCTTGTAGTTGGCCTCCATGCAGGAAGCCCATACAAAAGATTTTCAAATGCTCTTGTGCTGGTGTGACGCTGCTAGTTATGAGTTAGGAGATCCTATCTAAAGAACAGCTATAGAAAAATTAAAGAACAGCTATAGAAAAATTACAGCGTGACTTAGTCATTTTAGCCAACCTTTCCCATGTTGCAGCTCCAGAGCAAACAAGCAATGGATCCATCTGTTCTACAAAATCAGATACAATTCGGGCACCCCCTGCATGCCATCCTCCTCTTCCTGAGAACCTCTGAGAAGCATATGATTTTCCTGTGAGAAAAATAGTGAAACAATTTTATAAGCGTATGATCCACTGTCAGAAAATCTAAGTAACTTTGAAAGATATCTCTTCAGAAGATCAATGTAAAATCTGAAATATGTATGAGTAGCTTGTGAAAATCAGCAAAAACGTTGAAGAACTGGAAGATAACAACAAGAAAAATGGAAAAATCAGTCAGCTCCTTTCACTGATACTGAAAGAAAATGTAAATAATATGAAAGCATGCAAGTAATTAAACAATCTCAGAGAACTAGCAGTGATTCTTTGAAAGTAAAATGACATAAATAAATTACCGTAAAAAAATATATAATATACATAGACATATGCATCTTAAGCTGTGCAGGGAAAGCATTCCATGTTGCTCCAGTGGTCTCTAAGCAGGTAAGAAAAAAAGGTTAGAAACACTGTGCTCTCAGGCACAAAATAAATGGTGACTAAAATAAGCTTGTGCACAAGGTTGGCTAACCTCATCAAGTAGAACAAACAGCTACAGAAACCATCACTTCAATAGAGTAGACAAACAAAATGCTTTGGTGGTGGCTTTCTGCAAGAGGGCCAACTGCTGAGGTAGCCCCATGCTCCTTAAAGAATTTTTAAAGATTAGTACAGTAGACAGGAAAACAAGATTTTATAGAACATAGTAAACTGGCTACAGTTTCTTCTCTATGTACTTTTTGGTCTCCCTCTATTTCTCTTACCCGAGATTCCAAAACAGGGGTAGCCTTGTAATGCTTTTTCAATGTGTGTCCCATTCTGTGTCAGTACTCTCCACTGGTATTTGTCTGGGTTTTTTTTTTCATCAGTTACATATTGTTATTATTGATCAGAATAGACAACACTGCACTCTGGGCATCCCCAGAGGTGCTCAATCTCCCTCAGTAAATGTCAAAGTATGAATGCTAATTGTTCTTCTTGCGTGCTGGTTGTATACATGCCAGATGCATCCTCTCATACGTCCTATGTCCATCCCTGCTAGTCTTACGTTTGATGCCAAATTCTAGCAATTTTTGCCATTTATGAGTCACCAATTGCAGTGTCATTCTCTAATAATTATCCATTTCCAATGCAACTTCTATGGGTGCTCTTGAAGCTAGTCTGTCAGCTCTTTCATTGTCATGCACCCTTACATGACCAGGACAGAAGATCCACACCATTTCCTGAAGTTTCCAGGCTTCTATGGAGGTTTTCCATTGTCATACATTTTTAGATAGGTAGAGAGAGATATTTGGTCCCATCTGAGTAGAGCAGAAGGTGGGGGGTATATGAGAAAGAAAGGTGTTAGAATAGATTCCACGAGTGAATAGATTAAGGTGAAGATCTGTCTCTGGAATGCGTGGTTTCTCTAGTCCAGCCTATCTATACGACTATCTTTAGTATAAAACGATCTGTCACCTCCCTATAAGTATAATTATAAGTTTACTACTCACACACACACAATTATGTGACAACAAGGCACACAAAAGTGAAAAAACTATGGTTAATGGATATGGGTCTGACCAACACACAAGTTAAGTTCTTGTTTAGTTTATTATCACTTAAACTTTACAACATCAAACATATAGAAATCAATATAATCATGTTTACAGACATAGGAAAATAACCCAATAAGTGCCCTCCCCCCTTGTTGAGAAAAAGGATCCCAAAAGAAGTTAATAACCCAAAAGGTCAAAGATTAACACTAGGTTATACAATAGACAGTAAAGAAAAGAACAAAGTTCCTACTTAAGCTATCCAGAAATATAACGGTATTTGCAAAGAAAATAAAGGATGGTACAGTTTCCATAACTAGAAAATATTCACTCTCACTCTGTCATTCGTGGCCACATCAATCACGCCTTACCTAAACTTGGTGTAACACTCTTGAACGTAAACATCCATGCATATGTATCATGATCCAGTAGTTTTATCCTCTGAAGTGTGCCCCAGTCCCTCCACAAATAATTAATTTTTATAATGGGGGACGCCTAATTTGGTGGTTGATTCTTGGATATGCAATGTCACATCAAATAGTTCATGTAGCAAAAAATAAACCGTGATCTTATGTTCACAGTAGACAGTACTTCCAATAGCTAAAGAAAAAAACATCTGGTTGCTAAACTGTTAATTAAGATGATGATGATTAATCCTATTGGCTTGCTCTGGGGTGAGTGCCGATTATGAAAAAGCGTATTCTCCTGGATAAAATCCACTTGGGAAAACTTCAAAAGTCAGGAAAAAAATGTTATGTATATTGCCACAGCGGGCTGATAAATTGAATAAACAATCTGGGTACTTTGTAAGTCCAGTTAACTCAAATTTACAGTTAAAATGTTAGTTTGTCGCCTTGGCAATTCCTGTTCACACCTGTACTGGGGACGAATGCCAAGGAAAAAACGACAACTATTACTCCTTCAGTAACTGAGGAAAGGACCACAATAGAAAACTGCTGGCCGCTGGTTTTGATCCGGTACTATACTAGGAAGAGAAAGAACATTTAACCAAAATGCCAATATCCTATACTATCACGCGTAAGGGTATGATCTTTGATCCTCTCCGTCACCTAATTAAATTAAAAGGCACACGGGGTCTTAGCCTATCTTATCGCGCTTCGCTTAGCGAGTACAGGTTGGGTTTTAGGCATGCCGCCCCCCCCCCCCGGTAAAACAATCAGCGCACAATGTCAGTTATAATTTAATTATAGCTACGCGCCCTTCTATCGTCTGTCATTACTAGCTATTTGATTGTCGGCGTCTATTGTTTTGACACATGATATTAAACACTAGCCATTTAGAAAATTACACACAATGAAATATAATGCGAATTCAACTCTGTCACTTTATCCGTCACTCATAGCATTATACCTAGTCAGCTAAACCGTATCTTCTGGTGTAAAAAATGGTTGATGGATTTTTACATTAAAATGAACAACTGGTAAGAAAATATCTACGCGTTTGCTATTTCACTAGTCTTAACGCTAAGGAATCACAGTGAATTAGAAATTGTAAAACTTTAACACATTTTAACACTTAAGCACAACTTATTATTATTACCAGAAATCAGAATAAATCCCCACGAAGGCTATTAACGCACTATTCCACATAGTTCTAGCGTACGCGTTCAGATTATCCAAAATTTTCTGAGAGACCTGATAACTGACTTGGAGAGAACGCCATATATATACAGATTTTGGGTAATATTTCTAAAGGATGTGACAATTCACACCTTCGACATAGCAGGGAAAATCAAGGAGCTTCGTTTCCGAGATAAAGGATTTTACGGTTCGCTCTACTCGCGATGCCGAACGACATCAAAAGACATGGGCCGTGCGAACGGGCCCCTTTTAGATTTCTGTCCATTTTCGCAGATCAAAGCTTTACGTCCCCTGAAATGCACGGACCTCAAAGGTGGTCGGGAAGTATTATTATCGCCCTTGTATTTCTTCAAGGATCTGGTCTTTTCCCCACGTGCGTGGCTAATGACTAATGATTGACAGATCAGCTCGCGTGAGAACTCAGGTAAACAAACCAGATTCGCTCCCCTTGTTAAGACTGCCAGGTGCGAAAGTTGGTAAACACTCATCAGCGCATGTAAAACAGGAAAAATAGGCGTGGTTTCAAAATATGAGTCAGACAGACAGCACAATTCGTGGTTTTTGCGTAGCAAAATTATAAACACTAAATGGGGAAGCAAAGGTGGTCAGATTACTGAGGCTATATTTACATTATACGTCACATCCATTCATGCTGTAGCCATCTGAATCACTGACAGAGAATATGACACAATAACTGCCCTTGTTAATGAAGTTTCAAACAGTCACCTTAGGGCTTTAGTAGATGCCTCTACCTCTATTCTCATGCTGGAGTTTGTTCTCATGTAAGCCCCGCTATGTTCAGTGATGATCCTGCCCTTAACTCTAGCCGAGAAGCCCCATCCTGATTTCTCACCATGGAATACAAAACCTTCAGTGTACACAATGGCATCATCGTCCCCTGAATGATCATTTATCAGGTGATTAATTTCCAGCTCTGCTTTCCCACCGTCCCCAGCTCTGCACTCACTGCCAAGGCTGATGATGACTTGCTGGTATTTCTTCCAGTTCTGCCATGACTTACTTCATTCTTCCCCCTTGAATATATTTTCAACTGTGGTCACCTGCCTAATCGTTGCCTCTGCCTGCACCATCCATGACATATCCCTCTTTATTCTTGCTCCCTTACTGTCAGCTATGTTCACATGCAGAGGGATATCTTTTGTCTGAGGTTACTTGCATAGAGTTTTTTTGCCTGGGCCACAGCATATCTGGATCTAATCGACGGCAATCCAAGCATGTATTGCACTGTCACAATGGGGGTATCTCGCATACAGCCCAAGACTATACGAATCCCTTCATTTTGAATGATTTCCAGTCATTTACACCGTGATGCTGACAGCGTGAAAATTTCCAGACCATACTCAATTATTCACATGACTAGCTAATGATACAGGAGAAACAGTAGTCTCTGCTCCAGCTGCGCTGCAGCCATTGTTTTCAGGGCTATCAGACCTCTCTTGCACTTCTGTATGATTAGATCAACATGCTACTTGTATGATAGCCTGTGCTCGAATGTTACTCCAAGGTATATTAGATTGTCTTGCCTTTTTTATGCCCACTGAGAGTAAAGTCTGGAAGATCTGCTTTCAATATGGAGTTATTCAAGGAGCACCACAGCAAACATGCTTTATTGGGATTGACAGGCTTTGTTCAGATTGACTTCGGAGCTGGTTTCCTTGCACCATTTAGAAAATGCCTGAAGAGTCTCATGTATGCTTTAGACCATTTCTTGTCTACCTGAGCCAGTTCTATAAATTATGAATCTAGTCTTCACTCTGGCGAGGTCTGATGTTGTCTTGGCGAGCGTGAAATTCGCAGTGAAATAAAACTGCTAAGTCATCGGCAATAGTTAATATTGGTTCAATTGCAACTATTTTTGCTGTATAGTTGTAAAACAGCAACAGTGATAGTGGAGAACCCTGGGGCAGTTCTGGGCAAATGTGCATTGGTTCTGATGTCCACGTTCCCATGTGAAATGCCCGATCTCTTTGTTAAGGCAGCTAGTTAGCAGAGGGTTTACACCACATGCCATTACACAGTCCATTAAGGTTGCAAAGTCCACGCTGTTGTAAGTATCTTCTAGGTCAATTGCCACAGCCACATTTTCCCTTTCACCCAGGAATCCCTCAGACACTTCATACACAAATGTTCCAGCGTTACCCCATGTTGCTTTCATGGGCCCATGGTATCAGGGAAGATTTGTGCATTTTTGAGGTGGCTCATTACTTGTCTCTGAACTATCTTTTCAAGTAACTTACCATAGATATTAGGTCCATGTTTTCTTGACCATCGGCACACTAGCATCACGCCGGCCGCCTTAACCTTCCCAGAGTTGCTCTGGTACCAAGTTCATGAGGCTGGGTCGACCCCAGAGCCGTTTGCAGTCTAAAAAAATCCCACCTCAACTGGGGATCAAACCATGGACCACTGAGCTAGGAAGCCAGTGCACTAACCACTGCGCCACTGCGGCTCCATATGGGCCTAACACCATTTTCCCAATATGCCTCAATGGAAGTGTAATGGGATCCTTTACCTTTTTTTTTACCATAGATATTCTGTAGTGTGATAATTCGATAGCTGCTGAGCAATGTGGAGTCTTTACCAGGTTTAGGAAGTGACTGACCATTCAAACTGGACTTTGATATTTGAGTTATGAAAGTTATCTCACCACAGTTATGAAACAGAAGAGCCTGGTTACTGACTAAATCTAGATCACCAAGTTGTTTAGTCAGAGTCCACCAAATTCAATTTCTGTTGGTTGATGATATTTTTCCTCAAAATTTAGTCTATAGCCAGTAACAAGAGAAATCATAACAACAGACATCCTTGCCACACTCAAGCTCTTACCCCAAAGAGCTCTGTAAGTTGTCCTTCATGAAGAATTCTACCTTTCATGTGTTTATGTTTTATTTATTAGGTTAATGAACTTAAGGAGGACTCTCTAATACTTCATCAGTTTCCAGATTGATTCTCTGTTTAAAATACTGAATGCCGTTTCATACTTCACAAATCCATTTAAGTGTGATGAGTTCAGTTCCATGCTTTTGTTTAACTATTAAGCACAGTGCAGCTATCTGTTTGGTACAGGATCTGTTTCATGGAAAACTTGCATGTTCTCTTTAATCTATGGCCTTTTTAAATCTCGAATAGTTTTCCTGTCAAAGATAGACACTGTTCCTATGAAATTTGTGCACTCTTGCAAATCTCTCTTTCTTGACAACTTGATCAGATTATCTTTCCTTCCAGTCTGTTGGTATTTCTTCTCTCTGCCAGACTTTGCTCAGTAATTTGTATATCTTTGTTGTCATCTGCTTTGATGACTTCTGGGGTCTGCTGGAATGCCGTTCGGGCTTGTGGCTTTTCCTTCTTTATTTCTTAATTATTTGAATTTTCTTTCATGCTGCTTTCCTGCTGGCTGGATGTTTGGGTGATATTGTGGAGCTGGTTTATTTAGAAGTTTATTCCATCTATCTCTTCATTTCACTTTTATGTTGCTACCAGCTGTTCCATTATTGTCCTTTATAAGGCATTAATGATTGATTACACTCCCCTGCTTGCTTGTTTGTAATGCTGTTGAGGTCCTTTATATTGCATTTGACTGAGCATCTGCCTTTCTTGCTAACTCAACAGTACTGTATATTTCCTCTTGTCTTTTCTGATATTTCTTTGTTACCTTCTATATATATATATTTCATGAGCACTGGCTCTGGAACTTCTGGTTTTGCTTTTGCTTAAATCTGCTTTCTTATTTTTTTCTTTCCTTTAACTTCTTGATGGTTTCTATTGTTATCTATGCTTTATGCTGGTGTTCACATTTTCCATATGTGCAACTATAAATGTTTCTTGATTCTTGTGCTATCCTACGTTAAACTGATGTTTTGTTTTGTATATTCTGAGTTTCATCTTTATTTTGGCCAAAACTGCTCCTCTACATACTTATATTTCATTCATTCCCAAGTTCATGTCTCATAATCTCTTAATAAAAGCAGACCTTCCAGACATCACTTTCAATGGGCAGAACATTGAAAGGCAAGACAGGCTGAAATATCTGGGAGTAGTGTTTGACCGTGAGCTATCGTTCAAGTAACATATCAAACTGATCATACAGAAGTGCAAGCGAGGACTGGCAGCCTTAAAAACAATGGCTGCAGCATGCTTGGAACAGAGACTATTGTTTCTCCTGTATCGTCAGCTCGTGATTTCAGTAATTGAGTATGGGCTAGGAATACTCACACTGTCAGTGTCACAATGTGAATGACTGGAACGCATTCAAAATGAAGGGATGCAACTAGTTTTGGGCTGCACGCGTGATACCCACATTGTGACAATGAGATACATGCTCGGATTGCTGTCGATTAGATCCAGATATGCGATGGCCCAGGCAAAAGCCTGTATGCAGGTAACCACCGACAAAATTTCATCCCCTACATGAGAATGTAGCTGACATCAATGGAGCAAGAATCAAGAGGGGGATGTCATGGATGGCACAGGCAGAGGCTACGATTGGTCAGGTGACCAGGGCTGAAAATGTATCCAAAGGGAAGAGTGGAGTAAGTCAGGGGAGAACTGGATAAACTACCACTAGGTCATCATTAGCCTTGGCAGAGAGTGCAGATCTTGGGGCAATGGAAAAGCAGAGCTGGAGATTAATCAGCTGGTAAGTGATCATGCTGGGGATGATGACGCCATTGGTTACACTGATGGGTCTGTAGTGCGTGGTGAGAAATCAGGATGGGGCTTCTCTGCAAGAATAAAGGGCAGGGTGGTCGCTGAACAGAGTGGAGCCTACATGACTACAACCTCCAGCATGAGAATGGAGGTAGAGGCTGTTACTGCAGCACTGAGGTGGCTGTCTGAAACTTCATCAACCAGGGCAGTTATACTGTCAGACTTTCAAGCCATGCTTCGGAAAGTTCAGAATGGATGGCTGCAGCAGGAATGGAAAACATCAACAGAATCCTCAAGTCTTCAAGAACTGGTGTGGATTTACTGTCCTGGTCATGCAGGGGTACGTGGCAGTGGGAGAGCTGACAGACTGGCCTCAAGAGCACCCATAGTGGGGACACTGGACATGGATAATGGAGAGATACTAAGGGCAATTAATGATCGCCTGCTGGATAATGACACTGCAATGGATGAATCAACAAGGCTGAGACTGTTGGAGTTTGGCATCAAACATGGGACTAGCAGAAATGGATGTGAGAGAGGATGCATCCATCGTATGTACAACCAGCATGCTACAGGTACAATTAGCATTCATACTCTTCTACATTTGCTGAGGGAGATTGAGCACCTATGGGTTTTCCAGGAGTGCAGTGAAGTAGATTCTGATAAACAATAACAACCTCTTAATAGCTGTTGTTCGCTGTTCTACCTTTGCATTTAGGTCATCCTTCAAGGTTGTAAGGTATTTCCTTTTCCTTTTATCCTTTTGGCAGATTTTAAAATGTATTTTAGTTAGTTCTCGCTTTCCTCCTCTTCTTTTTTTTTCCTCATTCATTTATCTCTGATGAAAGCCTTCAGGCCGAAATGTAGGCAATTCTCTTTGCATTATATATTTTCATTGACCCCACCATCTGGCAGTTTTGTATGTTGTTGATATCAGTCTGGGTCCCATTGCTTTGCATTCTATGAGTGCCTACAGCACTTCCTTTGACAGCATTAGAGTCCCACCTTCAAAATGTGTGGTACTGATTTTTATTACGTGCTGTCAATTATTGCACTTTTCTTTCTTTCTTTCTTTCTTTCTTTCTTTCTTTCTTTCTTTCTTTCGTTCTTCGTTATTTTTCTGCTAAATAGCAGATATTTGATTTTATCAAATCATTCAACACTCCTCTCTGTGATGTCACCTGTTTGTTACTCGGTCATCCTGGCTTGCGGTGAGCAACTGAGATAAGATAGTTGCTGGCGTGTTTAGATTGAACTGCTGATAAGACGACTCGTTTGGTAACCCAGATGGGCAGCGTGTTTAGACTGAACCGCTGATAAGACGACTTGTTTGGTAACCCAGATGGGCAGACACGGAGTTTTGCGTACTCATACGACAGATAACGAGATTACTGTCTGTGTGACACAAGTGGGCAGACAAGTGTGACATAATCGCTTCCAGGCCGACTTGTTATGACAACATTACTTTCTAATAAAGTAATAAGTATTACAGCTTACCCATGTTGTCATGTGTGTCTACCGATCTGCCTGTAAGTTTGTACACAAGGGCATCAGACATCTTATTGCCATATATGGGATCCGTTACCTCCTTTTTTACCAGATGTTGGGATGCACCTTTGTTGAGGTGCAGACAAGTGTGACATAATCGTTTCTATGTTGGAAATATTTTGAAAGTACCACACCCGACCTGTTTGAATATGATTGGAGCGTTTATTTAACTAGATAACAAATGAAGGCGTGGATAGGCAGGGAATATAGTCTGACCATTTTCGCAGTTTTATTTCACTGTGAATTTCACGCTCGCCAAGACAACATCAGACCTCGCCAGAGTGAAGACTAGATTCATAATTCCTTTTTGTTATAATAATAATAATAGCCCCTTCAGTCATAACTGACTATGGGAATGCGCCCCTGAGGTGACAGCCCTCAGCTGCTTATTTTCCTGGTGCTCCTTTCGACGTTTTCTCCTCACCTCTGCTTCTTGTGTGAGCCTCTCTTCGCCCAATCTGAGGTGGCGCCGTAAATAGCATCGCCACTTAGTGCGATCGGCAGCTTCATCCTCCCATGTTGCTGGATCCATGTCCAGTGCCCTCATATCTCTCTTGCACACATCTTTGAACCTCAGCTGTGGTCGCCCAACTGTTCTCTTGCCATCTGCTAATTGTCCGTAGAAGATATCTTTTGGGATGCGACCATCTTCCATGCGGCGAACATGGCCAAGCCAGCGAAGTCTGCGCTGTCTAAGAAGCGTATACATACTTTGAAGGCCAGCACGTGACAACACCTCGACATTTGTCACTTTATCTTTCCACGAGATGCCGAGGATGCGGCGTAGACACCGCAAATGGAAGGTATTGAGCCTTCTTTCTTGCTTAGCATAGGTCGTCCAGGTCTCGCTGCCATATAGGAGTGTGCTGGTGACGCAGGCATTATATACCGCAGCTTTGGTCTTCATTGTGAGTTTAGAGTTTCCCCAAACACGCGATGTGAGGCGGGCAAAGGTAGCTGCAGCTTTGCCAATGCGGCTGTCGATTTCTGTATCCAGTGAGAGTTTGTCATTGATGGTAGACCCTAGGTATGTGAAGTGGTGCACCACTGCCAATTCATAGTTATCGATAGTGATAACTGGTGCAGCACCCACATCCTGACTCAGCACATTCGTTTTCTTTAGACTTATTGTGAGGCCAAAGTCCTTGCATGCTTTAGTGAAGCGATTCATCAAGCTCTGAAGCTCCTGTTGGCTTTGAGTGACGACTGCAGCATCATCAGCGAACAACAAGTCTCTTATAGTGACCCTTCTGATTTTTGTTTTTGCCTTCAGCCTTGAAAGATTAAACAGACGGCCATCTGACCTAGTGTGAAGGCATATTCCTTCAGTTGCATCTCTGAATGCATGTTTCAAGAGTAAGGCAAAGAAGATTCCGAAGAGGGTCGGAGCCAGAACACAGCCTTGTTTAACGCCACTTCGTATATCAAAGGGCTGTGACGTGCTTCCAGCATATTGGACTGTTCCCTTCATGCCGTCATGGAATGACTTTATCATTTCCAGCATTTTAGAAGGGCAGCCTATTTTCAGGAGGATTTTAAAGAGTCCATCCCTACTAACCAGGTCGAATGCTTTTGTGAGGTCTATAAAGGCGATATATAATGGTCTTTTCTGCTCTCTTGATTTTTCCTGAAGCTGGCGGAGAGAGAAGATCATGTCTGTTGTTGATCTGCCAGCTCGGAATCCACACTGTGACTCTGGATATATGCGCTCAGCTAACTTGTGTAGTCGCATTAAGATGACTTTGGCAAAAACCTTACCAACAATACTAAGAAGAGAGATGCCTCTGTAGTTATTGCAATCACTTCTGTCTCCTTTATTTTTATACAGTGTTACAATCTTGGCATCTCGCATGTCTTGAGGAATAGTTGTCTCTTCCCAGCACTGGCACAGCATCCTATGCAGGGGATGTAATAGCGTGCTCTTACAGCATTTGATTAAATCAGGAGGAATCCCATCACTGCCTGGTGCTTTGCCAGAGGCCAAGCTATCAATGGCCTTGCTGAGTTCCTCTAATGTTGGTTCGGCATCCAGCTCCTCCATAGTTGGCAGACTGTTGACACCATCAAGGGCTGCAGGCGTAACGGTATTGTCTCTAGCGTAAAGCTCAGAGTAGTGCTCGACCCACCTCTCCATCTGCTTACCCTTATCGGTTAGCTTCTCTCCGCTGATGGTTTTTAGCGGTGCCGTCTTACTTTTATGGGGGCCAAGTGCTTTCTTTATACCGTCATACATTTGTCTAATGTTGCCTGTTTGCGCTGCGATCTGGATGCTCTCACTGAGCTGGAGCCAGTAGTCATTTGCACAGCGTCGAGCAGTTTGTTGAACTTTGCTTCTCGTAGCCCTCAGGATCTGTAGGGTTCTGGCACTCGGTGAACGTTTGTATTCATTCATAGCACTGCGCTTAGCTTCAATGACAGGTGCCATCACATCTGATGAAGCATCAAACCAGTCATTTGACTTTGCTGTTTTCTTACCAAAGGTGGCAAGTGCAGTACTTTGAATGGTGTTCCGTAGATGCTCCCAGTTCTCTGTAATAGTATCACCATGCTGAGGGCTACTGAGCACTTTCTCGAAGGTCGCAGTGAATTGAGCGATCATGAAAGGGTCTGACATCTTGCTGGTATCAATGCGTGGTTTCCCTTCATGTCTGACACGATAGAGTTTTCTTGGTTGTGCTCTGATTTTGCAGCAAACCAAGGAGTGATCTGTATCACAGTCTGCACTATGGTACGAGCGCGTGGAGAGCACAGACCTGAGGAGTGGCCTTCTGACGAGAATCAGGTCAAGTTGGTGCCAGTGCTTGGATCGTGGGTGTCTCCATGACACCTTATGCTGGGGTTTTGTCTGAAAGTAGGTGTTGGTCACGCAGAGGTCATGGTGGACGCACAACTCTAAGAGCCGTTGTCCATTTTCATTCATCTTGCCAATACCAAACCTGCCCAGACATGAAGGCCATGAAACATTATCGGCACCCACTCTAGCGTTAAAGTCACCAAGGAGAACAAGCTGTTCTTGCCTAGGTATGCTTTTGATAATTGCTGTTAGATTCTCGTAGAACTCATCTTTAGCTTCTGAGGCAGAGTACAGAGTAGGAGCATACACACTGACAAGGGTGATGGGACCTGTGCTAGTTTGCAGGCGGAGCGTTAACAGGCGTTCTGATCCATTCTCGCCTGGTTCAACCATTTTAGTTAGCGATTTTTTGACCGCAAAACCTACTCCGTGTTCTCTAGCTTTATTAAGATCTTTCCCTTGCCAATAAAATGTGTAGTCCTTCTCGCTCACCGTTCCAGAGCCCGCCAGGCGCGTTTCCTGAAGTGCAGCTATATCCACCTGAAGTCGTTTAAGCTCATCATTAATTATGGCTGTCTTCCTTACATCGTTTACATCCTGTAGGTTTTCGGATAGTCCAGTCAACATAGTCCGGACGTTCCAGCATCCCAATCTGAGAGTTTGCTTATTTCTATTTTTTCGATAATTGCTTGGTGCAAAATTTTCTGTCCACAGTTCGGGTTTGACCCTAATCCCCATGCACCCAATGGGGAAAGCAGACAGTGGCGGGACAACACCTTATTGACTGGGGGCTGCCCAGCTTGAAGCGGGCGGTAGCTGTCCAGTGAGATCCTAGAACCTCTCCCACTGTCGGAAGTAGCCCCTGGCGCCATGCCCTACGCCAATTGGGCAAAATGCTTATAACCGGTAACTGCTACTTCCCGTGTTTTGCCGACACCTATAGGGTGAAGCTGGAGTGTCCTCTCCAGGGCGCGAGCTTGGGCACAGTTATATGGAGATCAAGCTGTTGCCCATGCAGCATGTTCCCCCTCTCCACACAGCCGGTAGATCCAAAGGAACGGCAGTAGCCGATACAGTTTGGTACCAGCCATGTCGCAGGAGTTGCCAGAATAATGTCGAATCGACATTAGACTGCCTTAGGGACTCCGACTCCGGATTTATCCTCAGGGTTTACTCCCGAAGCCAATTCCATAAATGGATATTCCCGCAAGGCAGCGGTGGTTTGAATTCAGAGTTCCTTCTCTTAGATAAGCTACCAACCAAGGATCACGAGCCCTATCTGCCCGAAGCTGCTGGTTTTAAGGCGCCAGTCGCTCGCCTTTGCCCCTTCTCCCGTCAGTGGAAACAGTTCCGCCGGGCTCAAATTGAGCCACATGTGAAGGCCGGGAGCTGGACTTGGTTGTCAGAGGCTGTTTGAGGCGCGTGCCATAGAAGTATTTTATCTGCAGTGAGAGCTTATCCTCACTACAACTCCCGGCAATAACAACCTTTGGAACCTTTTTGTTAACCGGACCTTTTATTGGAGAACCAAATAAGACTTACAAAGCACAGGAAATCTCTACATTTTAATAAGGAACACCAGGAATAGGAAACTGAAGAAACACACAGAGTCAGAGAGGGAATCTATTGTCAAATTAAAGACACCCCAGAGCGTGTAAGAGACCGACTCATCTCTTTTATTCATCTGAGCAACAAGTCTGTAGCCAAGATTGGCATAAGTAGTGCATTTTTCATTATATGTTTCATCACTAACATGTGAACTAACATATATATATATTACCATGTGAATTTTAATGTGTGAAAATTGCTATAGGACGCCCAAGTTATTTGAGGCTGGCAACCTCAGTATCTAGAATAATGATTCATGAACCACCACTGCACGGGCTGGTGATTGCTTTATTGATAGTTTCGTAAAGAGAACTAAAAGCGTAAAGTAGTTCCAGGTTCCCTATGGAGCAGGGAGGGAAAGATGAAAGAAATGATGTACATTCTAAATATAATACTTACATTTTCAAAGCAGTGTAAATGTCCCTATAAACATTGTCACTTTAAAATTAATGTAAGTTTTCAAGCTTTAAACCAGTGTAAATGTCTATGTACAAATATTCACTTTAAATAATGGAAGTTTCAAACTTTTCAATCAGTGTGAAACATAAATGAAAACATATTCAATTTATATTGTGAACACTTTTCAATCAGTGGATATGTATATGTAAACAGACTCTATCTGTATTGTTAACCTTTTTATTTAAATATAAAGTAACTATGAAAGCTATTCTATTTAACTCTTACTATACGTGAGCTAAAACCGCGTTTTTACGCGCTAGTTTAGCTATCATTACCGTCGCGCGCCACTTGAACTGGCGAGCCGTAAAATTGGTACTAAACCCGCGCCACTTCACGGGGCTTGCCGGATAGTAAGAGTTAAATGTAAAGAAAGTTTTATCCCGAGGGATTAAATTTAATTCTCATCGAGGGTAAAGTCTGAGTAATTGGTATGGTGGTATGGGAAGATAGGAACCCATAACTATGGGGTGGAAAATGCCACACTCAGAAGAGCGTTTCGTTCTATTCTTTTACCATAGTTATTGGTGGTACCAGCAGAAAGTACTATCTCTGGAACAAGAAGGGAACTGTGGCCTAAGTGTTAAGATGAAGGACGCACGTGGTAGACTCTCCTTGACGTTTCTGGGAAACAAGCTACCCCCAACAACCTTGATCAGAGACAAGCGTGAGCAGAGTGAAAAGTACTAACCCATAAGAAGGAGCAGAACTGTCACAGGCAGCTAAGTTCAAATATATGCTGCCACTTGAACTTCTTGTAACATCTCACATTCCCTAAAGACTGTGACGATAACTTTTCTTGATCCATAACTATTCAAATTATTTCCAACTGTTAAAACCTAAGTGATTATTAAGTTTTGTAATGTTACAAATTTAACTTCAATTTAATCATTTTAAAGTTACTGCATGTTTGTCTCAGTCAAATTACTACACACACTCTAAACAGAGCTATACTAGAATAATAGAATTCCACTGAGTAAATCAGGGGTGGGGGCTTAAACGAGCTGAAAGTACTAAGTGCTTAAATCCTTCACAAAAGTTGTCGGCAGATTACAGAATTAACATGCTCAGCAACAGTCAGCATTGTTTTCGTTTATCTGAATATCTTGTGAAGACTCCCATGTGATAGAAGCTTTACTACTCTTCTATCTACATTTCTGCCAAGAGTAATCTTGTGTAAAGATAAACTCCATTGAAGCCTATAATAGATACTCTTGAGTTTTGGCCACTGTTGGACCACTACTGCAAAGCAGGGGAGGCAATACAGCCACAGTCATTCTCTCTCAGTATTATTATTAAAGTAGATTATTCTCAACAGTTCGGGTTCTTATTGTTTGCGTTATTAATTATTGAGCACCTGTATGAATTTGCATATTGTTGCTTCTATAAAATTATCCAGTACAGTTCTCTCGTATAGTTCTGTATGTAATTTTTCAAGTGTCTAGGGTTAATTTCAAGATAATGTTTCGTCTGCAAAAAATTGTCAATGAGCAATAGAAGCTTAATTCCGAACATAATTCAGTTGAACTTAGAAATTCCTCATAACTCTGGTAATGACGACTGATCAAGTTTATTAACGCATATTTTCATGTAGACAATTGACATGCACAATTCAATATCATATTCATTCGTAGGCAATCCCAGCCTATATCTTGGTGCTAACATGCACTTATTCTTTTATAATAAAATGTCTTGTACACTCTAGTATACAATATCAGCCATAGTTCAGTGCTAAACACGCACACTTTTTATCGTCTGCTATCCTATACTTCTGGGTTCTCTAGACCCTTACTTCAGTGCCATACTGCACGCTTTGAATATATATATATCAGACCATCATTTGGCTATATTTCTAAACATTTCATTAGTTGGCTATACATGCCATATGATGAATAAACTGTTACCGTTATCTTGAACACTAGGTTTCATGAGAAATACTCACACACATAATCTAAGTGGTAAATTCCACAACTCAGTAATGTAGACTCTCAGAAAAACACATCTTTTAGTGGTTATACCACATGTACCATAAGGGGCCAAAGCCACACAGTCAAACACCTCAGTATGCTGCAGAAGCGTAAAGCAGACTCCCCTGGAGACCACTCATGTGGTTAGTGAATTACGTATATCATTGAGGGTGCCACATAGTGCAACCACCTCGACAAAAGTTGAACCAGCCAAGATGATTACACACCAAGAAGCGGTCCTCAACAGGTGGTCCCAGTCTACTGTCGCGCACTTCAGCAGCTTCTCATTCTATAAGTGCTCTCTGTGCTACCATATGTTACCATGCCTGATAGAGGAGCAAAGAAGAATAACTCTGTGCATGCCACAGAAGGCAACTAAAGAAGGTTGTGTGAAAAATTGAACCACAAAAACTTCAGTCAGATACATGAACTGGGACTGACCGAAAAAATATGCAGAAGAACAGAAAAGAAGAAACTGAACACTTGAGATCTAGTGCTATCCTCAGAGCATGAGGAAGAAAGCACAACTATGATATAATGAGGTTGACATGGACAATGTGGTTCTGGGTGACCACTCCCTGCCTTCTGTCTCATTAATGTCACGAAAAATCATGCAAGATCTACTCACCTAATCACTGGTATTATCAATGCAAAGTGAACTTATGTTCACAATCTAGTTACAACAATCAAATCAGTAAGTGGGATCACATATCACTTCCCATCTTATCCTCCCAAACTTACAAATACTATATCATTAACACTCCCCGTGGAGCACAAGTGTTTAACACCTATAAATCGCTGAATACCGCACAAACCATACTTGATAGAGGCATAGATAATATGCAAATATCAGCACTCTTTCATATAACACACAGTTTTTCTTTACCATTCAGGTTACGTTTCATATTCTGGGAGCACTAACATGCAAGGCCTCATAAACAAATAATTACCCTCATTTTTCTATTAAAATATTAGTAATTTTAATTAAAAGTGTTACAAAGTTTCATTAAAAGAACAGCACTGAACAATAAGGGAATTTCTCAAAGACATAGGTATTGATAGAAAGACAATATTCAGTAACCTTTATTGGGAATAAACTGCGGCTGTAAGATCTGGCAGGAATTAAGCACCATATATAGACATAAAAAGAGGTGTGAGACAATGTTGTGTACTGTCCCCCTGCCTATTTAATATCTACATAGAAAATATTCTTAAACAGATATAGGAAATGCCAGGACTGAACATCGGTGGAAGATCAATAAATAACCTTAGATATTCGGAAGATACAGTTTTATTAGCTGAAAGTGAACAGGAATAGCAAGAGCTAGTGAAGCAAGTAAACAGCATATATAGAATGTCCTGAATATAGACTGGACATTAACTTCGAGAAAACAAAAATTATGATAATTAGCAAAGCAGGCAATTAACCAACGTTAAAGATAAGAATAAATGGGAAAATTCTGGAATAAATCAAAAGTCATATCTTGGTCATATAACAGAAGATTGCCGATGCGAAATAAAAATCAAGAAGAGAGTAGGAATGGCCAAAGCTACATTCAACAACGTGAGACAGATATTAACATCTAAACAACTAACTCACAAATTGAAACTGAGAATCATCAAATGCTATATATATTCTTCATTTCTGTATGATATAGACACATGGATAATGAACAAGCAATTAAAGGAAAGAATTGAGGTCTTTGAGATGTGGATATATAGAAGAATGGAAAGAGAAGAAAACAAATAAAGAGGTCCTAGAAAATCTAGGAATGAAAAGAGAATTAAAGCAGGAGATCAAAATTAGCTAAAATATTTTGGCCATGTAAAAAGACATTACATCATAACTGAATACCATAATAGAAGGTAGAATTGAAGGCAAATGTGCAAGAGAAAGACAGCGCTATAGGTGAGAAGATAACATCAATAGATGGACAGGAAAGAGTCTTTCAGAGTGCACTATAAAGACAAGAGACAGAAGATGTCGGAGAGCCCTTGCAGCCGACCTTCAATGTGTGGATGGCAGCTGATTGTGATAGAGTTACTGTGATTTATTTTTCAACAGGCCCGATGTTCTTCTCCTTGTAATATTAGTGAGTTTGGTCTTTTTCTGTAGGTAAATTAATTGCAGGTTTTTTCTATAGGGATTACAGGGGAGTTTATATTAAGATTTGCACCAGTTTTTTCTCTAATTAATCGCGTTCATGGAGTCCCATTTTCTTGGTTAAAAGAATCGCGGTCTTTTTATTGTATATCAGCGCGTGAGTATTAATTGGGAGGGGTGTAAATTTTCCAATGCTAAGTAACCCCCACCCGCTAAAAGCGCAACCCAGGTTTCCGCTCAGTAATTTAATGGAATTATTCCAGTAGGATATAGGTCAGAGCTAATTTTAGCTCATGATCACGGACTATTTTTAGATTTTGCAGCAAGATGATTGGGTCAGAAGCACGGTCCCTAAAGGGCAAGCCAAGCGATGACTAATTCATAGCGTGGGCTCGTATCAGATTTTTGTAATAAATACTCGCGTCTAATAACGTAGAGGTCTCTCTGATTTAAAATTTCATGCGGTGAAGTCTACACCTGTATTCATTATACAGATTCGATTTGCTCTTAAGTGAGATATTCGATTGGGTAAGCATAGCTATTTAGCGTGGTACTTTTAATTCGGTTCTATTAGATCTTAGCCGGTTAACGTATAGGTTCCTCAGGAAGTTTTAATTTAATTTCTTAAACAGAAGTGCCATCAACTGCTATCTGGTAGAAATTTTATTCTGATAAGTTACAAGGATGTATATACGGGATTACATGTATGTATTTTATTTCATTTAAGTTATTAATTCTGATTATTTACAAGTGTATATCCACGAGCTTAGTTGTGCTTATAAACTTCTGGGAACAGTAGAAATATCTATTAATTGTGTAACAGGGTGGAAATTAACTATATGGTTAAGTCCTTAGGTTCTATCAATACGGAATTTCTGAGGGTCTGATTTATATGCAACCTCGATGTAATCATAATAATTGTAGTGTGAATACGGTTGGTAGTTTTGTACGGTATTTTTTGTGTAGGCATTTAATTGGTCATGTAATTAAATATTATGGAGCGGGGATTTTATGTTAACTGGAGATAAGCGTAAGGGGGTGAAATAAATGGTTAACAGGTATATGCTCGTATTGTATTGAGTATTGAATTGGGTAAGGAAATCTCATCATGACAGCAGAGGGACAGGAAACAAGATGGGCAGAGCACTTCAGAGAAACTCTGAACAAGGAACCACCAGAGACACAATTGAATGTTCCTGAGGCTGAAAACGATCTAGATGTAAATAGACATTCCACGAAAAGAAGAAATCATCACAGCAATCAAAGGGTTAAAGAACGGAAAAGCTCCTGGCCATGATAACTTAAATGCAGAGCTATTTAAGACAGACCCTAGCTAGCAGCAGAACTATTAGAACCACTATTTGCACAAGTCTGGAAAACGGGGACAACACCATCAGAGTGGAACAAAGGAATAATTGTCAGATTGCCCAAGAATGGAGATCTTGCAGACTGCAATAATTGGAGAGGAATCACTCTTCTCTCAGTTCCCAGCAAAATACTAGGCAGGATAATTATACAGAGAATTTCAAAAGCAGTAGACCACAAACTGAGGAAAGAACAAGCAGAATTTAGAAAGAACAGAAGATGTGTAGATCATATATTCCCTCTCAGCAACATTATAGAGCAGTGCTCAGAATGGCAAAGACAGCTGTACATTAATTTCGTTGATTTTGAAAAGGCTTTTGACAGCATACATAGGGACAGTTTGTGGAAAATACTGAGGGCTTATGGAATTCCAAGCTGCATAGTGTCAATCATAAAAAGCCTCTATGCCAACTTTACGTGTAGTGTTGGGCAGAGCAACCTAACCTTTGAGGTGAAGACAGGAGTACGACAGGGATGCCCCTTATCAACCACTCTATTTTTAACAGTCATAGATTGGGTGATGCGCCAGACAACAGAGGGCAGTCCAAGAGGAATAAGATGGACTACATTTTCTACATTGGAAGATCTGGAATATGCAGATGACATTGCACTACTAGCACATTCACATCAACACATCCAGGAAAAAACGGATAGACTTAAAAAGTTTAGCCAGCAGGTGGGCTTGAACATCAATTTAAAGAAGTCAGAGGTCATGACGCTCAATGTGAGCAACCATAAGCCCATACCAGTAAGGAATCAGCAACTGGTACAGACAGACACCTTCACATACCTAAGATGCATAGTAACACCAGACGGCGGAGCAGGCAAAGACATCAACATCAGAATGAATAAGGCAAGAACAGCCTTTTTTAGCCTAAACAACATCTGGAAGTCCTCTCAATGCAGCACAAGCACAAAATTAAGATTATATCAGAGCTGTGTGCTTTCTGTGCTTCTCTATGGTGCAGAATGCTGGAGAGTTACAGAGAAGGAAATGTCAAAATTGTCCTCTTTTCACACAGCATGCCTAAGAAAAATTCACCGAATCTTTTGGCCGAATACCATCACCAACCAAGATCTGCTTACTCGGAGCAAGCATGAGGACATGCACACCATCATAGCTGGCAGACGCTGGAGCTGGGTTGGCCATGTCCTCAGAAGAGACCCCGATGCCATCACAAGAACAGCTATGCTTTGGACACCTGAAGGAAAACGAAAGAGAGGCCGACCAAAAACAACCTGGCGGAGGACTGTGGAGGCTGAGATGCAAAGAATGAACCAGAGTTGGGGCACTGTACGAAGGATGGCCGCCGACCGAGCAAAGTGGAATCAATTTGTTGTTGCCCTACAAGACGCCACTAGGCGTGATGGCCACTGACTGCTTTGATACTCGGCGGCTAAGGATCGAAGAAGAAGAAGAAGGTTGGTAGTTTTGTACGGTATTTTTTTGTGGGCATTTAATTGGTCGTGTAATTAAATATTATGGAGCGGGGATTTTATGTTAACTGGAGATAAGCGTATGGGGGTGAAATAAATGGTTAACAGGTATATGCTCGTATTGTATTGAGTATTGAATTGGGTAAGGTAGTTAGTTGGATGAGAGGGGTGAAGTTAACATTATTGGAAATACAGGAACGCGTGTATTTAACTACGGGGGTTAAATTGATAACCTCGAGTGTTTATAATTTTCACAGAATAATTATGCTAGCGAAATTTTTGTAAGTTATTTATGGTGCATTTTTATTTCTGTGTAATCAAATTACAAAGAGATGTAATTTATAATTCTGATAAGGGAATTTCTGTTTACTGAGACGGGAGTTCATCCTTCCTAGATGTAAATTTGTTATCGTTCAATGAACACCAAGGGTCAGTGATAAAGTAGCCCAAAGTATTACGAACAGGAGGGGTTCCTCAAGTTTCAATGTTGTGACCCGTGGCTAGACATGCATAACAAAAAAATCTAGGTCAGCCGTGTCTGAGAGTGATTAACAGACCGTTGTTTACTTTGAAAACGGGATAGATAGATCAGAGGGGGGAATTGCATGGGAGGCTGACCTTTTGGGGAAATAAATAATTATGTATCGCGGGTGCGGGAATAGAGCAGGCGAGCTGCATTGATTTAAAGGGAGAAGGGAGTTAGGTGTTAGAGATGTGTAACTTCTGACGTGTTATATAGCTGTTGTTGTTGTTTGTTTCACAGCGAGTTTTCACAGCAAGTAGGAGGGGTAACCTGCCTCTGTCCTTTACAACAGCAAGTTGTCATCTCAGGAGCAAAGAAAGCTCGAGATATCGCCAGAGGCAAAACGAAATAACATACTGTCCCAGGTAGCGAAGACAATCTTCAGCTGGGAACAGGATTTTCCTAAAAAAAAAAAAAATCTGTATCCAGAGCTTTTAGCTCATTATACCACTCCAAAAACGGCGCGTGGCCGGGAGATTGGTTTAAATTTTATACAGCCATAATAAAGCTGTTTCCCCCTAAACCTTGCGCGGGTTAACGGGGCAAGAAAGAAGTTGTTCAGCAGCAGGGAAGCTTCTACAATTGATTAAAGTACCTCGTGCTTGATACCCAAGTTATCAGTGCAGTAGTTAGAAACAGGAGACAGGGTGAACATTCCTGGGTTATGAAAACAAAACGAGATAAGGGGTGTAACGGAGACGCCACCTCAGCAGATGTCGAGAGTGTCAGAGAGACACTGAAGCAAAGCGGAGGAGAGAGAAAACTAGCAGGGACCAGTAGGGTCTTATATTATCCTTAGAGGATAGCCTCTGAGCCATAGGTGTAATCAAAGTCTACTAGCGTAGCAGTCCAGTGATGTATTTTAGTAGTGTGTATATTGCCTAAAGAGCTTGGAAGCTGTGTCGCCAGTCGTGTAGGCAGCATCAACAGAACAGTGACAGTAGAATTATTATTGTAGTAGGGAGTGGGGACTAAAGTGATGCCCACATGCATTTGTTGTAGTTAAACCATTAATCATTTTATTGTTCCCCAGCAGGGTGAAAGAATGAGTGACAGTGGTCGTATATTTTGTTTGTATTTATCAATTTGATTGGTTTTCTTGTTTTCAGGTCTGTGCAACATTGCACGTATTTATTTTCCTGTGTGATTTGATTTTTTGAGTTGTTTTAATAAAACTATATAAATGTTCACTGGATCAGTCTTTCTAATATATAGCTAACTATACCATGCATATATTAATTGTCTGTATAGTGTGTCTGTGGTCTTAGTACACCCTTATCTCCTTTTGTAAAGGTAGCCAGAGGGGGATGAGTCTGTAGCTATTCTTGAAGTCATGAGTGGCGAGGGAGAGTCAATCTCGGTTCTCATCCCTCGAAGCCAATAGGCCCATCTGTCTACATTCACTATCATTTCTCATCTAAATCTATCTTCTCAGTCTCTCTCATACTAGGGTCTTGTCTATACACTGGACACACTCTAAACTTAAATCCACTTCGTGACACTGATGATGACTGAATAATAATTTTGTTCACCAACACACAGTACAATATGAAATTCACAGAACAGATAACAATTAATAAAAGTGACAGTAACTTACCATTGTAGATAGAAAAGTCTTTACCAGAATTACATTTTGTAATTGCATGATATCTTTCATTTTGAACTAAGGTAAAGTGGAATCTTCAGTGTTCTTAACACATTAACTACCGCGAGCCGGTGGTACAGGCTTATGAAATCCCATCATTTGGACAGCGAGCCGCTCAGAGCGTCGATCTACGTTTAGTAATAAAACGAATGAAAAATGTACTGAAACACTTCCTGATCTGGTTCGAGATTTTAAGTTAACACCGGAAAACAAATTCCCAAAGCTTGGTTGTTGTAGAACACTGAAAAATTGGTGTTATGTTAATATTTTTCAATGTTTTAGGTTAGTTACCATATCGTGTAAAACTGTTTACCGTGGCAACTAGTGATAGGATCACAAAAAATGCTTGTACATCTCCAATAACGGCTGAACAAGCTAGAAATTGGTTTCAACAATTGACCAATAGATCTAGCGACGAGGACAAGAGTGAAAACGATGTGCACATTGATTGAAATAGTGATTTTGATAGTAGTGGAGTGCAAGCAGTGATGATAGTGAAAATATTGCAAGTCCTCGGCCATCGGAGGGCTGTAAAATAGCGAAGACCTCGATTAGAGTTACAAATGGTGCAGGAAATAATGTAACTAAAGAACAAAAACTACGGCAGCAAGTTAGTGAGGGTGAAACATCAAATAGTTTTTGTTTCGTCCCGACTCATGAACCAGGTCTGCATGCAAATTTTGAGATTTTATGGAAGTGGTGTAGGTGTGATTATGTAAGCTACCAATAGTGTAAATATTAGTCAGTATGTCTGTCCTTGGGCTTGTTATTCTTGTAATTGGATATACTACGCCATAATCACCTAGGGAATGGCATTAACTGCCTTAGAAACAAGCAACATGTTGGTAAGTTGATAATTTAAAAAAAAAAAAGAATTGAAACTTTGTTTGTCTTTCAATCAATTAATATTATTAATAATATTTACCACACCTATAAACATAATTTTTTCAGCTTGTTGTAATAGTACATTCATTTATCTTTAAAATGACGTATAATTCATAAAAATCTGTAAGCAATTACAAAAACTACAGCTTAATTTGTGCATACACCTACAGGGTGAAAAAGGGAACAAAATGTAATTGCGCTACAGCGTGTTTTCCAATTCGGTAGTTAATGTATTAAACACATTTTACGCTATTAAAACATAGGATAGTCACCTCCTATTGTGTATACTTTTTTGTTGATCACAACAGAACAGTGATGACTCCTTGACTGTTTTAGTGGTGGAAGTGGCTGCCACTGATCAAGATCAACATCATACCATTCACAACTTTGCTGCCGTCTAAGTTGCTCCGTGCCACCATATCCTCCAGTCACAATTATTTTATTTTCTGAAATAATTATTACTCTTTGACCAAATGCATTACACAGAATGGTTAATTTTTTTTTGGTGGTTACTTACTTATTTAGTCATTCTTCTTCTACACTGGGGTGTAGAGGTTTGTCAGAGAGAGTGCCATGCTATCCAGTCAGCTGTCTTCCTTTTGGCTTTAATAGCTTCTGGTGGAATGCAATCTGGGCCAGCAGCTTTTCCATCTCTGAGAAGCTTTATGACCTTTTTTTTTTCTCTAACCAGCGGAACTCGAGCTTTCCAGCTCTTTTGGCCCAATGACATGTCATTGCGAGGCTGGGGGGTCAGTGGACTTTCCTTCCAACCCGGTCAGGAGCTTCGCTCCTTCCCATCCACACGGGATTTATGTGCACGAGCCGTTTAGGTTATTCAGTCAAATTTCCGGTCGTAAACATTCCTTCAAACGCTGATGCCCGGGTTTGAACAATGAAAACCTGGTCGCCAGTACAACGCCGTAGCCATTACACCAGCGCGGCTCCCTATTTTTTTCTTCTTTACTTGTTTTTTTTAGTCAACTTGTAGCTCCTCTTCTGTTGGCTGGAAAATGGGGGTGGGGGGGGGGGGGGGGAAAGAGAGAGATTTAGTGGAACTTTATTATTTCAGAAATTCCTCAAAATGTTCAGTTCATCTCTCATTTGCTCTTTGTGCTGCCAAAAAGTTTTTCATTCTTGTCTTCACTGAATCCATTTGAATGCTTGTATTTCCCTGTTAGCTCTTTGTCCGGTTCTAATGGTTCATCATTTGTCCTTTCGCTGCAGTTTCCTTTGCACTTCTCTTGCCAACACATTAATATATTTCTTGTTGTCTCTTTTGATGCTTCTTCTTAACTCTTTATTTGCTCCTGTGCATAGCTGTGACTCTGAAACTTCTGGTTCTGCTTCTTTTAAATCTGCTTTCTTATATTTTTTCCAAACTTTATTTGAATGATGGTTTCTGCTGTTACTCATGCTTTGTGCTAGTGCTCTTTTTCCAAGAACTTCTCTACCCCTGTCTTATTCTAAACATATTTTAACTGTTGCCAGTGCCTTCTGTATTTACTTCATCTTCTAAGTTTTGAAGCACTTGGTGTTTATTGGATACTGTAAATGTAAATTTTATCATTAATTTCTTGATTTCTGTGATATCTCACATTAAACTGTTGTCTGTAGTTATGGGCTGTTGCATATCTTGTGAGTTTTATATTTATTTTTGCTAACTGATAGTTGCTGATCTGATGCCACACCTGTTCCTCTATATACTCTCGCATCACGTATGGATGATCTGAACATTTTACACATACATGATCAATCTGAGGGAGCCGCGCTGGTGTAATGGTTACCACATTGCGCTGGTCATCAAGTGTTCAAGGTTCAAGCCCGGGCGTGAGCATTTGAAAGAGTGTCATTGACCAGGATTTTGACTAAATAACCTGAACGGCTCCTGAGATAAACCTTCTGTGGATGGGAAGGAGCAAAGCTCCTGACCGGGTTAGAAGGAAAGTCCACAGGCTCCCCAGCCTCGCAATGACATGTCATTGGGCCGAAGGGCTGAAAGCCCAAGTGCTGCTGGTTAAGAAAAAAAAATAAATGATCAATCTGACTTTCTGTCCTGTGATGTTGCTCTATGTATTCTTTTATGTGGAAATATGCTTCCTCCTACAGAAAATTGATTTGAAGCACACAAGTTTATGAAGATTTCTCCCATGATCTTTTCAAAGCCGCTATTGCCTGCTCCCATCTTTGCATTTAGGTCATCCAAGATTGTAATGCCTTTCCTTCTCTTTTTATCCATGATATTTTGAGGTTTGGTATAAAATTATTTTTCCATGGATTCTTCTGTCATTAGTTGATGCATAACACTGGACAATGTTTATCTTTATTTTCTTTTTGGCAGTTTTGAATGTTGTCTGGGTCCCACTGCTTCCCATTCTATGAGTGCTTTCTACACTTCTTTTGTCAGCATTAAAATCACACCATCAAAAAGATGTGCGCTTTCTTTCTCAATTATTGATGACAGTACCATCTCCAGTATTCAGTTCCTTCATTCCCACCCTCGTCCGCACAGTCCCAGGATGTTAATTTTATGGTTATTATTTCTGCTGCCACCTGTGCCGGTGTTGTCTGTTCCTATTTTTGTTATTAGGTCCCTCATCAAATATGTGATGTCCTTTCTTCTCTTTTTATCCAAGACAATTTGTAGTCTAGTGCAACATTCTTCTTTCACAGATTCTTCTTTATCACTGGTTGCCCAACCCTCCATAGTCACAACTGTTACTATTCTTTGCTCCCCTTTCGGGCCCCTGTAACACACTTATTCCTTGCTGAATAATTTTTGTACATATTTTTCCTATGTGACTTAGCAGTGAAATACCTCTGTATGTATCACACACCCTTTTATTACCCCTCTTTTTTCAAACTGGCATTATAATAGTTTTTTGCCAGTCTTCTGTCCGTGCTTTTGTAAAAATTCTAAATATTGTAAATATACTGTAAAAATAATTTACATTATAAGCTATAATATTTGTGAATTTATTTTCCAAATCTGCATACCAAAAGAAACAAGAGAAAAGTCTGAACGAGGGATAAGCATATCAGCTTTGGATTCCCACTGTGTGCCATCTTTGCTGAGCGCAAGAACCGTGCTTGAGTAGGCCCTCTCCATTTCTGGCCCATAATATCCACCCATGACATACAGCTGTCCTTTGTGTGCTAATCCTTGGAGACTACAGTGATTAGGATTAAGTTTAGACAGCAGACTTGGCAAAACAGATTTCTGAAACAAGATGGTAATGTGTCAATATTTGCATCCAGAATAGACAAAACAGTGCAAGAAATGCGAAACAAACACAGAGACTATATTTTATTAACTATGTGGAAACATATGTTCTTCTTGCCCACATTAGAAGGTAGAATTTAAAAGAAATAACATTTATTTTATGATTATTGAAATGCAAAAAGGCTGCAAATAAAGTAAGCTATGAACTCATTCAAGATTATGTGCTACCTTAATAATAACTTACTTTATCACAGAAAATTTCTCCATCATTGCACTGCACATCAATGAGCACTGACTCATCAACCAGCACAGCATATATGACATGTTTGTATGGGCAGTGGACCACAGTACCACCATGCACCAAACACTTCATAACATGACCCAAAGCTTCTTTAGAAAACAACTCTGTGGTCTGTCTCCAGCTATCCACTGTGGCATTGTATGTCCAGACAATAGCTTGTTCCATTCGTCTATTGAGCATAGGATCAGCATGAACATATACAGCAACAAATACTACTCTGCCCAAGAGATTGAATGCTACTCCATAAGATGGTGGTTCTGGAAGACTTTTTAACTGTACAAATTGAACTTCAACTGGATTAAACTTTTCCACTGTTGATGTGCGTGGGCAAGTTGGGCTGGAAGACAAAAGTATATATGTGAAAATTACAATTTTGTTTACCTCAGCCGCAGAAGTGGCTATAATGAGGCATGATAAGAATCCCATGGACAAATTAAAAAGCTTAATGAAGATGTCATGAAGAGACAATATGTAAAGGAAACTTACTTTACTTTTACCTTGTCAGTCCCATCTCCTTTGTGAAATCTAGATCACCAAGCTGTTTTGTCAGAGTCCACTGAATTCCATTTTTATAATGGCTGATGTTTTCAACATTTAATTTATAGCTGGTTAGAACAGCATTGGTGACAACAAGCATCTCTGCCACACTCTAACACTCCAGTTCTTATCTCAAAGAGTTTGGTAGTTCATGAAAATCTGTGCTGGTGTTCTTTTTATTTTTTCCTCAAGAACTTCTCCAAATGCCTCACTCCAAAACTTTTCTTATCAGTTGCAAGTGGTCTTCTATACTTGTTTCATCTTCAAGTTGTTGAAGCACATGGCACATATTAGATACTGTGACAGCAAACGTTTCTTTTGTTCCTTGATTTCTGAAATATTTCACATTAACATGATATTTGTAGTTAAGTATTACTATGTATCTTCTGAGTTTTGGCTTAAATCTGGCTAACAAAAAGTGGTATCTAATGTCACATTTGCTCCTCTATATACTTTTACATCATGTATTCATGATCTAAATTTCTCATTTATGCACATAAGATCAATCTGATTTTTCCCCCCTCTGGTCTGGTAATATCCATGTTGTTTTGTGTATTCTTTTATGTGAAAGCATGCTTCCTCCCATAGCAAGCTGACCTGAAGCTCATATGTTTATGAATATATCTGCATTTTTGTTCACTGTCCCAAGTTCATGTTTCCCGTGGTCATTTCAAAGCTACTATTATCTGATCCAGCTTTGCATTTAGGTCCTCCATCAAGATTATAACATCTATTCTCTTCTTTTTATCTATATATTCTGGTCTGATGTAAAAATATGTCATGGATTTTTCTTTGCCAATAGTTGGTGCATAACACCGGATAATGTTTACCTTTATTTTCCTTTGGGCAGTTTTGAATGTTGCTGATATTAGTTTGGATTCCATAGTTTCCCAATCTAAGAGTGCCTTCATTGATTCTTTTAAGAGCATTAGAGGTACACTATCAATATGGTGTACGCTTTTCTCCCCATGTCCTGAAGACAGCACCATTTATTTTATGTTCACTTTGTTCCCTTATCTCTTCCATTTTTGTTTTCACAGTCCCTGGATGTCATTTCTGCTGCATCTGTATGGTTCTTTCTTTGTTCATTTTATTGTTTCAACAGTCCAGGTTGAGAGTTTTTCTACATGAAAGAAGGTAAGTCAGCAATCTAGACTCCATTC
The DNA here is from genome assembly GCA_024509875.1 of Oreohelix idahoensis. Lineage (NCBI taxonomy): Eukaryota > Metazoa > Mollusca > Gastropoda > Stylommatophora > Oreohelicidae > Oreohelix > Oreohelix idahoensis. The sequence continues at coordinate 878,072 of JAMPIV010013684.1, read as the reverse complement.
ATTTTTCTCTGCATTATCGTCCTTGATGGAGGCCCTTCTTCAATATTGGATGCTGAAGTTTTATTTTGTCTGAAAGTTTCTACAGAATGGGGCGGCCAGCCCCAATGTCCAAAACTCCTTAATAATCTTTTATGACATGTGTGGCAGTCTTCTTCTTCTTGGATCCTAAGCCCCTGACTGACAAAGCAGTCGGTGGCCATCACACCTAGTGGTGCCTTGTAGGGCAGCAACAAACTGTCCCCATTTTGCTCGGTTGGTGGGCATCCTTCATGCTGTTCCCCAACTCTGGTTCATGCTTTGCATCTCAGCCTCCACTGTTCTCCGCCAGATTGTCTTTGGGCTGCCTCTCTTTCACCGTCCTTCTGGGGTCTATAGCATAGCAGTTCTGGTGGTGGTGTCAGGGTCCCCTCTGAGGACATGGCCCAGTGTCTACCTGCAATGATGATGTGCATGCCTTTTTTACTGCACCGTGTAAGCAGTTCATGGTTGGAGATGGTATTCAGCCAAATAATTTGAAGAATTTTCCTTAGGCAGGTTGGGTGGAAAGAGGATAATTTGGACATTTCCTTTTCTGTTACTCTCCAGCACTCCGCGCCATGCAAAAGTACAGAAAGTACGCAACTCTCTTATAATCTGAATCTGGTGTTTGTGCTGTTCTGAGAAGATTTCCAAATGTAGTTCAGATTTGTAAAGGCTGTTCTGGCTTTATTTATTCTGTTACTGATGTCTTTGCTTGTTCCACCATCTGGTGTTACTATGCTTCCTAGATATGTAAATGTATTTGTTTGTTCCAGCTTTTGGTTCCTTATTTTTTTGGGCCCAGGATTTATTACACTGAGTGTCATAATTTCTGTCTTCTTCAGATTGATATTTAGTCCCACTTGTTGTATTTATTCAGTCTATCTGTTTTTTCTTGGATGTGCTGATGTGAATGTGAAATTCGTGTAATATCATCTGCATTTTCTAGATCTTCCATTGAGGTGAACATTGTCCATCTTATTCCTCTCGGGGTATCCTCTGTTGTCTGGCGCATCACCCAGTCTTTGACAGTTAAAATTAGAATGGTTGACAAGGGGCAACCCTGTTGTACACCTGTCATGAGTTGGATTTAAGTTAGAGTTATGCCCAAGTGTAGGACAAGACCCTAGTGTGAGAAAAGACTAAGATGATAGATTTATTTGAGAAATGATAGTGAATGTAGTAAGGTGAGTCTATTGGCTCGAGGATGATAACCGAAATTAAATCTTCCTCGCCAAATCGTGACTTCAAGAAATGCTATAAACTCACCACCTCTGACTACCTTTAACAAACTAAAGAAGATAAGGTTAAACTAACACTACAGACACCACCGTACAGACAACAGTTAAGGACTATACAGTGAAGAAGCTGATCCAGTGAACATTAAATAAGTTTATTATACAAATCCACATAAGTTCATAACATAATAACAACAATATATATCGTGCCAGGTTTGCACTGACCTGGAAATAAAAGACTCAATTTAAATTTATAAGACACCTCAAAAATATGAACCCAACCACTCTCACTCATTCATTCACCTTGCTGGGGAAAAATCAGAATGATTACATGGATTCTTACTACCATCTAATCTAGTGGGCAGCAACTGTAGCCACCACTCTCTATTACACTACTCTCTTTATTGTCAATGGCTGCTGACACTGCATGAAGACTATCTGCACAGCTGCTAACTCTGTCAGCGATATACGCCACTAAGTCACACTCTGCACTGCTATTTAATAGACTTCTTCTAACTCTAAGGCTCAGAGGCTACCTCTAAGAATAATATGAGACTCTGCAGGTCCCTGATCTATTTTTCACCATCTCTCTCTCCACTTCTCCTGCCTTGCTTCTCTCGTTTAATTTCAGCAACCCGGAAATGATATCCCTCTCTTCCTGGTTCTGACTCGTACTTCTGATAATCTTGACTAGGCACTTGCCGTAGACTGTAGAGGCTTCACTATTGGCGAAAAGCTGATTTTCACTTGCCCAGTTACCCCTCATTTGGGTGTAGGGCCGTCGGTATTATTATGACCGAGGCTATAAAAGACACACCAACCCGCTTGCTTGGGTTCGATGGGTGTGTATGAGCTTAGAGCTCCGGGTTTTAAGAAAACCCTTTCACTGAAGACTGTGTCGCTGCCTCGACCTGCTCTTCCTCACTCCCTCTTTCTCTCTGGGGCCAATGTATTCAGAGCCGATACCCACCGCGGTACAAGCTCTTACGCCTCTGGTGTTTCCTCGACTTTTCTCTCTTGAGAAGACTGGCTACCTTTGCAAGCTGTCAGGAACAAGATTTATTGACAACCTGCTCTACAGGCCGTGACCAATGCTGTGGACACAAAAGAGAGGCCACTCTGTACTACAATACTAAAATACTCTCATAAAATAACTTATCTATTAAAACATATACAGTTGCTGCTTCAGTCACCCTCAACTCTAGCACAAACATGTAAACGCCCAAAACGAAGACTGCTCCACCATTTCCCCTCTCTCCCTTTTGCACGACGATACATAAATATTTACTGACCCCGGGTCATTACTCCCGACAATCCCCTGTCTGTCTAGTAAAATCCAGACGCACTGATCCAATACTGATTATACACAGCTTGCCTCAGGCATTAAACATTAGAACAGGTAGGGAAACCTCCCGTACTTAGGCCTACTTTAACTCTAAGCGGTCTCAAGACCTTACCATCGTTTCCCCCTTACGATAAAAATGCACAACAATTAACTGCACATCAAATGATTAAAATTCACCAATACATTTATATATTACATCTCTATACACAGAAATATATATCTCTATAGACTATATTTCCTAGAACTCATTAAATCCCATAACATGAAAATCAAATACTCCTCTACATAATATTTAATTACACAGCCACTTCCGGCACCATAACTTTCCTTACACCTCTACCCCAAGTGGTTACACTGCAATTATTATACTTTCACAGATAGAAAAATATTTAATTATCTTCTCTATCCATCTAGAATTCCTACTCAAATAAATCCTAGTAACCACTACGAAATCCGTTCCCGTATTTTTATACGAGACTTATCAGAATTAAACTCTCAATGAAATAAAATACACGCGCTTCCGAATATTCTGTAAATTAACCTAAATCAAGGATGCGTGTATTTCTACAGACCTTCTATTAAATCTTACAGAGCACACCTACGTAATATCTCTTTATCAGTCATGGGCACTGCTATCCTCGAAGAAATAATTGATGGCGCTACAAGTTATAAAGTTTTTTAAAATAAATTATACTAGAATGGGCTAAGGCTCTATTAGAGAAACTAGATTTAATTACCACGCTACTTTAAATTACAGACGTACCAATACTGCTTTTCTTCCGTTTTCCAGAAGCAGACACTACTGCATGGCGCACGGCCAGGAATTTCTGCAGACGAAGAGGCCGCTAAATTGAAAAACGCATATATATATCTTTACTTTACCCACGCTGACCCCAGACCTACTTGAGGCTTGGCATCTCATTACATCCAATAGAATTAAAGATAAATCTAAAATTTTCCATGCGCTCATCTCTAAATTTAGAACCAGTGTATTCTGCTTACTTTAAACCGCGCGTCTTCCTGGCTACGTAACGTTACCTAACGTCGTCTGTTTGCGTGAGCAGAAACAAACGTGATTTGGCTCTCCCGTAAGTTGGACGTTACCTGGGTAGGGGTCATCTCCCCTTCCCCCCGATAAAATGACAGCGATAAATTTAACAACGCAAAAATGGAATTACAAGATCGCGATTATCTAGAAAAAAAAACCGACTGGTGCCATTCAGTACTAACTTACATTAATCCCTATAGAAAAAACCCGCAATTACTTTACCTACAAACCAATACCAAACACGTCCACTATTTAAAAAGAAGAAGAATATATTCCAATCTTTGCTAGAGAGAAGACAAAAATGGCGAACTCATATAGTTAACAAGAGATGAAGACCCTTGCAACGCTTATAGTAACAAAGAGAAAACGAAATGGGGCCTGTTGAAGACTAAATCACAGTAACTCCATCACAACACCTGCTTTCACTTTGAAAGTAAGGTTGCTCATCCCAACACTGCATGTAAAGTTAGCACAGAGACTTTTTATGATGGAAACAATACACCTAGAGATCCCATAAGCCTGTAGTATTTTCCCCCAAAGAATTTTCCATAAGCTATCCCTGTGTGTGCTGTAAAAAGCCTTTTCAAAATCACCAAAGTTTATATATAGTTGTCTTTGCCATTCTGAGAAGTGTTCTATTATGTTCCTGAGGGTGAAAATATGATATGTGTGGCAGAGTACAGGGTTACAATTCATTGCTGCCATTTTGAATCTGGTTAAAAACAAAACTTGGTCATGACTTACATCTATTTAAAAAATAATACCACACACACACAGATAGTTCAATTCCATGTTCATAAGCTCTGCTACCACCTTAAATGGCGGCCTCTAAGATCCTAAATTTCTATTTCTGCAAAATTATTTAATCTTGGGACCGAAGACGCAGCAAGAGAGATTATTGCAGTCAGCGACTCATAGCTTGACTGCTTGCGTCAGGGAACCAGAGCTGACCAAGACCCTACTCCACCTCCAAGTGGTGGTCCTGGAAACAGGCTGCATCACTGCAGGCTTCGGATCGAAGAGGGAAGGCAAACCCAATCCCAAAAAATGCTGTGCGGAAGTCGGATGTGTCGACCAAAAGGTGCAAATATCGCAGCTTCGCTGCAAACGGACACAACGTAACCAACGTCCTTTTCAGGATGAACGAGGAAGAAGAAGAAGATTTAATCCATACAAACTTTAATAGTAAAAACTAGAAAACTAGATAATCTTTAAACTAATTCACAAAGTACTTTCTGTAACAACAAAATCATACCCAGTACGAGATTGAAGATAACCACAAATGACCATAAAATGCTGTCTGTGATGTCTCTCTTGTTCTTTATCTTTACATCTCACTATTTCCTTGATGTCTGAAGTAACAAAACAACATGTAACTATACAATATGGCCATTAAGTCCTATTAACCCTATGAGAAACTGGTAAATACAAATCGACTGGCACTCTTTCTTTCTATCTTATAACAATAGAAAAGAACAATACAAACACGGCAATACAAAACATCAGGTTTTATCAGCTAATGTATTTTCCTCATCATTTTTATAACACAGGATAATGTGTCACCTAATTTTGTTGGTTACAATTCATAAATTTGGGGAGTACAACATGTGAAAGTGAGTCCTGCAGCTTCTTTGAGCTCATCATATTTTAATACTAACTGATTACATTAAAAAAATGTATTTAATACTAACGTATTTTAAAATTTTTTGGTTCACGTTTGCTGTGAAGTGTTGTGGGGAGCTGAAGTTTTTGTTCTTGAGTCAAGTGTATCTAATTGGCTGGTGTGAGCCTGTTTTGATGTAGAATTTCTGTAATATTATCTATCCATCTGCCTCTTGATCTTCCTCATGCTCTAAACCCAGATCTTCTGCTGTTCTCAGCATGTAGTGTTTTATGATCGGGCTCAATTCTCATAAGGTTATTTTCTGTCTCTTTATGTATTTGATGAGTTTTCCCTTGTAGCAGTTACCGAGTTCCGGAATCGAAACCTGCTAGTGTCATGCTCCAGTCTACATAGTTGTAAATGGCTACCTGGCTCTGCCATTAAGTTTGGGAAGGCAAAGGCAGCCAGGAAGGGAACTGGTGACCAAACCTCTTAAAGCTTGATCTAGTATGGTGAAGTCTTTAACAATTCACTACCCTACAGCAGTTTCTGCTATGCGACTACCTTTACCTTTTTTTTTTTTCAATGTATTTGATTCAGGATATAGTTGCTACAATTTTTATGATATCATTTCTCATTTTGTCTCTCCTGGTAACATTAACTTCATCTCGCATGATGTGACTTTCCTTTTCTGTGCTCTGGTCAGGGACTATGTTTAACACTGATAGCAAAGAGTTGGTAAAAACATACTATCTACCAACTGTCATTAAGCTTCCATACTGATATCCTGATGTTTCAGCCATACTGACAGTTGGTAAGTCACTGCACTGGCTTTTTGACATCTTGTTTCAGTTTTTCTCAAATCTTACATTTTCTGCAACAATGCATACTATATTTAGTTGTCTATCATATTCAATAGTTATTTCACTTAACTGTTTCAAAGTATAAAAGCATCTGAACATTTCATTCCTTTCCTACTCAACTGTGGTTCAACCACTTGTCTTATTCTTTGTTCAAGTACTTTTGCATATATTTTTCCTGTGTGACTGAGCAGTGACATACCTCTGTAAGTAACCCGCTCCCTTTTATTACCCTGCTTTTTCCAGATTGGTACTTTAATGGCTTTTTGCCTGTCTTCTGGAACTCTTCTTTCTGTCCGTGCTACTATAAAGATTTATACTATAAAGATTCATTACAGCACTTTGATTACTATCTCGCCACAGGCTTGAACAGCCTCAGCTGTTATTCTGTTAATGCCTGGTGATTTATTTCTAGGGCTGTTTTTGGTAACTTCTTTGATTTCATGAAGCAATGTATCAAGTTTTTGCCATTTATCATTTTTTCAGGTGTAAGTAGAGTTTTTCTGAGTATCTACTGTGTTGAGAAGTTCTTTGAAGTATTCTTTCCATCTGGTTTTTCTTCCATTTTCATTGAATACTGGTGTACTGTTTCTTCATTATCGATTTTAGTAGGACTGGAGCTTTTATTTCTCACCCTCATTGCTTTGATACTTTTGTAAAAATCTCCCGGGCATTCTTTGCAGATTGTTGTTAGTTGTTCTCCATATTTATTCCATGAGTCTTCTTTTGCTCCTTTAATTATTCATTGGATATTTTTGCTTGTAATTCAGTATTTAACATAATCTTTTTAATGTCTTGGATTTTAGCAAGGTCTTATAAAGTTTCTTTTTAGTCTGTACTGTTTCTTCGACTTCGTTGTTCCACCATGTTTCCTTTTACACTGTCTTGTCCTGAATTTGTAGTGTCTCCAGCATTGCTACTCCGTTTTTGTGATGGACTTTGATTTCTCAGGATGTTCTAAGAATCCCATCTATGCTTTGCTCTTTCTTTCTTGTATACTCTGCTCCAAACCAGCATGTAATTTTCGTGAATCTCCTTAGTGTTATGTCCATTTTTTGTAAGGTCCGCAAGACCAGTATTTCTTTCTATCTTTGTCTTGTTCATGAAGCTTATTAATTCTGGTTAGTTGTCACTTAGCCCACTAATATTCAATGTCATTATTTTAGTTGACTTCCTTTTTCATAGTCCTTTAACGTTTCCAGTCCTAATTCTGTTGATATCAGTCCGTTCATGCTCCTCTTTAGAATTCTTGCCAACTAGGCCAGTCACAGCAGTTTCATTATTCCATTGACCAGAAATTTTCAGAGTGACCGGGGATGGTCTTCATAGCTACAGTGGCAATATGTGGAATAACCCAAACCATACTTTGCATAAGCCTGGCAATCTCCTACTTATCCCTGTTTCAGCCTCCTACAATATTTATGGGGGTTGGACTTTAGAAGACTAATACTAATTGATTACTGTACATGCTCGAGTTTAAGTCGAGAAATTTATTCCTATTTTGGACCTTAAAAAATGTATCTCCGACTTCTAGTCGAGTAAAAAAAAAAAAAATACATGAAACCAGTCAGTGTTGCCTCCCCCCCCCCCCATCTCCCCCCCCCCCCATACCATGCATACAGGTATCCTTCAGATATAAACTTGCTGCTTCAATAAATGTTGTTTTTAACAAAATATCTTAATGCATTAAAAAATGTTTCAATTAACTTTAGGTGTGTTTAAACAAGTATTTAGGGCTTAAAATTCATGTGATAATATTACTGACAAAATAAATGTACTCGACTGCATTTGCTCATTTTATTGAGTACTTAATGCCCCAAGACAAAGAAAGAATAATAGCACTGCTCCCTCAAGCCCGTTTTACGTTGTGACACTATTATATGAGACTGCACATAAGGCTGGTAAACCTCATTGTGTAAAACAAACTGCTACAGAAACCATTGCTGCAAAAGCATGTGAACGCTGTGTGTAGGCTTCTGCAAGGGGACCAGATGCAAAGATGGCCTCCACGCTCCATTAGGAGTCGAAAGGAAAATGAATGAGTGCTAAACACACTTAATATGGAAGAGAGTATACTTTTGTTAAAACTGCTTTTTCTAAATTCTATTGTGCAAAACATAACAAGCAATAATAGAAAATAGAAATGACAATGTAGTTTTGAAATTGTAACTTCTGGATTACTATTTTGCCTTTTAAAATATTACCATGCAAGCATTCAACAGCTGAGTGTTTAAAATACTCTTCCTTCACTGTGTCTGGAATAGTAGACATTCTGACATAACGTAAAACATCAGCCAACTTTTCTTTTCTTGACATGATTTCATGGTGAAACCAGCGCATCACAGCATCAAGAACAAACCCTTCTCCAAATGGACCTTTTTGATACAGATAAGCATATATATATATATATATGTAGGATATTATTAAAATATCAGCATGTAGGCCTAATTCTGCTTGATGTGAAATGTATATTTCTAAGCTCTCATTACAGATAAATGTATAATACATTTTTATTAACTTTATTTATGTAATTCAGCTAAATGCATCATATATATTTATCAAATCAGGATAGGTATGACATCATGAGTGAGAATGAATGAACGAACGAACTTTATTTTCAAAGGGTTGAGAATTGGGCACGCAGGCCCGTCTGACATTCTGCCCTTCCTTTCTCTCACCTTTCATACTGAATTCATTTATTCCCATATGCATTTTACATATCAATGTCAAGGAATTCAACGTTGCAAAGTAAAATAAAATAGCACACTCATATTAACATTAACTACTTATAAACATGACATAAAATATGTAGAAAAGTACAAACATCGTCATTAGAACCTACAATTGATATTATAAGAAAAGATAATCTGATTAGGGGGGCATGTAATCAAAACTAATAAAGTATTCGAAAAGTCTACGATTGTATGAATAGGGACTGAAAAAGAGCGAACGAACTTTATTTTCAAAGTGTTGAGAGAAAGGAACTTAGGCCCGTCTAAGAGAGAGAGAGAAAAAGAGAGAAAGCGAGAGAGAGAGAGAGAGAGAGAGAGAGAGAGAGAGAGAGAGAGAGAGAGAGAGAGAGAGAGAGAGAGAGAGAGAGAGAGAGAGAGAGAGAGAGAGAGAGAGAGAGAGAGAGAGAGAGAGAGAGAGAGAGAGAGAGAGAGAGAGAGAGAAAGAAAGAAAGTTAGAGTAGTAAACCTGTATTAATATCCTCAATCTGCAATATTAAGGAAAGAGTGTGTGCTGGCAACTCAACAAAGCTTGAAGTGAAGCTCACAGCTTGAAACTGTTGAGTAATCACTGTGAGACAGGGCTTGATGAGGTCCTCACAACTGTGCATCTGTGCCAGGTGGAACAGATCTGTTAATTGAAAATGAGACTGAAGAAAATAGTTTTACCAAAATAAATGTTTAAACTACTTCATTTTTTATTTATCACTTCTGTTCTCTTCTAAGAAAATATTTGGATGCCGGAACATAAATTACACAAATTAAAATAATATTTAATGCTATAACAAATTAAGCCCTTTGTTCCTTTGATCAATTTAATCCTTCAATAGTCTGACCATTGTTTATCATTAATGTAAGTCATTTGAGAATTGGTCTACCAGCAGGACATCATCAGCTTTGGTAGAGAGTGCAGAACTTGGGCCAATGGGAGGGCAGAGCTGGAAATTGATCAACTGATAAATTATCATGCTATGCCATTGTGTACACTGAAGGGTCTATAATCCGTGGTGGTAAATCATGGTGGGGCTTCTCTGCCAGAATAAAGGGTAGAATCGTCACTGAACATAGTGTGGCTTACACAATAACAACCTCCAGCATGAAAGCTTTAAGATGGTAGTCTGAAGCTTCATTAATAAGGGCAGTTATTGTGTCAGACTCTCAGTCCATGCTTTGGGAGATCCAAAATGGATGGCTATGGCATGAATGGAAAACCTCCATAGAAGCTGTGAATCTTCAAGAACTGGTGTGGAACTGGTCATACTAGCTTCCAGAGCACCTATAGTAGGTGCATTGGATAAGGACAAGGGTGAGATACTGAGGACAATTAATTATTGGCTATTAGAGAATGACATTGCAATTGATGAATCATCAAGGCAATGACTACTGGAGTTTGGCATTAGGCGCAAGATTGGCAGGGATGAATGTATGTGAGGATGCATCCAGCGTAAATACAACCAGCGCGCAACAGGAACAATTAGCATTCATACCCTTCAATGTTTGCTGAGGAAGACTGAGCACCTATGGGATTGCCCAGAGTGCAATAATGTCAATTCTGAACAACAACAACAGGCAACATTAAAAGGTTTAAATAGTTCATAAACATATTGTTAAGGGATGGAGAAATTGCCCGAATTCTTTTGTTGTCTAGGGTCTATTTGTGTTATTGAAGAAGTGAGAATTCATTCATCTTGCTTTGGTTTATATTGTTGAATATTCTGGCAACCACCCATCTTGTATACACCTTTCCATATCAACATCTCAAGTACTGCATAAAGTTAATAACGGTGTAAATTAACCTTGAGAGATTGAATAAACTACTGGGCTTGGACGATTTGGCAACAGTTTAATAACGAGTAAGTACACACTAACAAGGTCACAATTACGAACATGGCATGTATGCTCCCTCTCTGTGTTACAGTCTTGCTTAAATCTGATTCGACTTTCTAAACATGTCACTCGACTTCTCCCTTCCACATATCTTGATAATCTCATTTATTAATCACTATTTCCAGCGGGGTATTTGGCATCCCGTTCAATAAAGTTCATTATAATTTTCCCATCAACAATGGGGGAATTTAAGCGTCCCAGTATCTCAAGTATCCATAAATCAAGTCCACATCAATCCATAAGCTTCGGGGTATGTCGCTTCCCGGTATAACAATTCTACTAATTTTATTCCTATATCTTCGGGGAATGATACCTCCCGGAATAACAACTGTTCAATTATATTTGTTCATATAATTAATCCTGGCATTTTCTCATGCCTTTCATTTAAGCATATAGCTTACCCTTTTATCCTCAGAAATATTTATTGAATACACAATCCCACATACTTCCTGATACACAAGCCATTTTAGGCACACATCTTGACGCTATGACGTCACATACCAATCTGTCTACATCATTCCTAGATACTCATCTCACAGCGACCGCTTTCATGTATTTCTTGCGTTCAGTTGAGGTACGCCATGGTGTGACAAAATCCTGGCACTAATAATAAGTTGCCCTGATAAAAATCACACCATGAAGTAGCCTCAACACATATATATTTCATCCTCTTCAACTACCTGTGCAGCATAGGCCCTAAACAAGTACACTCACAGCATTCTTATCTTGTCAAATCCATAAAAGGTCTTTTCATGTCTTCATCCCTATAAGTCTGTCTTCAGTTTCCTTCTCCAGGTGTAAAAACTTATATGCACGATATGTATTACCTTTCAACAGATGTTCCTTAACCATCAATTTGAGCATAAACTACACACAGCTTGTTATAATATGTTCACAATTCTGTCACTCACTGCAGCAGATATACTATGTTACTTAAAACGCATGTATCTGTTAAGTCTTATGACATTTTGACACCTTAAAGTGATAATTAGGACGTGCTACAAATGTTTATAAAATGTTAATAAATTATGCAAATAAGCTCAATTATTTATGGATGATATTGTCATTTTGAAAATGTCTACTGATCCCTAATTTTGTCAGTGGCTACAGCAGAAGTAATATGTTACTTTAAATAATGCATCTGCTAAGTCTCTTGATGACAAGTGATAATTAGAATATAAATGTTAAAACTGTGAATAAATTATGCAAATTAGCTCATTAAATATATAAGCTGTTGCAATTTAGAGTATGCCAATTGATTCTTTACCTCAGAATATATCAATGTGTCAATTTTCATTTTGCTAGCATTAAAACTAAAAAAAAAACTTTTAAGATCTTTACAGTTTCTGCACCATTTAGGGCATATTTTAAAAAAAACAGATTGATCTCGTCTCTTTGTTTTTTTAAATATAAACAAATGCTAATAATGTTTTTTTTTAATTAACTGATTTTAACAATTTAAACAGTACTTTGTTTTAGTTGTCACAAGCTATTTAACTATACTAACTAACAATCTGAAATATGTATTCCACAAAATACTTTGCAATTAGCTATACCAGAGGTATGCAACCCAGGAGCCTCGGCGATCTACTTTAGAAACACTGAGCTCTCTAAGATCTACCTTGATAAAATTAAGTTTGGTTTCAGAGTACTTGAAATTAAGAATAAGTGAATGCTTATTGTAATTTTTATCTCTGCTAGGTGATGTGCTAACGGCTATTCCATCATTAAAAATTTTTAATGAATTATATTTTACCCAAAGTTAACTTCAAACATAAGATCGCTTCCTATCATATGCAGTTCATGAATAACATGAATTTTAATAACCTAACTTGTGGGTTTTCACTGGGAATGTTGTGAAAGTACCTTTAAACATGGGGATACCACAGCTTTAAGTGCCAGAAGGAAAGGGCTAGTCCGCAATGTACCTAGGTAAAAAAAATCTTTGTTCTCCCTCTGCCACCAGAGATCTGCTACCAAATGACCCCCTGGTATCTACTGGTAGATCAAGATCAACTGGTGGCCAATCCCTGAGCTATACAATGTCACTCACCAAGACAGTTTGAAGCATCCAGTTCTCTGATCATAAAGCTGGAACATATGTTTGCTATGCTTGTCATACCCCACTGATCTGCAACTTCATATACATTTTGAATATCGGCAGCTGCAACTATATGAAGAAAAATCAGTACCCAAGGTGTGAAATATGATTAAGAACATGAAGTTAAAACAGAGTGAAATATAAAACACAGATAAACCTGAAATTATCTTATCTGAAACAATTTTACATTATGATTTTAAAATCAGGAACAGCTCAAACTGTCTCAGTACTAGAGTATAAATGCAGTGTTATAAGAAACCAACATATTTCAGTTCTTTTAAATTACCCTGTAAAGTGCCTTTGTAAGTAAAGTTGATCAGCTTAGAGACAGTTTGGAAGTCTAGGTCATCTCCTAATTCAACAAGTGTCTGGGATGATTCTTGAAAGTTATCAGAAAACATTGCTTTAAAGTAGGGGATGTGTCCCTTCAGCACTTCTTTATGGGTCTCTAACTGTGATTTCTTGGGTCCTGCCTGACAAAAAACAACAATACATTAATGTTTATAAGAAATATTAAAACTTGCTCATTCATGGATCTATAATCAAAGTGATCTTTTCTAGCTAACAACAATCTTTTTCTAGCTAACAACAATCGCCCACCTTCATTTGAATGCCTATATGCAAGCATGTGCACACATGCACATTCCTTCCCTGCTTAACTGATAATCTTAAGGAAGTAGGTGTGCATCCTCACACGATAAATAATTATGCAATAAACAAGGTAATTTGCTGAAAGAAAACATACTGTGACAATGCCAATATAAAACATCAACACTATCTTAACTCTTTGACTCCATAATTATTTTCCACCCTGTGCCATAATTATTTTTTTGAAGAATTCTACACGCTGAAGTGTACCGTCTTTTAGTGTAAATTTTATATTAATCTTTTTTTGTGAACATGTACTTATTATACACCAAACTGTAGGGAAATGGATAGAGAATTGTAATATATAATGTCTTTGGTAGTATTAACACAAGTATGTTTGGTATACTTAAAACATTTTGCATGTAAAATTGAAAAACACTAAAAAGTTAACTGTAGAATACGATTTTACCAAAGACAAATTACTGTTGTAGAAAATCAAACTTTCTTTTTAGTCTTCAAACATCGTTAATCCATATACAAAGTAAAAAAAAAAACATTGCTTATGGCCACAATTAGTACATTTAGTGTTATTCACACCAGTTTTTACTGTGGTCCCTTGAAAGAAAAAAATAAATTATGCAATCGTGCATTACGTAATTTTCAAACAAATAATAAAGAAGAACGTCATATAAAAACTTTTTTACACTTGTTTAATGTTTTAATAGTATCCCTAGCTTCATCTTCTACCTAGGACTTGTGATTAGATGTTATGGTAGGTCTAGTTTTGTTGCTTTTTGATCAGCCAGAATATGACTATGCCCACTCATCAACTAAATCTAATGTGTCTAGCTTTTCTGCACCAAATCCGTATTTTGACAACAAACTGTGACTACCAAACAATCATCATCAATGTTTAAAAGTAGTTTGACACAATTATTTGCTTAGGAGTCTTAGAAAATGTAAATATAAAGCGTGACATATTTCTCTAGCAATAACAACGAAAAACGCAAACACGCAAATCGTCACACAAATTGTGATAATAACATCAAAACACGCACATGTGCTGCTTAACTACAGTCACATTAGTTGTTTAAATAGTAGCGGAAGTCATTCTACGAGTTTTAAAATATGAACTACATTAAACGGACGACTTTTGGGGTTTATTCGTGATAAACTAAAAACACCGCTCTGAGCGTTGCGCTGGCACGGCGCGTTGAATTTTGCAAAGCTCAGAGCGTTGGTCTGGAGTCAAAGAGTTAAAACCATTTCAGTTACCAATCGTTACTTAATATGTACGTCAACAAAGCTATTATGCACTGATTACTTTAAATTTGAAGACTGTGTAGATTCACTGCTGCCATCAAGTCATCTTGCAAAGAAAAATATCCCCACATACAAGTGTATATGTATTTTAACAACTTTACAGCACTTCAGCCCTAATATGAGCACCAGGTCCCGGGAGCAAAAATACCACTGCTTCAGATAATAAAGCCTCCATAATTACTGCTGCCCCTACAATGACACTTGTTTTTTTGTCAAAAAACTAACATAACACTTTCACTTACAACACAGATTTGTTCATTTTACTGTCTTCTGTAGTTCCTGGGGGTCTCTGAAGAGACAAAGAAAGTACAGGAATACTGCCTTCCTCAGTCATGTTGCACAGGGTGACTTAACATGAGGCTTTGCATGTGGCTGACAGCACGATCATGTCAAACAAAGTCAACAGAAATCACCACTGCAAAGGCAGTGACTGTTTAGCTCAGGCTTTCACAGGGATCAGCTGCAATGGTGACATCATGCTCCATAAGGAGGACAAAGGAAAATGATGATGATGATAAAGTCTGCTAGTGAACTGTCATGGAAACACTAGTCAAAATGAGATAATTGTGCTTTATTCCTCTTCTTCAAGTACCATGCTTGTGGCATAGGTGATCATGTCTCTCCACAACTTCCTGTCTCCAGTACAGTTTATCAATTCTAATGTTGACTTCTTTCCATGCCATGATGTCAAACTGTCCTCTATCTCTTTTTCATTAAGTTTTTCCTGTGGTCACGAAATACTCCAGCTTTATTCTTCTCATAACATGCCTAAAGAAAGTGAAGTGCTTTCTTCTAACATGAGGAATAAGCTTCGTTTGTACACTGGCCTCTACCAGAACATCCTCATTACTCTTTTTGGCTGTCCATGGTATTTTTAACATTCTTCTATAAAACTTCATCTCTGTGGGCTCTAGTGCTTTTCCTAATTGTTTACTAATTGTACATGACTCATTTCTGTGTGTCAATATTGGTTCTATAGATCAATGAAGGACTGTCTTTCTTACTTCCATTGACAAAGAGTTGGTTTGCATAAAATACTTTTTATTTTATAGAATGTTGTTTTTGCCTGGGCTATTCTACTCTTCACTTCTGAGATGCATCTTCCATTTGAGGTTATTAATGTGCCTAGGTATTTGAATCTACTGACCTGTTTTACAACTATTCCACTTACTTTGATAGTGCATTCAAGAGAAGTCATTTTCTTCATGATAACCTTTAACTTCTATCTATCTTTTTGCTATTAAGGTTAAGGCATTTATTTTCACTTTTTGTCACTATTGTATCAATCATTTCCTGCGACTCCTTTTCACTTTTTGCTATTAACACTCTATCATCCGTTTATTTCAAGTTGTTTATATTATGTCCACAACTGATGTTCCTGTCGTGTCCTCTATGGATCTCATTATATTTTCACTGTACATATTGAACAGATCTGGTGATAGCACACATCCTTGTCTAACACCCTTTTTTACCTGCTGAAATGTTCATATCTGGCTACTAATTCTTATAGATGCTGTTTGTTGCCAATACATGTTCATTATTATCTTCAGGTCGTTACCATGAAAAAAATGCATTACAAAGTCCTGAATACAAAGAAATTACAATTACCTGTAATCTTACATCTGGTGAGTTACTTCTGGTATATTCAACTATTTCCTGTTTTAGGTTCTTTCTGCCTTTCAGGTTAACTGTCAGTTCTCCCTCACCTATTTGCACTTTGCACCCCTCTTGTTCAAATATCTCCCTGAGAATAAACAAAGCATGGTCCTATGAAAAACTGACAGATTTTAACTGGAGATACAATCAACTGAATGAAATCTTGTGCATAATTTTGTCCCGCCATTGTAGTAAAAGTATGCCCTATACAGTGTAGTAAACCTAAAATCAGATCAGCTGCCATATTCACATTGAAGGTCGGCTGCATTGGATTTCTGTCTCACATCTTGATTGTACACTCTAGTAGACTTAGTGTTATTCCTGCCCACCTCTTATGATATCTTACCACTGATAGTGCTGTCTTCCTCTTGCACATTTGCTGCCATTATAGTTTTCAGCAAAGTGTTATATCTACATGACCAAAATATTTTAATTGCTAACTTTTTTACATGGCCAAAATATTTTAGCAGTCTAATTTTGATCTTCTTCATTAATTTTCTTTTCATTCCTAGGTTTTCAATGACCTCTTAATTTGTATTCTTCACTTTCAATAAGATGAGCCCCTCTCTTCTATATAATCACAGCCTCAATTCTTTCTTCTAACTGCTTGTTCATTGTCCATGTTTCTACACCATACAGTAATGTAGAGTAAATATAACACATGATGACTCTCATTTTTAATTTGTGAGTTATTTGTTTAGATGCTAGTATTTGTCTCATGTTGTTGAATGTAGCTTTGGAAATTCCTATTCTCTTCTTGATTTCTGTTTCCAATCTGCCATCTTCTGTTATTCTGTGTCAAAGATATGAGAAACTTGTGACCTGTTCCAGTATCTTCCCAAATATTTTTATTTGTAACAATGACTTATCATATGCTTTGCTAATTATCATAGTTTTTGTTTTCTCTGTGTTAATATCAAATCCATATTCATGACTTATGCTATTTACTTGCTTTACTAGTTCATGTAATTCCTGTTCACTTCCAGCTAACAAAACTGTACCATCTGCATGTATAAGGTTGTTTGTTGATCTTCAACCAATGTTCAATCCTGGCATCTCCTGTGTGTTTGAAAAATTTTTCTGTGTAGACATTAACACATTAACTACCGCAAGCCGCTGCCATCGACGCATGAAAGAAACACATTTGGACGGCAGACCGCCCACAGCGGCTTTCTAAGTTTAGTAAGATAACGAATGAAATATATGACGAAACACATTCCGATCTGGTTCGAGATTTTAATTTACCACCGGAAGACAACATTCAAAAGCGTGGGTAAATTTGTGCCTCTGAAAATTGATATTATATTCATATTTTTCATACGTTTCAGGTTAGTTACCAAATCGCAAAACTGTTTACTATGGCAACGAATGATAGCGCCACAAAAAACGCACGTACACCTCGTCTAACTGCTGAACAGGCTAGAAACTTATTTCAGCAATTGATTGATAGATCTAGCGACGAGGAGGACAGTGAAAACAATGTGGACATTGATTCGAGTAGTGATTTTTCTGGCAGTGATAACAGTAGTAGTGACAATTCAAGCAGTGAAGATAGCGAAGATATTAGAAGTCCTGGGCCATCGGTGGGTCGTAAAAGAGCAAAAACCTCAGTTAGAGTTACCAATAGTGCAGGAAATACTGTAGGCCTAACTAAAAGAAAGAGAGCAATGGAAGCAAGTGACTGAGGGTGAAACAACGAATAGTTTTTATTTTGTTCCAACTCATGAACCAGGCCTGCAAGCAAATCTTGATGCAACTTCCTCTGTGCTTGATTGCTGGCTTACATTACTGACACCAGATGTTTTACATTCTTTGGTCAAAGTAATAAATGAATATGCTGATATAAAGAATTCAAAACCCCCATCTTCAAATAGATCTTCATCTGCTACTTGGAAACCTGTCACTGACTATGAGCTTTTGAAATTTTTCGCAGTAACAACTGCGATGGGTTTAGATAAAAAGCCATCGATAAGATTACTGGGCACAGACACCTCATAATTATACACCCTGGTATGGTAATATGTTTTCAAGATCTAGGTTTGAAATAATTTACCATACAATGATGCATGTTGGAGATGCTGATTCAGAAGGGAAGGACAAAATAGAGCCTTTTTTAAATTTGCTCATTGCGAAGTTTCAGGATGCATTTTATCCATTTCAGAATTTAGCCATTGATGAAATGGTTATTGGGTATAATGGACGCTGGAAACACAAGCAGTGCAATGCAACAAAGCCAAGCAAGTATCACATTAAGACCTTTTGATTGTGTGATTCTGCCACAGGATATGTCTATTCTGTATTGACATACTTTGGGAAGAATACATCATATATTCTTGCTAATGACTCTACAACAAGTCAGGCGGTGAAGGTATTTGATTTCTTGCTGCAAGGAATTGGGAAGGGCCACCATGTATTTTCTGACAGATACTACACTGTGGATACACTGGTAACCTATCTGTTGAGTAGGGGCATTCATTATACTGGCACAGTCAACATCAACAGAAAAAACTTTCCCCTTCAACTGAAGACCGAGTGGCATATGGCGACGGCCCACTTCTGTCAACGAAAGACTGTTTGGAGATGTCAGGGGCCTTGGGTTGACTACTGCCTTTATTAGAGTCATAAATGTGGAAGTCTGAAGGCGAACGAGGAAGAAGAATTGAAGACCCTCTCCCTCCATCACCGAGAAGCCAGGTGGTACAAAAATGGTGATGGATCTCAGATATGTGTTGCTTGGCGAGACAAAAAGGCAAAGAAACCATGTATTGTTGTGTCCACTGAAACATCAGTTGAGATTGGTGCAAGTCACAACTCGACGTCACAACTTAATCGAAAAACCCAAACCAGTACAACGGTACAATTTTTGCATGAATGGATGTGACCACAATGATCAAATGGTAGCTTACTATGGTAATTTCCAAAGAAAAACTAGAAAATGGTGGAAGAAAATTTTCTACTGGATTATAGAGGTGTCCCAGGTAAATGCCCATATATTATACACCCTCAGTCATGCTGATGAGAAGTCAGTGTCATTGAAAATTTTCAAAGACAAACTGATTGATCAGTTGACTGAGAAGGCTACCTCCATAACTCCACCTGATCTAGTAGCCACCAGTAGCAACAAGAAAGGTTGGAAATTTTTAGGAAACAAAGTTAAAAGATTTGAGGGTGCAAAGCACATTGTGGATTACACCGACAAAGATAGGAACTGTATAGTGTGCTCAACACCTGCGAAACGAGCCCGAACAAATTTTTATTGCATCGGTTGCCCCGAAAAGCCCCATCTCCATCCAAAGAGCTGTTTTAGGCTGTACCATACGCATGATCCTTCAGCTGTAACTTACTAAAGACATTGACATACTGTAAATAAGTTATAGATGTGTTTTCTCAAAGGTGCTATTTATTCAAAATTTCTGAGATTTTTTGGAAGTGGTGTAGGTGTGATAATGTAAGTCATTAATAGTGTATTTATTAGCTATTGTGTGTGTTCTTGGGCTTGTTTTTCTTGTCATTGGATATACTACATGAAAATCACCAAGAAAAAAACATTAGCTGCCTCAGGAACAAGCAAGTTGCAGGTAAGTTGATAATTTAAAAAAAATGTTGTTTGCTTTTTCTTTCTTTCAATCATTTTATATTATTGATAATATCTACCATTCTAAATAAACATATATTTTTCAGCTTTAGGCAATAGTACATTCATTTATCATCAAAATGACAATTAATTAATAAAAATCTGTTTAAAATTAATAAATCTGCAGCTTAAGTTCTCCAAACACTTACAGGGAGAAAATGAGGAAAAAATTTTCGACATTTTTTGGGAAGTGGCATAGGTGTGATAATGTAAGTTACCAATAGTGTAAATATTAGTCAGTGTGTGTGTTCTTGGGCTTGTTTTTCTTGTTATTGGATATACTACATGATAATCACCAAGAGAAAGGTATTACCTACCACAGAAACAAGAAATTTGAACATAAGTTGATAATTTGGAAACAAATTTGAATTGATTTTTGTCTGTCAATCATTTTACATTACTAATAATATCTACCATATTAACTCTTACTATACGTGAGCTAAAACCGCGTTTTTACGAGCTAGTTTAGCTATCGTTACCGTCGCGCGCCAGTTGAACTGGCGAGCCGTAAAATTGGTACTAAACCCGCGCCACTTCACGGGGCTTGCCAGATAGTAAGAGTTAAAGTAAACTTTCCTTTTATCAGCTTTAGGCAATAGTACATTCATTTATCATCGAAATGACATAAAAATCTGTTTAAAATTAAGAAAACTACAGATTAAATCCTTCATACACCTACAGAATGAAAATGGGAACAAAATTTAATTCGGCCACAGTGTGTTTTTCAATTCGGTAGCTAATGTGTTAAATACTTGATTTAGGCAACCATTAACCCTACCAGCCTTTATACCCTGAGAGTTATGTCCCATATGCCAGAGTTCCTGAGCAAAAATGTATAAAAATACACATTTACCACAGAAACAATGATTACATGAAAACCACAGTGCATATGCCCATAACATTTCACGGCATTATCAATAATAGGCTTATAATCTAGCACCAGTATTTCGCCTTACCAGCCAGCCCAGCAGGTGGATCAATTACCAGCTGATAGAGCCCACTGGCACCAATCACAGTGTCACAAAAATACTGCTCATTATCGTTATAAGATATACTTTCTTCATCAATATATTCTAAGTCACTTTCAGATTACATTTAATCAATTTTCTATTTATTGTCATCTGAAAACCCAAAATTTTCTATTACCTGAGCTGCTGTAAGCAGCCTAGACCTAGGGCTTTCCCACTTGAAGTACTTGGTTCCTGAATAGAATGATTCATGCTAAATAAAGTCACATTTTCTGCAAACACAACAGCCAGTGTTAACGAAAGTTGTCATTTTCTGTGGAACATAATACCTCAATCACTACTGAAATTTATTGTAATTGGGTGATTAGTTATTACTTTGGACCCCAGTTTTCACATGGGTGTTGTCCAGTCCCAATATACCAGGAATCCGGTAGAGAGTCAAAATGGATATTCCTGATAATCCGGGAACATGACACTGAAGGGTTAATATTTTATTACTGCTCTTGCTTTTTTATTGTTATTGTTGATCAGAATTGATATCACTGCACTCCGGGAAAACCCACATGTGCTCAATCTCCCTCAACAAATGTCAATGGGTATGAATGCTAATTGTTCCTGTAGCACGCTGGTTGTATACACCATGGATGCATCCTGCCATTAAGTTCATCCCTGCTAGTCTTACATTTAATGCTAAATTCCAACAGTCTTAGCCTTGTTCATTCATCAATTGCCGCATCGTTCTCTAATAGGCGATTATTAAGTCCTTAGTATCTCTCCCTTATCCACATCCAACATCCCCACTGCAGGTGCTCTCGAATCTAGTTTGTCAGCTCTCTCATTGCCGTGCACACCCTGCATTACCAGGACAGTAGTTCCACACCAGTTCCTGAATGCATGGAGGCATTTCTGGAGTCATCCTTATATGACCACCAGCTATGCACAATGCTATAATATACATATGTGGAAATTAACCTCTGTCTGTGAGGCTACTTGTGATGCCACACTGTAATTCTGTCTTTCAACCGGCCCGATTCTGTCGTCTATTTTGTATTTCCGGCCCGATTCTGTGGTTCTATTTTGAGTTTTCATCATTTCTCTTCTCTTTGTAATTATATGGGGTTTGCCTTGGTTCTTCCCATGTGAATATATCGTGTTTGGTAATTTTTAGGAGGTAATTTTAATGGGTTCGTTTTATGTCGGTAGGTTTATTTTTCACTCGGCCAGTTTTACTTTCTTCTGATTTTTCGCGATTCCCGTAGATTTCATTGTTTACGAAAATCGATATTTTCAGGCACGCCTGTATGACGCGTCAGAGGCACGAGGCAATCGCGTAATGTGACGCAATTTTCGGACAACGCGGGATTTGCGCAGGTGGCTAGTATTGATTTTTTCGAGTAAATTCGCGTGGGTGTTTTCTCTTGTATATAAGGAGATAGGACACTGTGGGAAATTCTCTCGGAAGAAATAAAATTGCCTGCCGGACGACTACGTATTTTATCGTCTCCATTTTTGCGGGGAAAAACCGCGATAATTTGGTATGTAACTATTTTATTAATCGTTTTACTTATTAGTGGGGTTTTTGAGAAATCTCGGGCCGTAAGTTAAGTTTGTCGGAGACATTAACTTAAAGTTTAAACGGTAGCGCCATTAATTATTATCTTTGTAGAACGATGTAAACGTAAAAATGTGCATAAGTCTTTTAGGATTTTTTGGCAGTAGATCGGAGCTTGTGAAGTTATGAGAGACATGTGTGCTTTGTAGAATGTTGGGTAAATCCCCAGTTATTCCTGTATATTTTCTAATGTAATTATTTTGGGAAATCCTTGGTGTGTACGGTAATTTTTCTGAGCCTTAAATGTGAGGAATGCAGTCGGAGATTTATGTTATCAGTGAATTATACGGTTTGGGGAAATAGATCATTCCTACGGCGAGATTTAATTTAAATTGGAGTAAGCCAGGAAAACTCCTGTGTTAATGGGTAAAAGGATTTCCCTATTTTGCAATGTTTTGAACACGTGGGTAGTCATGCGTAACGACCATGTAACCTGTCAGACGGTGTCTGGGCTATTGTTTATTTTACCTGGCAGATTTTAGTAGAAGGAGGGGGGATGAAGAGGCCACGTGGGATAGTGGTATTTTATGTATTGTGTGAAGAACGAGAGAAGGGGAGAGGAGTGTGATTTTAGTGCCACGTGGGATAGTATTATGTATTGTTGTGCAGAACGAGAGAAAGGGGAGAAGGAGTGAGATTGAAGTGACACGTGGATAGAATTATTTTATGTATCGTATATGTTAGAGATAAGTGATTTTAGAGAGGGTGTACATTGGAAGCTGTTTCTTTTAATTTCAGCGAGTCCCGGCAATCAGTGGGGGAGCGTAAATTGGAAATACCAATTTACCCATGGCACAAGGACATACCTCAGTAGTCAGTGGACTCGAGTTATCGTCAGATGCAACAGAAAAACCAACTTACGGGTTTTCCCAGTGAGGAGCGGGAACGGGGGTTATTTATCACATCGCCCGAGCTCATCGCTATTATAGTCTCCAGCAACGACATGTGGCAGCGAGACCGGTTTCAATTTCGTACAGCCAGAAATCAAGGCCTTGTTTTCCTCTAACTCCGGAGCGAGTTAAAAGAGGGAAGTTAGTCAGCGGCAGAGAAGATTTCGACAGTAAATCAAGCACCGAATTCAGGAGCAGGGGAGAGGGTTAACATCCCTGGGTCCTGATAGTAATGAGAGAAGAGAGTAGCGGAGACGCCGCATCATCAGTCCTCGAGTGTTAGAGAGACACTGAGACCAAGAAAGAGAGAGATAGAGAGACACTGAGACCAAGAGAGATAGAGGAGGGAGAAAAGACAGGACCAGTAGCGTCTGTTCAGTATTCATTTGACAGATAGACCCTGAGCCATCAGCTAAAGCCAAGTTTATTATTTTAGCAATTCTTGTGGTGTAGTTATCGGCGCATATCGCCTAACAAGTAGAAAGCTGTGTAGCCATTCGTTGAGGAAAAATCACCAGGACTGAGACAGTAGAAATTTATTAGTGTTAGAGAGTGGAGGCTAGAGTTGACAGCCCCACCATATTAGAGTTGTTGTAATCACTAACCATTTTTATTGTTCCTCAGCAGGGTGACAGGAAGAGTGAATGCGAGTGGGGGTTTTTTTCTTTCTTTGTCTCTCAATCTAATTGTTACTTTGATTTTTCCAGGGCGTGCAACAGTGCACGCTATTTTTGTGGTTTATGTATGATGACAATTTTGTGCTTGATTTTTGTAAATAAATATATATATTTACTGTACACTGGATCAGCTTCTACTCTTTACTATACTTACTCTATATTGTTCGTATAGTGGCGTCTGTGGTCGTATTTATACACCTTATCTCCTTGTGTGTCAAGGTAGTCAGAGGAGGGCGAGACTATAGCCAGTCTAAAGTCACGAAGCGGCAAGGGGAGATCCAAATCCTGGTTCTAGCCCTTGAGCCAATAGTCTCATCTGTCCACAGGCTTGTCATTTTCCATTTAAATTCTATTTTCTCAGACTTTCTCATACTAGGGTCTTGCTTTCATTCAGGCACACTCTATAAAAATGTAAAACCACTTCGTGACAAGTGGGCGGCAATCGTCCGGGAATCATTCTGTTGAGATCAATTCTGTGATCTACATTCACAGATTGTCTCTAGGAAGTTCTGAAAAATAGATTTTCTTTAACTATCCCCTAGACTGAGCTATTAGAACTGATCCAGTACAAGTTTTTCCACAGGTTATAGTCAGTTAGATTGGTGGAAATTTAGTAATTGATGGCATACTGAAATTTTTTTCTTTTACAGGAAGGTAATTTCGGGTTTTTGGTAGCTTGTTAACAAAAAATTTTTTCAGGTTATTATTCAGACTTGACGCTAGTCTGAGTTCAGGTTTTTGGGACATCGGTTATAGGAGGAATACTTCCTATTACATAACAGGTAGTTCCTTCCTTTTGTTCTCCTTTCTGTCATTTTCTGTCAGTTGTGAACTTACAGCAGTTTACAGGTAAGATGGCGGATATGGCGAAATTACGAGCTGCATGGCGTGAGGCTGCCCAGGACATGGGAATGAATAAAGAGGAGATGAAAGCCTACATGATCAGAGAAAATGATAGGCATAATCAACGGGAACTTGAGGAAAGGCAAAGGATAGCCGCCGCCGAAGCAGCAAGAGAGGAGAGGGCAGCGGCCGCAGAAGCAGCGAAAGAAGAGAGGGCAGCCGCAGCAGAGATGGAACTTCGGAAATTGGAAGCAGCAAAAGAGGAAAGGATAGCCGCCGCAGAAAAAGAGGAAAGGCAAAGGATAGCTGCCGCTGAAGCAGCAAAAGAGGAAAAGGCAGCGAAGAGACAGCACGAACTTGCCCTGCGTTCTCTGGAACTGCAGTACCGATCCTCAGAGGGCAGTTCAGCTAATGGAGATTCACCCGGAGCAGGAGCGACAGACACCTCAGGAAACGGAGGGCCCCGGATGGCAGCCATGAGCTTCCCATTTGACTCGTTCCCTAATGGGAATGAAAAGATTGACGTGTTTTTGGAAAAATTTCAAAGAATGGCAAAGGCATACGGGTTGGATGAGAGTCTTTGGTGTCTGAAATTATCACAATCGCTCAAAGGTCATGCGTATGAAGTTTACAACAAGCTGCTCATAGATGACCAGAACAACTTTGAGGCACTGAGAAACGCTTTATTACAAAGGTTTCAGTGGACACCCCGGAAATGCCAAACCATGTTCAGGGAGAGCAGGCCAGAGAAGGGAGAGAGTTTCGCACAGTTTGCAGAGCGGGTGAGAAATTACCTAACCCGGTGGAGGGAACTGTCAGGACTGGCAAAAACTTTCGAAGGATTGGAGGAGTTAGTTCTGTGTGAACAGGTAAAAGCAAACATGTCCCCCGACTTGAGGCGGTATCTGGCAGAGCAGGGTGCCCAAGAACTCGATCAGATTATCATGTTCGCTGAAAGGTTCCAGACAGCACAGGCCGAAGTACTGGGACAGAAACGGAAACACCCAGACCTGTCAGCCCCGGACAAAGAAGCTTCATCATCACAGCCGGCTACTTCACCAGCTCATCAGCAACCAGGGCCTTCTCGCAAGGAGCCTCATTCTGGTTATAACTTGCGCCCCCAGCAGCATAACAGAGCACCGACAACAACCTCTCAGGAACCCGCTAGGAACAGGGGAAATAATGAGAGGTATTGTCAGAATTGTAGAACCACTTCCCACTGGACATCCCGGTGCATGAACAAACCCCCAGCTCATCATGCAGCTTGTTTAAGGCCGGTGAGATGGACTAAAGGGAATAAATGGGAACCGGTCAAGGCAGAGAATTTGTTCTCTAACAGTGGACCAGCTGTAGTGAACGGAACGACCACTACATATTTGTTTGACAGCGGGCTTACTTACCCCAGTATCATCGCTCGTCATTTGGTGAAACCAGGTCAGTGGACAGGAGAAATAGTTGAGATTGGTGGAATTTTGAGAAGAGGGATCTCACAGCGTCTGCCTGTAGCCAATGTTGAGGTGAAATGCAAGTTTGTGTCTGGCACCATCAAGGCAGATGTAATGGCACAGCCAGCACATGATTTCATCCTGGGAAGCCCTTACTTAGTTTTGGGAAACCCAACCACACCGATCCTTGCTAATGCAAGGGGGCCTACTGCAGGCCAGAAAAGTGAAAGGGGAAAGCCCCACATTCACGGAGCCCCACGGGAGCTCAAACATCCCTGTCTTGCGATGAAGAGGAGGGAAGCCTCTAAGGACAGGGGAATGTTATCTACAGAGGCGTATTTGCCTGTCAGCCCCGTTCAGCCTAAAGGTCAAACAGTGGTGACGCCTCTGATTTCGGAAGTATCTTCTTTGTCGTCGGGAATTAGGCCCCCGATGGTATTAAATCCCTCAAGGGAAGGAAATACTGACAAGAAGGAACATGTGCGCGGTTCTTCAGTCAACCGCAAACAGTTACGCCCTGTTACGGCGATGTCTGGCCAAGCCAGTCAGACTGTTTCCAAACACTGGAAGGCCGCACCATTTGGTAATCATTATTTACCACGCGCCGCCAGGAAAATTCGTGGGCGAAGGAAACACATGAGAGGCAGGAGGAAGGGCGACCAGTCATGTTGCAGTCGCCAGGAGAAAATCCCCTGGCATGACCTTCACGATCCAGGGCTTGCAAAGATTCTCAAGGATATGGAGATGGGCCTGTATGATAATTATGATAGTGATTAGATCGGGATGTTGTTACGCACAGATCTTCATTTTTTCTAAAGTTGTTGTATGATCATTTTTTGCTAAAGACATTGTGTAATTAGACTGACTGAAACGTACACTTTAATTTGTTTTGGTCAAAGCTACATAACTCTGGATAATTGAGATTATCATTTAATATGATGTTACCTCCTCTTGTGTCGAGACACGGTCGGTCCATATTTTTATTAACGAAGTGTGACCATT
Source organism: Oreohelix idahoensis (assembly GCA_024509875.1). Lineage (NCBI taxonomy): Eukaryota > Metazoa > Mollusca > Gastropoda > Stylommatophora > Oreohelicidae > Oreohelix > Oreohelix idahoensis. The sequence continues at coordinate 850,605 of JAMPIV010013684.1, read as the reverse complement.
CTCCTTATTTGGTAGTATCGGTCAACTGTTGTTGGAATGTCTAAAACCTGTGTTGAGGTCTCTGTTCATGTCCAAATAAGGCTCGATCTAGTTAAATCTTATCTGGAATATTCCTAGATCGTCTTGCTATTCAAGTGTATAGGTTCTGCGCATGTCCGGACGCGGGGCGTCTGGGAAGTTTCTTTATCTTGGGAGACGATGTAAAGCTGTGAAGCAGAAAGGACGCGTTTTGGCGTCTCTGTGATTTTGTTAGGGATTAGGAGCCTTATTGTGAGATAGTTAGCTTACAAGGTCCTTCCCTTGAGTATTCTAAAACGCCTGGAGGCGTATGTTTTCTGTGGTGTGGATTTTCGAACGAAGGTAATGCCTCATTTACATCCAATCTGTAACTTTACTTATGTTTGACAATGGTCGATCTCTGCTCACGTATGCATTACAGAAAGAAAGGTTCTTCTAATAGATGTCACGCCCCAGGTATCTTCATACCTGAGATCTATATGTATACGGGTCATACTCAGCCCGAAGGACAGTTCTTTGTTCTATGAACGTTGCTGTGTGTCAGCGATTATGCCTACGTCAAGGTTAGACCTAGGAATGCCTGTAAAAGGTCAGTTTGACCTGCACTCCTGGAATGCTATCCTCGTGCGACTTATGATTTGACTCATCTAGCACATCTGAACAGTAAGAGGATTTTTTGATGTACTTTTGTATTTGGAGCCAACCATATAATCCCTTGGCGCCATATCATCATCTTTAGAATATGCCAAATGCATTGATAAACTATGTATGCTGTTATTCGTGAATGTCATGACTTTGCCCTATTGTGAACTGGATGTACGTACTTGTACCTGTGACGTCAAAATAAATGATGAAAAAAACGTCGTTGAGGGAAAATCACCAGGACTGAGACAGTAGAAATTTATTAGTGTTAGAGAGTGGAGGCTAGAGTTGACAGCCACACCATATTAGAGTTGTTGTAATCACTAACCATTTTTATTGTTCCTCAGCAGGGTGACAGGAAGAGTGAATGCGAGTGGGGTTTTTTTTTTCTTTGTCTCTCAATCTAATTGTTACTTTGATTTTTCCAGGGCGTGCAACAGTGCACGCTATTTTTGTGGTTTATGTATGATGACAATTTTGTGCTTGATTTTTGTAAATAAATATATATATTTACTGTACACTGGATCAGCTTCTCCTCTTTACTATACTTACTCTATATTGTTCGTATAGTGGCGTCTGTGGTCGTATTTATACACCTTATCTCCTTGTGTGTCAAGGTAGTCAGAGGAGGGCGAGACTATAGCCAGTCTAAAGTCACGAAGCGGCAAGGGGAGATCCAAATCCTGGTTCTAGCCCTTGAGCCAATAGTCTCATCTGTCCACAGGCTTGTCATTTTCCATTTAAATTCTATTTTCTCAGACTTTCTCATACTAGGGTCTTGCTTTCATTCAGGCACACTCTATAAAAACTTAAAACCACTTCGTGACATTACTTACACCCTCATTGACTCTTGAAATCATCCACACTTCCAGGGATTCCCCCTGTGGTGAAACATGTTGAGAATCCAGCATTGCACACTAAGCTTGGGGGAGTCACTTGAGCCCCAGACATAACTCTGGCTTTTACCTAGGTGCGTAAATTTACACCACAAATTTACACTTGCGGCCCGCTGCAAATTTTTTTCACCGCAATATGGCCCTTACCAATAAATGACTTGTGCACCCCTGCTCTTGAGCACGTTCCGTTTTGATAGCTTGGGTACCTTCACATGTCTGGCCAAGAAGGAAATGAAAAGGTAGATAAAGAAACCAAGAAAAATAGATCTAACAGAAACCAAATAAATGTGGGAATGGAAAGAACAAAAGCTTAATTAAAAGAATTGCAACTGATGAAGGGACAGTAGCATGGAATAGAAGTCTGAAGGAAGACATGCATATAAACTGTTCAGGGCCCCAACACAAGAGTGTCAGGTATCTAGAGAACTAATAATTCCCAACAATAAGAAACTGCTTAGACTACAACGGGGAATGGGATATTTTATAACAGAAGAACTTTACTGTGCAGATTGTCTACAAGAAAATAATGTGGAGCATTTCCTACTAAAATGTAAGAAATATGAACATCAGAGAACACCAATATTTGATTATTTACAGACATGCAATTCACCCACTGAATATCAATCTGAAGAAGACAGAGGTTATGACACTCAATGTGGGCAATCCTGAGCCAATAACAATAAGGAACCAGAAGTTTGAACAGACAGACACATTTACTTACCTAGGATGCATAGTAACACCAGACAACGGAACAAGCAAGGACATGAACAAGAGAATGAATAAGGTGAGAACAGCCTTTGCTAGTCTCTACAACATTTGGAAGTCTTCCCAGTATAGCACAAACTCCAAATTAAGACTGTATGAGAGCTGTGTACTTTCTGTGCTTCTCTATGGTGCGGAATGCTGGAGAGTAACAGAGAAGGAAATGTCGAAACTGTCCTCCTTCCACACAATCTGCCTAAGGAAAATTCTCCTAATCTTTTGGCTGAAAACCATCAGCAACCAAGAACTGCTTATTCGGAGTAACCAGGAGGACATGCACACGATCATAGCTGGCAGACGCTGGAGTTGGGTTGGCCACGTCATCATAAGGGACCCTGATACCATTACAAGAACAGCTATGCTTTGGACCCCCGAAGGAAAGCGAAAGAGAGGCTGACCAAAAACAACCTGGCGGAGAACTGTGGAAGCCGAGATGCAAAGAATGAACCAGAGTTGGGGCACTGTACGAAGGATGGCCGCCGACCGAACAAAGTGGAATCAATTTGTTGTTGCCCTACAAGACACCACCAGGTGTGATGGTCACTGACTGCTTTGACAGTCTGTGGCTATGGATCAAAGAAGAAGAAGAATTCACCCATAACTGTAGAACAGGTGTTGAGAATTGACAGACCTAGAGAACTAAACAATATAAAACACAGTACGTAACAACAGCAAACAGTAATACAAAAGGATTGGTGAGGGTATGGTGGGAAATTGAGGGTCTGGTGAGGCTCTCGTAATGCACATTGATGTAATGAGGTGAAATAGAGAATTGGGTGTCATCCTAGGCACCCCGGGCTATCCCACCCTCTTCCCCATTGTTAACAACATGACAGGTGTGAGAGACTGCCTTTTTGGAACAGGGGAAGATACACACACATTCACACAATTAGACACGTTTGATTTACTCTATTTGGACTAATTGGAGGCGTGGAATAATACCATATTCAGATATCAGAAAACAAAATTATTATCTTGACTTAGCCCCATTATACATTCTAATTATAACCTGAGCAGACATTTGCTGAGGGAGACTGAGCACCTATGGGTTTGCCTGGAGTGCAATGATGTCGATTCTGATTAACAACAATAACCTGAGCAGAAGTTGAACATGTTATTTTTTCATAAATTAAAAAAAAATACATAATACAGTAAAACCAGTAAAACTGTATATAATAAGTAGGCCTACAAAAATTAATTTTTAATGATTAATGAGAGTATGGCGGGAAAGTGAAGGTGTAGGGAGGTTCTTGTAATGCCTTTTGGGTTGAAATGAAAAACAGTAGGCTGAGTGCTGAGAATGCAGTAGACCAGATATAGCAGAAGAGATATTATTGGTAAATACTTGCGTATACTCCAGAGGATGTTTCATTCTAATAGCTTTGATACCTTCACAATTGGCATAGAAGGAAATGAAAAGGCAGATAAAGAAGCTAAGAAAAGTAGACCTAATAGAAATCAAATAAATGTGGGGATGAGTAAAACAGAGATCAAAAGCTTAATGAAAAGAATAATAACCGACGAATGGATGGTAGAATGGGATGGAAGCCTTAAGAGCAGACATGCATTTACATTGTTCAAGACTCCAACACGAACGTGGCAGGTATCTAGAGAATTAAAAGCTCCTAGCAATAAGAAACTTCTTATACTGCAACTAAGAATGGGTTATTTCAGAATAGAAGAACCTTACTGTGCAGAATGTCTAGAAAAAAATACTATAGAGCATTTTCTACTAAAATGTATGAGGTATGAACAACAGAGAAAACCAATATTAGATTATTTACAGGCATGCAATTCATCCATAACTGTGGAACAGGTGTTGAGAATAGATAGACCTAGAGCAGTATGTATAAAGATCTAAAATTAATACATAAGGATCGATGAGGGTGTGAGGATAAGGGGTAGTCTAATGGGGTGCGCGTGTGGATGATGGAAGATAATTGATGGATTTGGTGTAATCTCAGACACCCCCTGGCTTTCTCACCCCTTTTCACTTTGTTAATAACAGGACAGTTATGAGAGACTTTACTTCGTTTTGTTTGTTTTTGTTGCTGTTTTTATTTTTACTGTTTCTTTGTTTCTAGGAAAGGGGAGGTCATACGTACATACATTCACACAATTTTATAGTTTGGATTTACTGTATTTGGACTGAGTTGGGGGGGGGGGGGGGGCGATGCTATATTTAGATATCGGAAATCAGATTTTATTATCTCGAATTTACTACATTATATATCCTAATTATAACCCATTAAGGGGTTTTCAAACAAACAAACAAAAAAGTGGGCTGAGTGTTCCATACGACCTAAAAAAAAAAGAATTCAGAGAGCAATAAGGGGGGTAAGGATTAGGGTTAGGAATCCGAAACATAACCCTAACCTTAATCTAACCCTAACGATGTTGACTTATTTGGATGACATTAAAAAAACATGTCCCACGGTTCTACATGTCAACCTACATACTAACAATGACTAATAAAGACTGACTTGGGTATCATCCTTGTTTTTAATCACCATGATCGAATAAGTAAGAGCAAACTACAATTTTCGGACAAAGGAAAACGCACAGGCATGCACATCCACACAGTCTGACAATTTTAAATTAGGATACTGTGTTTACAATAATTGGAAAGAAGAAATGATAGCACGATCAGATATCAGCAACTGAACGTAGGGCCTGGGCATATCTGATATTAGAAACGTTACATAGGCCTATCCTAATTAGCCTATAACACATTAGCCTAGATGTTAGACCGCATATTTTTTCTTCACAAGCTACAACAAAGAAAAACATGTGTAAGAATTATATTTACATGTCTCGTTATTTTGGGGAACAACGATGTACTTATTTCATTAAATTAAAACTACTGTAGACTGTGTGCACTATTATTTACGTCTTGCCGGAAGTCTGTAGTAGATTTATTATTAAATCCGAGGCAATACGATTCCGTTGAAGCCACAGTGTTTCTCAAATTGTGCACATTCCATTTAAACACACCCGATGATTTTTAAGTTGAAAATAATTGGTCAAATCAGAATAATTGATAGAGCTACTTCTCATGTGGCAAATGGTGAAAAGATATAGTATAACAGATAATACATTTTTTAAATAAAGTATCCCGTTCAACCCTTGATGGGTTATAATTAGGACACATGGTGTACCAATTCAAGAAAATAGTCAGATTCCCAATATCCAAATATTGTACCTTCCTCCCCCCTCCACTCAGTCCAAATAGGGTAAATCAAAACTAAATTTATGTGAATGTTTTTATGTGTGACCTCCCCTTTCCAAGAAACAAACAAACAATAAAAAAAAACGAATAAAACACAAAGTCTCTCATAACTGTCCTGTTGTGAACAGGTGTGAGAAAGCCCGAGAGTGTCCAAGATTACATCAAATCCACCAATTATCTTCCATCAGCCATACAAGCACCCCATCAGACTACCCCTTTTCCTCACATCATCATTGATTCTTATACACTTATCACTGCCTGTGCCATCCATGACATCCCCCTCTGTATTCTTGCCCCTTTTAGTTCTTGTCATATACTGTTTTACTATACTGTGCAATTCTCCAGGTCTATCAATTATCAACACCTGTTCCACAGTTATGGATGAATTGCATGCCTGTAAAAACCCAAAACGTCCCTTGTTTCTTGTGAACCGTTATTTGTAAAACTGATCAAATACTGTTTTATTGGTTTTAATACTTATAGTCTCCTTCAGCAAATGTCGAAGGGCATGAATGCTAACTGTTCCAGATGAGCGCTGGTTGTGTACACGCCGGATGTATCCTCTTATACGGCCATCCATGCTGGTCTAACATTTGAAGCAAAATTCCAGTAATCTTAGCCTTGATGATTCATCGATTGCAGTGTCATTCTCTAATAGGCGATCATTAATTGTTCTCAGTATCTCTCCCTTATCCGTATCCAATGCAACTTCTATGGGTGCTCTTGAAGCAAGTCTGTCAGCTCTTTCATTGCTGCATGACCAGGACAGTAGATCTACACCTGTTCCTGGCGATTCCATGCTTCTATGGAGGTTTTCCATTCATGCCATAGCCATCCATTTTGGATCTTCCAAAGCATGGATTGTGAGTCTGACACAATAATTGTCATTGTTAATGACGCTTCAGAGATCCACCTTAAGGCTGCAGTAGCTGCATCTACCTCCATTATCATGCTGAATGTTGTTATCTTGTAAGCCCCGCTATATTCAACGACGAGTCTGCCCTTTACTCTAGCAGAGAAGCCTCACACAGGTTATCACGATCACATACCCATCAGTGTACACAATGGCATCATCATCAAGATCATTTATCAGTTGATCAATTTCCAGCTCTGCCCTCCCATTGGACCAAGTTCTGCACTCTCTGCCAATGCTGATGATGATTTGCTTGTAGTTCGTCCAGTTTTCACCTGACTTACTTCACTCTTCCCCCTTGAATATATTTTCAACTATGGCCACATGTCTAATAGTTATCACTGCCTGTGCCATCCATGACATCCCCCTCTGTATTCTTGCCCCTTTAATGTCAGCTATGTCCCCATGCAGGGGGTGCCTTTTGTCTGTGGGTACTCGCATATAAGCATTTGCTTGGGCCATCGCATATCTGGATCTAATTGACAGCTATCCAAGCATGTACCGCATCGTCACATTGGGAGTATCTCGCGTACAGCCCAAGACTATACGCATTCCTTCATTTTGAACTCGTTCCTGTCGTTCACATTGTGATATTGACAGCGTGAGTATTCTCAAAGGAAATCTATACAATGAGACATAATTCAAATGAAAAGAGTGTCTATGAGTTCATTAATGGAATATTGGAAAAAGGTGGAGGGGGGGGGGGGGGGGAAATACGGGCGTGGTCTCCCATAAATTTGTCAGCCGTAAAATGGGATTTCGCTGTTTCTTAGTACTTAATATTAGCACTAACAAGATTAACGGCACTGCAATTTTGAACTTTGGCCATGAAATAACCCATCTCGCAGCAAAAGCATAAGCCTTCCTTTTGACAAAAACATCACTTTTTTGTGCAAAAGTACAGACGAGTGGGTAAGTGATGTAAATAATTACATTTATTAGCAGGTACGTTCTATTACATGACAATATCATTTATGATGGTTATTATTCACTAATATAACTGATCATTTGGTGTTGTAGATGCATTTAATGGCTTAGCTATGAAGACTTAGTATTACATGTATTTGATTGATACATATCTCCCCTTGAGTGTCCTTGCTGACTATTATCTATATGGATGAATTATGTCCCCATGATATCATGGTTGACTATAATCTTTTTGGACGAATTATTTTCCCTTGATGTCATTTTTTACTATTATCTAGTTGGAGGAATTATCTCCCCTTTTTGTCATTGAATGGAATTTAAAGCATATCTATGAAGATTATATGTGGGTTAATTTGTGGTGAACTGATACTATTTTAATGCTCCATTTTTTACACAATTCAGTTCTTAAATATATACTGAGATAGAGAATTAAATTCAGCTGGTGTGTTAATAATAACAATAATATCTTTCCATTCTTCTGGGAAGATCCCATGTGTCCACGACTCATTGAGGAGGTCCAATATTTTGGCCTTTCCGTGAGGTCCTAGATGCTGGATCATTTCATTTGTGATTCCGTCTAGCCCAGGGGCCTTCTTCTTTTTAAGATTCTGGATTGCTATTTTCAGTTCTGTTATTTGAAAGAGTGAGGTCATTGAGTCTGGGCATAGCTGCTGAATTCGGAGAAGGTTTTTTTGTCTCTTTTTAACAACATTCAGCAGTTTGTAACAAGTGCTGCAACGTTATATACTGGCAGGGAGAGAATGGCCACCACTGTTGCAGTAATAATGTTGGTAATTGGTGGTGGAAGACAAATGTTAATTTTATGGCTGATAAATACGATCAGCACAGGTCGGGCTTATGGATGGCCGACGGGTGTGGAGGTATAGATGTTAACTCACGCGAATGTGTATAGGTCCTTTCATCTGAACAGACTGTAATCACACACCACAGTACACGTAAAAAGTCAGGGAATGTTGTAACAAGCTGCAACGTTTCACAGTTTATTACGCCACAGGAACATCGCAAAGTACACGACGTAACAGCACATTGTCACAGGTTACAATTCACATCAAATCATGAAAAAACATCAGGTCAGCAAAATTCATAGATAACTGAGCGCATAATCCACTGGAATATATATACCATATCATCCAGCACTCATAGTACATAGTAATCGTAGTAATCCATCAGGGAAGAATGTTTACATAAATATCCTTATAAACAATGATGATAATGACCGGAATAAACCATGGCCTCTAGGATATGAATCATTTCAAAAATACTCCACTGGTTGCTTACACAGCAACTCGCTATTTTTTTTTCTTAACCAGCGGCACTAGGGCTTTCAGCCCTTCGGCCCAATGACACGTCATTGCGAGGCTGGGGAACCTGAGGACTTTCCTTCCAACCCGGTCAGGAGCTTCGCTCCTTCCCATCCACAGAGGGTTTATCACAGGAGCCGTTCAGGTTATTCAGTCAAATTTCCGGCCGTAAACATTTCTTCAAACGCCGACGCCCGGGTTTGAACCATGAACACCTGGTCGCCAGTATTACGCCGTAGCCATTACACCAGCGCGGCTCCCGCAGCAGCAACTCGCTATAGATCTGCTGATAATAGGAGAAACTCCATCATAGGCAATATGCATAATAGTAATAATGGCCTACTATCCCTGGCCTGAACATATCTTCAAAATCTCTTAAATTCTCCCTTTCCACAAAAAGATATCCACTGGTACACACAGCGAAAACATGGCTAACCACCATTTCGGCCCTCTGCCAGAAACACACTGTCACGAAAATCGCTACTCAGTACAGCTCAGTAACCAAAAACTACATGCGCGGACTCACCGCGTGAGAACTCCGCTCAGCTCAAACCGTCCCTACCCAAAAATCTCACTAGGGACTAGAACAGTTTTTTAACATATTTTTAAACACATTAACAACTAGTCAGTTGAGCTGTGTTCAACAATTTACTGCCTACAGCTCCCAACTAAGAAAAACATCATCATCACCCAGAGCGTGTTTACAAGGGTGATTACTAAAAACTGACCTGTGCATACAAGTCTTTTAACGCTTAACTCCCCTACATAAGAAATATGACTTAACATACTACACCGACCCCCGGGGGAAAAAATGATATCATCATTTTTTTTTTAAAGTACATCAGCAAAAAATAAGAGGTCGATGAAGCTCTAATGTCCACACACAAGAATTACCCTATGTTAAGTCATGTTTATAAATTCCCAAAAAATTATTAGCAATAAGTAGAAAGTAGTAAATGAAGCATACAAAGTAATCAGACAAGCATACAAATATGATAGGTTTCAAACAAAGTTAAGTATATTCAGTATAGACTAAGTAAGAAATAATAAATAGGAAGGGAAAAGACAAGATTAAGTAAAAAGAAGAATGACCAGCAATGAAATAGAAATAGGAAAAGAAACCAATAATACAACATGGTAACAATTAAATTAAACAATGCATTGCATAGAAAATAAATACAACTATCACAATTAATTACATTATATTAAGTCATAATTAACCTAACAATACAAAGGATGGAAGTATGAGTAGAGTAAGAAGAAAAAGAATACAAGTAGAATCAAGTGAAACGTAGATGAAATATGGAAGCATAACCAAAATATGAACTGTTACGTGCAGTCTTTGATATCTTACAATATTATACATTGGTATACTTGTTATGTTCGCAAATATTTTGTAAACAAAATAGTGCTTAAGGAAAAGTCATTATTGAGTTACTTCCCTTGAAAGTTGTGTCGGCTCTTTCGATCGAACTCCGCGGATAAATCCAGTTTTCTGCGATTTATTCTTCGTTTGGATAGTAATAGATTGTTCTTGCTTCAGAATATCTATGGCCTGAATTTATGTGTATTGTTTGTCTGAGTAGGACGAGTCTGTCTTATATCTGTATATCTTTATATATTTAAGTTGAACTATATGTTCTGTTGTCTCTAGGGAGGTCAAAGGCTATTCGGCGGATGTGTCGCTAGAGTGTGGTGTGATTTGGCTTCGTCCTGATAGGGACTGTGTTTTCTATGTCGGCCTGTCGCCGGGGAAAAAGTGATCTCAGTATTTGTGGGGAAAGTGATAGTCGTCTAGATCTATCGTGTATGCTTTACCCCAGTGTTTATTCGTATTGCCAAGGAATGGCAGAATCATATTTCTGATACCAAGGTAATAATAGACACTCTTATGAACTCTCGTACGAAGCCACCATTTTCGATAGGTACGATTTGAATGTCTAAGAGAATATATTTGACTCGATGAAAACGACTTCGATTCCTAGCAGCACTATACCCTGTAGAATGCAGTCAATTGTTCATGACCAAATCTACAGAGCAATGAAAGATTTAATGAATGACTAACTTTAGGACAGATTCATTATCTGTATCCAAACGTGAGTGACAGCTCACGAGTGAAGCCATCTTGGAACCAAAACATGTAGTGACTTTCAAGAAGAGAAAAGGGATGCCCGTATTATCGCTTGATTAGTCCAGAGATCACTGCTACACATGAGAACCCATTGCTAGCGGTTCAATATTATTATATGGAAAAATATGTGCTGAACATTATGTTGGAGAATCGTCGCTAGACGAGATTAGGTCTAGAAGCCATCTGAAATATTATTTATAAGCTGACGTGCTCAGTCAGTGAAGTCAGTTGATATATATGTATGGGCGATACTGAGTGCTTGGCTACTGACAGTCCATTATACAATTATTCTACATGAGTGCCCATGTACCATTGCAAGACCATTTATCCACTGTACTATGATGTATTATGCCAACCTGTGATTTGTCACTATCTGTGCTGTCGAGTGTATACGTCCAATTAAACTGTAGAAAGGTACACAGTCGTTGGTGTCGATGACTTCCAGCCATACATGAGTGTGAGAAAAGAACATTTGTCAACACCACGAACCCTTATTATCATTCGCACATTATACACTCAATCCATGTCTACACACCACTGCGTAGGTCAAGTTGACATTCCATACACTACAGTGGAGCAAACAACACCATAGAGATCTTATCAACTGATGATGATGATGATGATGTCTGCTTCCATCCACTTATATTTATCTTTTGGTGGATATCACTAACTGGAATAAATAGAGGACTTTATCATGAACCCATACTGAAAAGTCAATAGAAGAGATGGAATGAAATGAAGAATGATCAGCAAAGAAAGAAGAAAAGCAAAGATATGTATGTAGAGAAAGATGGTAATAATACATCCTAATAACTATTTAAATCAAACAACGTATTGTATAAATAAATACAATCATGACAGGAAAGCATAGAACAAAAAGGCTATATATATATATAAATAATATTTCAGATGGCTTCTAGACCTAATCTCTAATATATATACCAAAACACAAAAGAAAGCTATAAGTAAATAAAGCATAATAGGTAATTTAACCAAGTTATAAAACTTATTCATAACCAAAAATGAAATCAGCTTTAACAAAATGCGTAACATATAAAAAATTCCTATCCTTAAGCAGACACAAATCAGTACACGTCAGTTTAATTTAACCTTTAAGTTACTCCAGGCTGACAATTACGTTCAGCTCAGCTACAGTGTTCTTTAGCTGTAACTTTATACTTTTCTCAACCTGATATGCGATACACTAAAAAGAAATCCACAATCTGCTGCTACTGTGAGATATGAAAAGATCCTATAGAAATATCTGCAGCGGTTAAAAAAAAAATAAAAAAATTTAAGTATAAAAATAATCTGCTGGGAAAATGTTGCATGCCTGACTGGCAAGAAAATCAAATTATTTAAATTCTCAGGTGTCATGCTTTGAAAGAAATCAATGTTTCTAATATGTTCCCAATTTCAAATACAAGATCATCTCTGATACATGCAAGCTACGTTTCAAAATTACATTTCACAACATAACAGTTATTTCATATTTTCTATGTGTGTGGTAATATGTTAACCAGTCATGGTATCAAAACACGAGAAAGAAGTTTAAATTTAGTGAATAAAGGGACACTTGGAGCTCTCTGAAGACGACTACTGCACCTTCACAGCTAATGAGGTTGTGCATAGGGCTGGCAATCTCATCATGCATAGTAAACTGTTTTAGGAATCACAACTGCAGGAGCACGTCAATACTTGATGTACCAGCTACAGTGGCTCCAAGCTCCACAACAGAGCACAAAGGTCAATGATTATATAGTCTAAGTGGGCATAGTCTTCTGACTGGTGTGTGTAGATACCAACAGCCCACTGCCTTTATCAAAAAAGCTAAAGACAGGTCACTACAAACTGACATGCCACACCTCATTACAATTGTTTTTTCGTACAACGTTTATCAAAACACAGCAGTATAAGAATAGTATGGAAATTAAATGGTGCTTTATCAAAACACAGTCATATAGAAATATTATGGTAATGCAATGGTGCATAATCAGAACACAATCATATAAAAAATAATATGGTGTTGAAATTGTTCATAAATATGAACCAACATACTATCTGAAAGAAGTTATCACGTCCTAATACAATACTCTCTAACATGTCGACTCGTTTCCCATGGACAGCAAATCTTGCGTGAGGTGGCATATACAAGAGGTAGAAAAGTAACAGCTCAATCAGAAAACATAGCTTTGATTCTCATCGACAAGCCGTTGCTGTGAAAAAACACAAATGAAAATTTCTATTTTAATCAACGGTAGGATTTTATGAAAGGAAACAGTTAACTGTACATTAAACCTACCAACTGTGGCTGTGTAAACTTCCGGCCCCTTTATGATGAGCAACAAACCTTCCTCCGTCAAGTGTAGACAACACAGTTAGAGGATGACCGCAACTCAAGGTTGTCACCGCTGTAGGGTCGAACAAAGTTCTGCACTCAAGACAACGAGATGCTCTTTCGAAATCAAACGCATAGCAAGTAATAGCATTTGAGAGACTATTACCATTATTATTACCTTGATTATTAATAATTTTGGGCTCATGTTGAGCAAAGTTAGAATGCGATCTATTATTTGGAGATGTACCGTCATATCGAGATCTGTCACACTTATTATCTCTATTGAAACTATTGCTATTTCCTCTATTGCGACCATTGTTATGTTTTGAACCCCAGTTAGCATTGTTGTAATTACTATCTCTCCTTTGATAAAAATATCTATTAGATGGATTTTGTTGTCTCCTTGAAAAATTATTGTAAGGCTGATAGTCTCTAGTGTAGTTATTCCTATCATAATTTCCAGAATTATTAGAACCAAAATGTTGAGATCCGTTAACTTGTCTCCAGTTTCTTGGAGAAGGAAAATTACAACGTGATTGACCCCCTTGGTACTGTCTAAGATCACGATTATCTCTCCTACCAAAATTGTTTTTGTTTTTGCATGTGGGAATGTGCTTAACCGGAGTATCGGGAATGACCGAATCCTTATGGTAACCTACATAATGGGCATTATTTTGGGAACAAATACTACTAGTATTATCCCTTGTTATGGATTTATCATAATTTCCAAAAGTAGATATACAGTTGGTCTGTGGATCTTTGACAAGACCTTTATCGAAGTTTTTACCGTGATGTACAGGACTGATTGTTACAGTAGGCTTCCTTTTGTTGGCCTGACGCCAAGAATCAGTATTAGAGGCAGTATCGTTAGTACGTGGGAAGTTGTATTTGCCACGAAAAGATTTATGTACATCATGTTTGACGTTACTGTTAGCATTGGGTGCATATGGCTGACTCTTTGCCTTACTGACGTGTTGATAATCAACTTTATGTCTACCACTGTCAACACTGACAGTAGAAAACACCTTGTTGCCTAAGACAATATCCAACAATCCATCAACTCTTTTCCTTAATTCCGTAATTTCTACATTTTTGAGTGAAATCTCTTCACTTTGCCTCTTATTTAAATTATCCAATGTCAAAATTTTACACCTTTCCTCCGCTAGTGATTTCTCAATCTTTGCCATTTTCTCTCTCCCCATCGTTAACTCTTCTAATCTCTTTTTCTCATCCTTTTCTTTGCTTGCTCTCCTTTGTCGCGCCAATTTCTTTAAACTCTTCTTTTGTGCTATCAACACATGTGGTTGGATACCTTCCATATTCCTGGCCCTTTCCTTCCCAAGTTCAAGTTTGAGTGCTTCAATAGCACTATGATGACTATTCATTAGCTGATCAATCTTCTTTGGAAAAAAAAGCATTGTTCTCTTCAAGTTTGCTCCTGAGATGTATCCTATCATTCACTAGGTCAATAAATGTTTCATTATATGACTTCTCGCGTTTCTCTGCCAAAACTTTTAATTTCTCATAGTCCATTTTGATTTGTTCTAGCTTGCTAACAGGAGCACTTTCCTCACATAGATGTTTCCCATCTTAAGCTTCCGATTTCTGTTTTTCAGTTTCTATCTGAAGTATTCTCTCTTCGGCCTGCATTTGCAATTTCCTCACCTCGGGAGTCGCATTATCACTCAATAAATCAAGAAACGTTTCTATATAAGACTTCTCACGTTCCTTGGCCTCAACTTTTAATTTGTCACACATCTCTTCCTTTTCTTGAACTTTCTGCGAGAGATTTTTCATTTCGACATTTTTATCTTCCATCTGAGCTTCCAACTCTTTGATCTTGCTTAATGCTGAATTCAATGCAACTTGTGAACCAGAAAGTTCCAAGTTCGATTTATGTAGATCACTTTGAAGTCTGGACACTATCTCATGTAGTCCGCTCTCTTCAGCAATACTTTCTAAAAAATCCACTCTTTCCTGTTCGCTCAGTTTGTTATCTTTTAATTGCTCCTCTTGAACATTGTCATCTAGTATAGCGTGGTGAATATTTTTCAACCTCTGACCATGCGGCACAAAGAGGTATCTTGCCACAAAAAACACGAAGATGCCAACGCATTAATTCTGCTAGTTCCTTAGTAATAATTATGTGAGGAACAGACCGAAACTTAATATCTACAAACTCCTCAAGATCTGATGCTGTATTATCTAAGAAACGGTTTAACACAAACTCTTCCAGATCTGGGCCTTGTTCTCCATAATCTATACCATCCTGGAGAATATCCTCCAGCGCGGACATTATGTCTGATGTAGACATTTTATGAGTTTCCCAACTCACTCAGCAAAATATTGCTCCAAAAAAAATCAAATTATCCGTTAATTAACGTATAATACGTTCCTGTCTATAGAACCCTATAAATTCATATCAATATGAAGGAAGTCAATATATAACATTATGTAGCCATGCATTATCTATGCATTACATCCCACAATAAGTAATAAACAATTAACGTACGATATACGCAATTAGAACAACAGTTACCAAGACAAGATACTAGAGAACAAATGATAACGTTCGCAGAATCAACTGAACAATAAAGCAGAACTAAAAAATTATTGCAAAACTTGCAATGACAGCTGCGAATAGAATGACAAGACAAGCGACAGCACAGTGTATAAACGACAAATTTGTATATAAATAAAAGATAGGAAGGAGAGGGAGACACCCACAAACAAATTAATCACCAAACTAAGGCACAGAGAAAATACTACGATCACAACAATGAAACGTTACGTCACACCTAAACAACTACTGTTGAAAGAAACAAGTAGCGATCTGAACTTCAGCACGGTTTTTAGCCTTGAACTGGAATTATCGCTCAATTGAAACTTGCAAACTAATCCCTATAGAACATCTGACAAGAGCCCGAATTAGCTTCGAGATGAACCTCGTTTGTCAGATCGACCTCCCAACCTAACCCGCATAACTATAGAATATATAACATAGGATAATCAATAGAATTAATGATGCATAATCGAGGAAGGCTTGTTACATATACACAAAGTGGCACAGTTTACAAACAAAACCACTTATCTTCAATAAAGGAAAACTCCTGTCCTTCCCGCCAAAACGATGGGCACCACACAGTCTGAAGAAATCCAACGTTGAAAGTTACTGACACTCCTTGTCAAGTCTTGAAAGGGAATAGTAGATAATCCAACTCAAACGTAGTACTTGACATCTATTTGAAACTTGTACACGAGAACTGGAACAAGTAACACTGTAACTCTTGACTTGAGGCATACGTAAATTTGAACTGGCAACAATGTATACTTGACTTCATAGAAAATTTGATAGTAGCTATCCTTCTGTAAAATCCACCATCTATAGTAGGTATCACACCTTTATTGACTGGAAACCAGCAGTTTTGTTAGTGGTTGTTCTGGGGAGTACAGTTCAACTTTTGTAGATAATATAACCCCATGAAGCTGGCTCACCACTGTAACAAGTGCTGCAACGTTGTATACTGGCAGGGAGAGAATGGCCACCACTGTTGCAGTAATAATGTTGGTAATTGGTGGTGGAAGACAAATGTTAATTTTGTGGCTGATAAATACGATCAGCACAGGTCGGGCTTATGGGTGGCCGACGGGTGTGGAGGTATAGATGTTAACTCACGCGAATGTGTATAGGTCCTTTCATCTGAACAGACTGTAATCACACACCACAGTACACGTAAAAAGTCAGGGAATGTTGTAACAAGCTGCAACGTTTCACAGTTTATTACGCCACAGGAACATCGCAAAGTATACAACGTTGCAGCACTTGTTACACAGTTCTTGTTCTTGTCATCTTGATTGTGATTTCTTCAGCGTAGAAGTTTGCTAGAACGTTTGCAGCCTGTGAGCCAGTGAAGGATTTTTCATTTTCTTCAATAATGATGCTTCCTTGGGGTTTGTTCTCTTCGTTGAGACATTTGACCATTTGCCATACTTTTGTGGTGTCTTTTTCCATGTTAGGTGATGCAGTTTTTTCTCTCCAGCTGGATCTAATGCAGTTTAGTTTTTGTCTTCTGAATATAGCTTGTTATTTGTTGTGTTCAATGATATTCGTTTCAGTTGGATTATTTTCCATTTTGAATCTTGCAGCAGATGCCTGATCATGAATCTCTTGGAGATTTCTGTTCCAGAAGGATTTGTAATTATGCCTTCTGCCTCTGGGTATTTTCTTGTTGGTAGCTTCCAAGACTATGTTTGTTAGTATCTTTGTATTTTTCCTCATATTTGTTGTTTCAAAGTGTACTTCCAGTTTTTCTTCTGTAAGGGTTTGGTAGGCATTCCAGTTTGCCGTTTTGTAGTTCCAGCTGGCAATTTTATGTCTTTTTTTTTCTGTGCTGCAGGTCCCTTTTATTATGAGGATGATAGGTTTATGGTCACTCCCTCTGTTGTTTGGTTACTGCTCTTTCTGTCACACGCTGGATATTCTCTGTTGCAACAGCAAGATCTGGGGTGCTCTGAGATTTCCTTCGTCTGGAGTAGGCTCTGCTTGTGGCTTGTTTATGAGGACTAGTGGGTTTTCTATCATCCAGTCTTCTACTTCTTCTCCTCGTGAGTCCATGGCTGGGTATCCCCAACTGGGTGAATGGTTGTTGAAGTCTCCCACTATGATGTGGGTTGATTTTGAAAGGGGAATTTTCCTAAGGTTTAGTTTTTTTGTTGTTTGGGCAGTAGAAGTTTGTAACAAACAAGTGTTCTGGTGTTGTGTGTAGTTTGATGGTGAGATGTTCAGAATCCTCTAGGTACTGTGCGATTTCTGTAGTGGGGATATTGTTTCTTACCATCGTGATGATCCCACCTTTGTGGCCTAGTCTGTCTTGTTGGAAACATTCAAAGCCTCTGATAGAGAATCTGATGCTTTCGTTCAAGTGAGTTTCCTGGATGCACAGAACATTTACGAGGGACGGTCAAAAAGTAATGCCTCGTAATTTTTAATTTCATTCAATAGGCAAGAAAACAGATAAAATTCACATTGAAATGTAGTTCCAAGTCTGAACTTCAAAAATTTATTTCTCAATGTAGTCTCCGTTATTTGTTACAGTTTTTGTACATCTTCTCACAAGGGCATGTATCCCCGCACGGTAAAAATTTGTGTCCTTTTTCCTAAACCACTGGCGTACGGCGCGTTTAAGGGTCTCGGTGTCCTCAAAGTGATGTCCGCGAAGATCTTCTTTCAGTGGTCCAAACAGATGGAAGTCAGAAGGTGCAAGATCGGGACTGTAAGAGGGATGTGGTAATAATGTCCAGCCAAATTCTGCAATCGCATCAATGGTGCGTTTAGCAGTGTGTGGCGTGGCATTATCGTGCAACAGTAGTGCAGTTCTCTGATCTTTTAATGGATAAAGTCGCCGAAGACGACCTCTAAGCTTCTTCAAAGTTTCAATGTAACGGTCTGCATTCACCGTGTTTCCCTGTTCCAAGAAGTCGAGAAGAATCACACCCTTCTCATCCCAAAACACGGAGGCCATAACTTTCCCTACAGATGGTGAACTTTTGAACTTCTTTCTTGTCGGCGATGTTGTGTCTGTTTGTCAACATTCTGGGTACCCACCGTGCACAAACCTTTGAATAACCCAGGTCTTTAATGATGTCCTGGACACTGCCTTTACTAATGGACAACATGGAAGAAAGTTCATCCAGTGTTACCCGACGGTCACCACGAATGATGTCTTCAACTCGATGAATGTTGTGTGGAGTCACTGCGGTAGACGGACGGCCAGTCCGCTTTGCGTCAGCCATTGAGGATCGACCTACTTCAGCTTCGCCACAACTATGTACCCAACGTCGGACAGTGCTAACATCCACTGTTGAATCTCCATAAACATTTTTCAAACGTTCGTGGATGCGAATTGGGGTCTCGCCTTCAGCATTGAGGAATTCTATGACATAACGTTGTTTTAACCGAACGTCTTTGGCAGCCATTTTTAAACTGTTACAGTGGTGCCACCTGTTACTGAAACAGGTTGGTAATGCTATACAGCGCAGAAGAGTGTTTGAGGAATCCTGCTAAATTTATAAATTGCACACCGATGCGGTATTTACATACATAAAAAATAGGAGGCATTACTTTTTTACCTTCCCTCGTATCTCTTTCTGGAGGAAGTTCTGCAATTCAAGTTTTTTCTTCATTACACCCTCACTGTTCCACTGCATAATCTTAATTGTGTTATTTTTGGTTTGGCTGGTAGCTCTACTCTGCTTAATCCCGGGTCCCCGATACGCAGAGTCATCGTCAGTAGTCTTTGGTGGACCCTTTCGAGGTTGGGGGTCCGGGGCACCCCCTGCCTGGTGATGATTCACAGTGGCAGCCCCATTTCGTGTAATAAAGCCGAGCGTAGTCATTAACTGTATGATGCGTACATATGCCATTTCCATTGCTGGGTATCCACGCCTATTAGGCTGACATGTTCCGTTTTCGGTGGAGGAAGTTATGGAGTCTTCCTGTCCATGTTCTTGCACATCCTAACACTGCCCGCAGGACATCGGAGGTTTGGAGAGTTGCCTTCTCTGTTCTTTTTGAACCGGCGTGTGCTCCCCGGGCAAGTCTCGATGGGGATCGGGACGTGTCCACGCGTCGGTTGGCCCGGTATCGGCTGCATCTGATGGAGGACTTGCTCTGCCAGAGGTTTCTGTAGGGTTACCTCACCCATAGTCTAGAGTTTTACCCCAGTAGACTCCGAGGGTCTGGTTTGTTGGCGCCAGGTGCTCGCCATTCGCCAGAGTCGTGTTGGTAGAAACAGGGAGCACCGGGTCCAAGAATTGGACCACGCGTGAAAGTACGGTTGGCATGGTTGCAGGCATTTCTCATTTTTTTGGATGAGACCTATAGCAAACCTTACTCCCCGGAGTAATTCAAGGAGCACCACAGCACACATTCTTTGTTAGGATTGAACTTGGAGCTGGTTTCCTAGCACCCCTTTAGAAACTGCGTGAAGAGTCTCATGTATGTTTCTGACCAGTTATTGTCTATTTGAGCCAGTTCTGTAAATCAGCAAGTCATTGGCAAAAGTTAATGTTTGTCCCAAACCTGTTGATTGAATTGCAGCTATTTTTGCTGTATAGATGTTGAAAAGCACAGATGACAGTGGAGAATCCTGGGGTAGTCCCAGGCAAATGTGCATTGGTTCAGGTGCCCATGTTCCCAAGCGATGACCATGTTCTCTAGCAATCCTCCTCATAAATTGACAATTTTAGCAGACTTACTATCAGCAATTCAAGCTATAAGAACCTTACGAGAACAATTGCGGACATGGGATTCATCCATAACTGTTGAACATGTGTTTATAATAGACAGACATAGAGAATTGCACAATATAGTAAAACAGTAAATAACACGAAAAAAAAATAACAAATAAGGATTCGCGATGGTGTGATGGGCAAGTGGAACTCTGGAGGGGGTCTCATCATGCTTGTTGATAATGGCAGATGATTGGGTATCATCCCAAACACACCAATTGCCCACCCTTCCAGACTTGTTAACAACGTGGCAGTTGTGAGATTATTTGGGGGGGGGATTAGGGGGGAGGAGGAGGAGGGGGGGGGGTGTTTGGATTTAAAAAAATGCAAAGTGTAGGGCACATACACACACACACTTTCACATTTCCGATTTACTCTATCTGGACTGAGTGAAGTGGGCAGATGATTCTATATTTTGGTATCAGAATTATTATCTTGAATTAACCACACCATATATCCTAATTATAACCCATCAAGGGTGGAACAGTATCATTTTTTTAGAAGAAAAGATATAGCAGAAGAGATATTTCTGTCAAATACCTATATTCTAGAGCAGGGGTAGGCAACCAAGGAGCTTTTGGGATCTACTTTAGTAACACTGAGCCCTCTAAAGATCTTAGGCTTTTCTGATACCTTAGGACACACCTTGCTAGCGGATGCACAAAATACATCGAGATAAAGCACAGATGCTCACAGACACAGTTCAAAGCTATGGCGGCTTGATGCTGAGTGTAGTTCCCACTCGCCGCAAAACACGCTGATCGCTATTTCCGCTTTTCGCCTTTTTTTGTAAAAGCGAAAATCCTCTTCAGATTTCTTTGGTTAGCGAAAACAGGTACTAATGTAGGTCTTTCGTAAAAACGAAGTGGCGTAAAGCGAACTTTCGAATAGCGGGAGATATCTGTATATATATTTTGATCGCACCCGTGTGTTACCGGGGCCCGAAAGAGGAGCAAAGAATAGTAACACTGTCCCCTGCCAAGCATATCGTAGAAAGCGACTAAGGAGGGTTGGGCATGGGGCCGGTTACCCCATCCTGTAAAAAATTTAAACCACAAAAAACTTCAACAAATATGGACAAGTCAAATAAAGAAAATAAAACACAGCCATCCAAGACAGGGGAAGGTCCTCTCGTGGGGAGGCGTATGATGCAACACAGAGAAAGCCGAAAGGAGTCTGTGTTGCTGACTAACCTTCTTTCTTCTAGGAGATAGGTACAGTCAACACCGGATTTGAAGAAGTCATGGGAAAACATGGGCTAGGAGTAATGAATGAAAATGGAGAACTATTCGCAAACTTCTGTGCTTCAAATCAACTGGCTATAGGAGGAAGCATGTTTCCACATAAGAGAATACACAAGGCAACATGGATATCACCAGACCATAGAACAGAAAATCAGATTGATCATATATGCATAAACAAGAAGTTTAGATCATCATTGCAGGATGTAAAGGTATATAGAGGAGCAGATGTGGCATCAGATCACCATCTTCTGATAGCCAAAGTAAAAATGAAACTCAAGAGATATGCAACAATGCAAAATTATAGACAACAGTATAATGTAGGACAGCTAAGAAATCAAGAAACAAGAGACAAATTTGCGGTCACAGTATCCAACAAATTCCAAGTGCTCCAACAGCTGGAAGATGTAGAGAATACAGAAGACTATTGGCAGCAGGTCAAAACTGTATGGAAGGAGACATGTGAAGAAATACTGGGGAACAGGGAAAGACAACAAAAAGCATGGATAACAACAGAAACCATCAATAAGATAAAAGACAGAAAAAACAAGAAAGCAGAGTTAAACACAAGCAAAACCAGAAGTTCCAAAGCCAAGGCTCAAGAAGTGTACACAGAAGCAAACAAAGAAGTAAAAAGAAGTATCAAAAGAGACAAGAGGAAGTATATTGAGGAGTTGGCAAGAGAGGCAGAAGATGCTGCAGCCAAAGGAAATATGAGAGAACTGTATAGCAGCACAAAGAAGCTGACAGTGAAATACAAGCAAACAAGTTGCCTCATAAAAGACAAGAATGGGAAACTGCTCAGCAATATACAAGAGCAAATGAAGAGGTGGACAGAATATTTTGGGGACCTTCTCAATAGACCAGCTCCACAAAACCCGCCGGACATCCAGCCAGCAGAAGAAGAGCTACAAATTAACGGTGAAAGACCAACGAAGGAAGAAATAAAGAAAGCCATAAAGCTTCTAAGAGATGGAAAAGCGTCTGGACCTGATGGCATTCCAGCAGAGGCCATCAAAGCAGATATCGACACGGCTACAGAGATGTTATATAAATTACTTGGTAAAGTCTGGGAAAAGGAAGAGATACCAGCAGAATGGAAGGAAGGATATCTGGTTAAGTTGCCTAAGAAGGGAAATTTACAAGAGTGCACAAATTATAGAGGAATAATGTTACTATCAGTGCCAGGAAAAGTATTAAACAGGATTATCCTTGAGAGATTAAAAGAGTCCATAGACAAGAGACTGAGAGATGAACAAGCAGGTTTTCGACAAAACAGATCATGTACAGACCAGATAGCCACTTTGAGAATAATAGTTGAACAAAGTCTGGAATGGAATTCACCACTATACATCGGATTTGTGGACTACGAAAAGGCATTTGACAGTGTAGACAGAGAATCACTTTGGAAATTGTTTAGGCATTATGGAGTTCCCCTGAAGATCATTAATTTAATAAAGAAAACATATGAAGACATGACATGCAGAGTTCTTCACGAAGGACAGCTTACAGAACCGTTTGGGATAAGAACAGGAGTGCGACAGGGATGCCTCTTGTTTCCATTTCTTTTCTTGCTGGCAATAGATTGGGTTATGAGATCATCGGCAACACACAACAGAAATGGAATCCAGTGGACTCTGACTAAGCAGTTGGATGATCTGGATTTTGCTGATGACTTGGCTCTTCTGTCCCATAGCCGTAATCAGATGCAGGACAAATTGAAAACACTCGATGAGAGGTCACAGCAATTGGGTCTGAAAATACACAGGGAAAAGACAAAAATAATGCGAATAAATGCAGGTAATGATAACAGGGTTGAACTTGAAGAAACACCAATACAAGATGTAGAATCATACACATATCTTGGCAGTAATATAGACAAAGTTGGAGGGACAGACAGCGATATCAAAATAAGATTACAAAAGGCAAGAGGAGCTTTCATTGCATTGGGAAATATATGGAGATCAAGAGAAATAGGATCCAACACGAAAATAAGAATCTTCAACTCAAATGTGAAGTCAGTCCTATTGTATGGCCCTGAGACATGGAGAACAACAAAGACAACAACCAAAAAGCTACAGACTTTCATAAATGGGTGCTTGCGTAGAATAGAGGGATTAAAATGGTATGACAAGGTTACCAACATGGAACTGATGACAAGAACTAGACAAGTGCCAGTGGAACAAGAAATGAGAAGAAGACGATGGCGATGGATAGGACACACACTGAGGAAACCTGTTGATAGCATTACAAGGCAGTCTTTGTTCTGGAACCCCCAGGGCAAGAGAGGCAGAGGAAGACCAAGAAGTACATGGAGAAGAGAGTTGGAAACAGAGGTAAAAATGATGAGGAGAACATGGAAAGAACTTGAGATGATGGCACGTGACAGGAGGACTTGGCATGTGTTTGTTGAAGGCCTATGCTCCTTTGGGAGTGGAGGGTTATGAATAAATGAATATTTTGATCGTGTTGAACGAAATAAAGACATAGTGCGTGCGTTGAACTTGCCTGCGTCCACCATCCGTACTATTTTCACGCAGAGAGAAAGAATCTTGAAAGCTGCCGAAGTAACTATTGGTTCTGGTAGCAAAGTGGTCTCGTTTAGACGGCATCCAGTAATGGATAAAATGGAAAGTCTGTTGCTTGAGTGGATTGATGGGTATACAAAGCGTGGTATTCCGTTAAGTTATCTTTTACTTAAGGAGAACTCAGTCAGTCTTTTTAATAAGTTTAAACAGAATGCACTGGACGATGGTGATGAAAGTGTTGCGAAAGTGTAATTTAAAGGTAGTCATGGGTGGTTTGATCGGTTTTTGAGGCAAGGTATGATCTGCTAGGTTATTTTTTGGGTCTGGGAACGATCAAAAATGTTTCCATTATAAATTAATGGTAGACCCTTCTTTGCTGTACGCCATTTCGGCTAACGAAAAGTTTCATAGGAACGCTATACTTTCGGATAGCGCGGGAATCCTGTATATATTCGAAAATGTGTTTGTGTGTTTGTTTTTTACAGGGTTGGCTCCGGCCCCGTTGAAGCTACGACCATAACATTTTGCACAGAGCTTCTCCATGAGTTCAGGAGTACCGTACCAGCGTTGACTATTTTTTTTCTTTTTTCAAAAATTTTCATACTTGACATCACACTGTATACAAAGTCTATCCGCCGATTGTCAATATTGATGACTTCAATGAAATCTGTGCACTCGGTCTTTAAGAGTGATGACGTAATTGTATTAATTCTTCTTCCGGTTCCTGTCCAATATGTCGGACATTGTTTTCCAAGCGTTACATTAATGAAGTAATTTGATGTATTCTTTTATATAATTTGCACAGTTCGTGCCTGCATCTTCATGTTTGAAGACATTAATCGTTTCGATATGAATATATAGATACCTTGTGTATTTGCTTCGTGCGAGAACATTTACATTACAAAAATCATTTACGCGATCCTATCAGCCATTTGTATATGCCATGCATTATGCTGCAAGATCTGGCAAAGCGGACTTTGGCCCAAGGAATGGAAAAGATCAATTTACATACCCTTGCCAAAAAAGGGCAACGTGAAACTGTGCACAAACTACAGAACTATAGCTCTTATAAGCCATGCCAGCAAAATACTATAACAAATCATAATGAAAAGGATGCAACAAAAGCTAGAAACAGAAATAAACGAAGAACAGGCGGGTTTTCGACCAGGTAGAGGCACTAGAGATCATATATTCAACATGAGATCATCATAGAAAAGTGTAGAGAATTCAAAGTTGACCTACATACTTGTTTCATCAACTACACCAAAGCTTTTGACTGTGTACAACATCAGCAGTTATGGGCTATTATGAAAAATATGGGATTTCCAAACCACCTTACACAACTCATCGCACTGCTGTACCAAGAACAACAGGCAGCCGTAAGAATAGAGGGGGAAACATCAGAATGGTTTGAAGTACAGAAAGGAGTAAGACAAGGCTGTACCCTTTCCCTTTACCTGTTTAACATTTATGCCGAGAATATCATGAGAAACGTAAGAGATGACCAAGAACACACAGAGTTTGACTCATTTAACATCGGCGGGTACCAGATCCCAGAAATCAGATATGCTGACGACACAGTCCTCCTATCGACCAGCCCAGAAGGACTTGAACAATAATTCTGTCCACCAAAAAACACAGCGAGGCCCAGAATCTATACCTAAACACCAAGAAGACCAAAGTATTGACAACAGACAAAGTAAAGACCAAACCAGAAATTGAAATTGATAACGAAGAACTGGAAAGTGTTAATGAATTCGAATACTTAGGATCAATCATCAACAGCTCTGGCGACTGTGCAGTAGAAATTAAAAAAGAAGACTTGCAATTGCTTCACATAAACTAATACAGATGAAAAACCTATGGCAAGGCACAAGCAAAGAAACAAAGTTACAACTGATCAGAGCATGTATATTCCCAGTAGCAACATACGGCTGCGAGACTTGGACACTGAATAAAACAGTTGCAAAAAAGATTACATCATTCGAAATGAAATGCTACAGAAGGATGTTGAGAATACCCTGGACAGAAAAACAAAGACCAACAGAGAAGTACTACACTCACTAAACATACAGGAACATTGGCTTTTAAATACCATCGCAATAAGGAAGCTGAAATTTTTCGGTCACATAAAAAGACATAATAGTCTGGAAAAAATAGTGATGGAAGGCATGGTCCCTGGAAAAAGGGGAAGGGGTCGACCTAGACGACGGTGGACCCAGGACATCACAGAGAGTCTGAACTTGTCTTTGGCTGATGCAGGTCGACTTGCCCAGAATCGTGATGCGTTCAGAGCAGCTGTAATGGAGACAATGTTCTGGAAAGAATAAGTCACATGAGGATCAGCCATTTTTGCTTTTTCTGTGCACAAACATGTTGACGTAAAATTTTCACACTCTGCAGCAATGAAAGCGATTAACGCAACTTCCGTCACTTTGAGTTTCAGCTGCTCAGCAGGAAAGATAAAACATACACTGATTCAGATTTATATACAGTATGGTGAAACAAGATCTAAATATCCACTAACTGATAGATTGTTATAAAAATCAGCACGATGTCGAAGGTAAGAAACACGGAACTCCATTGGTCTTCTGAAGCAAATTTGGTTGATTTACTGCAACTAGCTTCATTATTATTATAGGAAATTCTCAGGAACAATGGCAAACGTAAATTCGATCACCACTGCTCGATCTAAAACCAAAAATCAAAAAAATTACACTTTAAACGTGTCAAGAGCTGTCAAGAAAAATACCAAGATGACTAGAGATAACACCATGTGCATGCCTTCATTCAATATACAGTAGAACTCCATTTATCCGAACCCCATGGGACCGAGCATCGTTCGGATAATCAAATGTTCGGATAATTGGATTACATAATGTATCGAGTACATGTACACATATTTCTAAAAATAATTAACCATCACAAGGAAAATACACTATAAAACATATTTACTTGTACTGTAATAATAATACCCACACTGTATTAGATCACTGTATCACCAAAATCTTTCATTACACTGCAGTGCATGTACTACTTGTATTAATTTTTTTTTTTTAAAGAAAGAGAAATGTTTTCAAAATAACATTACAAACGATTCAAAACCAGGCGCAACTTACGTATACATGTACTTGCACAGATGTAGCCCACTATTTAAAATAATGAGGAATCCTCTTTTGCACCAAACTGGATAGTCTCCTTTTGGCTGCTAAGTCCCGCATTCTCTTCAACAGCAGAAGCTGTGTAGGACAGCTGTCATCTTCTTGCTCGTACCAAGCCATCGCTGTTTCTAGTGCTATAAAGGCCTCTTCAGGACTTGGTCGACGTTTTGGTTTTTCTTCATAATCTACAAGTACATCATGTTCTTCTGAGGAGTCTTCATCATCGGTCACTACATGTATTTGGTTTTCTTCTTGCACAAAAGACAAAATTTCTTCGTCATTCAAAAACTGAAAACCAGAATCATTATCATCTTCTAGCCACATGTGTGCATCATCTTTGTCACAGTCCGAAAATCCGGGCATTGCTTGAAACAGTTCCACAACTTCATTTATACAATCATCATTTGTGTCCACTGCAGTAGTTTCATTTCCTCCTTTTTTCCCAAGCAATCTATTCCAAGCCTTGTTGAGATTATCTTGTGACAGGGTGGTCCAAGCATCAGCTAACATATAGCAGCAGTCTTTGAGATTAAGCTTTTTGGAAAACGCCACCACACTTTCTTCATCTTCAGCCAACAATAAACGACGCAGGACTTCCTTCTTGTACATCTTTTTAAGCTTTGCTATAACACCCTGATCCATTGGTTGAATCAGTGCTGTTACATTGGGAGGCAGAAAAATTACTTTAAAATTTGCATCAACTGCATTCAATGTATCCGTCTCTGGATGAGATGGTGCATTGTCCAGTAGAAGAATTACTTTTCCAGTTTTCTTTTCTTGTTCTCTCAACCTCTTCACATTTGGGATGAACTGATTTGTATACCAATCAAGAAATATTTCACTATTCATCCAAGCACTCTTCTGTGCTTTGTAACACAATGGGAGACATGTCACATTCTTTAAACAACGTGGTTTTTTGGCTTTGCCGATCATTAGCACCGGTAAACGATGACTTCCACTGGCATTCGCGGCTACCAAAATTGTTACTCTCTCTTTGCACTTTTTAAACCCAGGGGCAGCTGCTTCGCGCTGAGATGCAAGTGATTTTTGAGGCAATGATTTCCAGTATAAGCCAGTCTCATCGGCATTATACACATCATCGAGTGAATAACCTTCTTCTTCCAAAAAAGCCAAGAATGTTTCTTTAAAATTTTTAGCGGCAGTTGCATCGCTAGATAAAGATTCCCCTTGAATCTCCAATTCTCGTATGCCATGACGAGATTTAAAGTTTCTTAACCATCCCTGGCTAGCCTTAAAGTCAGGAGGACCGTCAAGTTGATTGTTGAACTGAAGTGCCTTTTCACACAATAGAGAGCCAGAGATAGGTTCCCCTTTGCTTCTTCTTTGCACAAACCATATATACAAAGCCTCTTCCAATTTCACATCTTTCGCATTTCTCATGGTTTTACGTTTCTTCGACCCATTTTCACTATCCAATTTCGATGCAAAACTCATAATTTTATCCTTGTTACTTTTGATGTCAGAGACGGTAGCTTTCCCAACATTGAAAATCCTCGCAAGTGAAGACACAGTTTCACCTTTTCCTAGTCTCTTGATAATTTCTGTTTTCGTTTCAATTGACAAAACATTGCGGTTCCTTTTATATGCTTTAGGCTTACTGGAAGATGCCATATCGCACAGAGAAATACTTGTACACCAAAATTATTCTGCTGTAGTAGCAGACACAATTATTTTAAGTTGAACTGTCTGTTTAGCCAGTGTTCTACCTAGTACGCACACGTACACTGGATTGGTAAACCAGATATTAACTGACTTTATGATCTAACTGACTTCCTGTACGTAAGCGACCGACCATTAGCCATCCCATTCTCTACAAATTGTTCGCACACATTTGAAGTTTGCCGCATCAAAAGATTCAGAATTTTAGTCTAACGTGACTGTGGCATCTGATTTTTTTTTTTTTTTCTGGAAAAAGTGTTCGGATAATTGGATGTTCGGATAATTGGGGTTCGGATAAATGGAGTTCTACTGTAACTTATAAAAACAACAAGCAGTGTGCCATTCTAACTTTCTTCACATTGCTAGAATATGAGGCCCTGAGAAGTCTTTCGAAATTATACTATGAATCAATTGCACATATTGAAATAAGAACAGATGCTAGTGGTGCACACGTGGAAGATGTTATTTCCACTGACGAATTTTTCCTCCATTTTTACACCTCTAACAAGGTCATGATTCAAGGTTCAGAGGCTGCTGTGCAAGATTGGATACAGAAAGATTTAAACAAATTATGGATAACTGCAACCACTGCTGGAGTCAGTCGGCAGGCCATCACATCCAACTTATCTGTTTCCAACATGCCAGAAATATCGCATTGTCAAAAATTGGCTATAACTTATTCTTCTACACCCGTTAATGAAAATTTAAAACTAAACATGCCATATATTGATGAATGTAACACATTTTCACAAACTGAACTGAAAACACCAGTTACAGCAGAAACAGAATATGTAATCACAGAGGCGGATCACCATTCACTTTCGGAATTTGTTGATAGTAGTCCAATAGCAACATCACCACAACCCTTACAACTTTCATATCATCATGATGTGTTAACAAGTATTATATCTGAGATGGATTTACTTAGAGCAGAGCTGAACAGCCTAAGACAGTCGTATGAGAAGCTTCAGACAGAACATACGGTACTAAAAAGTAGCTACGAAAAAAGCCAGCAGCATACGGTGGAGCTTTGTACAAAGCATGAGAAAACAGATGAACTGTGTCAAAAACTGAAGAACTCTAACAACCAATCCAATCAAAAAATTACGCGGCAAAAACTCCATCACAGCCAAGACAGTGTCCTGGGTTCCCCGAAATTCACGACGGACAATGCAGACGATGATTGCAGAATCCCGGTAAAAATTTCGAATCGGCACTCTCCATCAAGACGAGTAACTCACAGCGTGCGTTATTATCAGCAATCCAACGATCAAAGCACACAGGCAACACAAGAACATGCACGTCCTATCACAGGCACCAACACAATAGAGATGGCTACTGTGTGTATATGTCGAAACAATGCTTCGAAACAGCATCGTGTCCGAAAGTTTCGACACACAGCCTGCTTGTTGTTTCGACACAGTTTCAATTCCTGTCTGCCTCGCTGTTTTGCAGAGACACACTGTCTCACTGTCTCACCTTCCGTGGGCCTTTGTAAAATTTTAATCAACCGTTCGGAACATTAGTATGGAATATCAAACGTCATATTTTTCAGGGATGTTTTATGATGACTTGATTTTACAAGTGATATTATTTTTGCTGAGAAGTTATAGACACTGGAAATTGTGTCAGTGCTGCAGTTGTCAATGTTTTAGGCACTATGTTAAAGTTGAAAGTGTCCGTGTGTTCGTATAAATGTAATGGACACTTTATTAGCTCTGCTGATATCTGTGTACGGTACTCGGTGTGGATTTGAATCATTGTCTACCAAAAGTAGCTTACTCTAGTTTGATATCATGTGTTATTATTACTGTTATTATTATTGTTGTTTTTTATTATTTTCACATATACTGCAGATATCATCATATCTCCGTTTTATTTCATCATAATGAAAACTTGTGTAAAAATATTGAATTGTGGTCACACGAAATGCGATAGATTTTCACACACGACAGTAGCGCGCAAGTAAAAACAGTTCATGTATAGTAATGTATACTGTCTATTAGAGACTTCTTTCTCCCCGATACGGGCAATAGTGCCGTTGTGCCGTTGTGTCGACACACCGTTTCGACACAGTTTAAATCACTGAGCCGACTGTCTCGAAACAGCGGAGTGTGTCGATTTTCCCACCTCTACAACACAAGGCTTACAAATAAAACGAAACACCTTATTTTCGGGGACCAAAATGTCAAGGAACTACAAAAATCGAGATTATTGACAAACGGTATGGACTCGGTTACTGTTTGCTTCAAGAACTGGGCATCCACTTAGGATTTACTGTCACTCCTTAAACGTTTTCCTTCTGACCCCACTGTCACCAGAGTAACTACTCACATTGGTCTATGTTAAGTTCTTTTCACGTGGGAGTTAAGTGTTTGAGATTCTCACATGTGGGTCTAGTCTTTTATAGACGTACATGTGAGCGCATCTAATTTAATTGTATGTGTTATTATTTGCGTGCCGTCGTGCACGATATTTGGAAATAATAGAGCAGATTGCTGCGTCAATCTGTTGTCATCGAGCTATGATGCTTGAGGCAGTCTGATATATTTTCCGTCCAAGAAAGACGTGAGTTTTGTGTGCTTGCCCTAAGTGAAGGGAAGACACACGCATATTAATATAATTATGATTTGAAAGATGAGGAAGCCGATTCTTGAAGAACCTTGCCAAGAATCCTTCCAGTTTTATATCTAGCCAGAAAAACGGCTCGTTTTTATGTCTCACGCCTCAGAGACCTGCAGCCCTGCAGGTTACGGCAGAGCTTCCGCTGAACTCAATATGTCCAGTGGCTAGTGCGACCCTTTGACACCAGGAGCAGATTAAGATGTCAGAATAATATATATATATATATATATATATATATATATATATATATATATATATATATATATATATATATATATATATATATATGTGTGTGTGTGTGTGTGTGTGTGTGATGGGGCCGTAAAGACACCCCAGCTTCCCCCTTCATGCTCATGGCATATTTATCGCCCATATATTTTCGATGTGCGCGCCGCCCACGTGAAGAGTCTGACAAAGAAGAAGATTGATGACTAGGCCATAATAAAGCTGAATAATTAATTGCGGTGTATAGTTGTGTGTTATATTTGGTAGTCGTGTGTTATATTTGATAGTTGTGGGCCATATCTGTGTTTTCGTGCCTTCTAGAGCAATAAAGGCGAGTGTTATTTAAGTGGCCAAATTAATGCGCGCAGCGCACTAAGTTAAGTGATTCGTCCTAGGGTCTATATAAGAAGGGCCTAGCCGGCGAGGGAGCTCTCTCGTTTTGCGTGTCGCCCCAAAGAAACCAGAAAACAAGAGTCGATCTACAGTATAGATGCCTTGAACACGATTAGCAACTGAGCACTAGCTGGGTGTTTGTTTGGTGTTTGGTTTGTTGGTTTATTTGTTTAATGTTTGCTTTGTGTGCTTGTAGTCACTGACAGGGTTGTAGAAATAAATACAGCCCCTGCCTCAGAATCAAGAGTTTTTATTGTTGTTCGGGTCGGTGCGAGTGGGAAAAGAGAGTGATCACAACATCATCATCATCATCATCTCGCCCACCCTATCACAATTGGCGTCGTCGGCAGGATAGGCAGACAGTGACACCGAGCAAACAGCAAACGAACAAATAGTGTAAACACCCAGCAGTGCGGTCTTGCAGCAAGATGGCCGCAAGGAGCACACGTGCTACGAGCAGAAGGGAGCACGAGGATACAGATCCAACACAAGTGGTCGGTGCATCAGTGGTGCATAGTGAGGGATCAGTAGCAGGTCCATTGCCTCAGCCAGAACACATGCGGTACATAATGGTGCCAACCCACACGAAAGTGAAAACTTTTGGGGAACGCACGGGCCAAACGCGGAGGACAATGCAAGGGAGGTTAGAGCGGCGTGGAGGTCCAGCTACATGAGTAAGGAGAACCAAGCCGATGTGATCCTCGACAGTGTGACCCCAGTTGTCCGCAGGGAGCTACGGATACAAGTAAGAGACAATGCTTCAGGCCATTCTCAAGGTGTATGGGGAATCGAGGAGCACCCAAGAACTAATGGCGCTATTTTATTCAGCGCACCAAGGGCCAAGGGAATCGGTGCGTGAGTTTGCCCATAGGCTGCATGAGATATCTGAGCAGGCAGCAGAGGCGCAGGAGAAAGCCAATGGTGCCAAGATTGACGAAACGGTGCTAAGGGACCAGTTTGTTGCTAGTCTAAGGGACGACTTGACGCGGAGAATGATGGAGGACAGGGTCCGACGCGAGCCTGCAGTATCATTTGTGTCCATAAGAGATGATGCTCTGAGATGGACCGGGAGTGGTCAAGCAGCAAGAGCTGGAATAGCCACAGTCACAGCATCTGATGAAGTGGCACCTAGGTCACAAGAAGGAAACACCGAAGTGGAGCAACTCAGAGCAGAGGTGGCACAGCTGAAGCTCCAGATGGCTGAAATGCAAGGTAGGCAGAGAAGGCCGGCAAGGACCATTCGATGCTTTCGGTGCAAAAATTTAGGGCATGTCCAGAGGGAATGCCCGCAACAGGCACAAAACTAGACCCCTCTGTGGCTGGGAGTCAGGCTGTGGAAGGGGAGCTTTGTGACTCAAATAGACAGAGTGCAGGTAGATGTGGCATGCAATTACAGGTTGGCATGAAGAAGAATGTAAATGGAAGGAAAGGGCCTGTTTCTCCAAATAATAGGGAAACTGAGATGTTGGTGCGGCAAGTGGGGGTCATCAACAGGAGGACCATCTCTAGACGCCACGGGAACAGTCGCAGGTACAGAAGCAGAAAAAAAACTCATGTATGGAATGGCCCCCGGAGAATCAGATGCTTTAACTGCGCTGATTTTGGGGATCATATAGCTGCCAGGTGTCCATGTGGTCCTCTACCTAGAAGATGTTTCCAATGCAAGTCAGCACAACATTTAGTAGCTTACTTACTTACTTACTTAGTCGTTCCCCTTCTACCGTGAGGTGTAGAGGTTTGGAAGAGAGAGCGTCAGACTATCCTATCGGCTGTCTTCCTCCTGGCCTGGTTCCATTCTAGTCCTCGGTCCTTCAAAGATTGTCTAATGTTGTTCTCCCAGCGGACTCTGGGTCGTCCTCTGGGTCTGGATCCTTGGCTCTTTGTTTCCCATGCTTGTCGTGGTATCCGATCTTCTCCCATTCTACAGACATGGCCAAACCATCTTAATTGGGACTGTTCTACTTGGGTCTGCAGGGGGTAGGATTTAAATCGTCTGGATGCGTACCATGTCTCTTCTTGTTACTTCAACCACCTTCCTCAGATACCTCATTTCTGAGGTTTGGATCTGGCTTTTATGGACATTTAGTAGCGAGCTGTCCATTTAGTAACTCTGCGGCTAGGGCATCACACAAAGTGGAGCGCAGGCAAAAGGACCGCCACTCAGAAGGAAGGTTAGAGATTCAACCATCACAGGAAATGTCGACCAGCAGCGGACCAAATCCCCAGGAGCTTGAAGAAAGAAACGTGAAGGGAGAGCACCAAGAAAACCGGATCAAGATGGTAGGAGGTCGGCCTGAAGGAGTAGTGCTGATGGAAGGAAAAGAGATAAATTGTGTGTTTGACACAGGTTCACAGGTGTCTACCATCACAGAGCAATGTTTCAGGGAGATGTTTGGAGGGCTCCCCTTGGATGAGGGTAGATGGGTGCGCCTGACAGCAGCAAATGGTGCCACCATCCCATATATTGGTCACGTAGTCGTGGACATACAAGTTGGGTGCACAATAGTAAAAAACTGTGGAGTTTATGTTGTCAGGGAAGTACAAGAATCTAGAAACCAGAAAAAAACACCAGGGATCATAGGTACTAATGTCCTTGTGGAAATCCCAAACATACAGAACATACTAAGATGGGACCCTCCAAGAGATCAGGGGATGACGCAGAAATCAGACTCTATGAAAGTATGGGTATCTGGGAGAAAGCAAACCCACATACCTGCTCGATCGATCAGCGCCATAACAGTCAAATGCAGGAGAGGAGGCCAGTCAGAAAGAACTTGTCTCTTCGAGCCTAACAGAGACTTAGAACACAGAGGGCTGATTATGAGTCATACATTGACTGTTCTTAGAAGTGGGTCCTGTGATATTCAGGCCATAAATTTGGGAGATGAGGACTTGTTTTTAGCTCCCGGGACACAAGTAGGAGTACTGACAGAAGCTGGGGTGGACTATAACACATACTTCAGAGTTGCAGGGGCTCAAGAAGTAGAAATGTCAGCAAATCCACCATACACGAATCCAGAGCAAGAGATGTGCCCAGTTGACCTGACCGGGTTTGAGGGCAGTGAGGCTGAAGAGCAGGAAGTAAGAGCGTTGTTGAGACGCTATGCCGATCTTTTTGCCACAGATGACACAGATGTAGGGTACACGGACAGGGTAACGCACACCATCCCATTAACAGATGACACCCCAGTTAAGCAGCCTTACAGGAGAATACCTCCTGCTTTCTATAGAGGGGTACAGAATCACCTACAAGGATTGCTTGACAAACAAATAATCAAGGAGAGTTGCAGTCCTTGGGCCTCCCCAATAGTTTTGGTCCGGAAGAAGGATGGTCGGCTTAGACTCTTCGTAGACTTCAGGGCACTCAATAGCACGACGAAGAGGGATGCGTAACCTCTACCCCGAGTAGATGAGTACCTGGATGCGCTAGGAGGAGCAAAGATATTGTCATCACTTGATCTGGCAAGTGGTTATTATCAAGTAGCAATGGATGAGAAAGACCAAGAGAAAACCGCTTTCACTACCCCTTTTGGACTTCATGAATACACCAGGATGCCTATGGGCTTAGCCAACTCTGCCAGCACCTTCCAACGATTAATGCAGAGCCGTATGCATGATTTAATGTTCCAGCTGATACTAGTATACCTTGATGACATTTTAGTGTACTCTGCTGACTTCCCCAACCATTTGCGCCGACTGGAGAAAGTATTCTCTAAGCTACGCCAGCTAGGGCTGAAGTTGAATGGAGGAAAGTGTAAGCTTGAACGATTGAATTCTTGGGGCATACTATATCAGCAGATGGAATAGGAGCTATGGAAGACAAGGTGAAGGCTGTTCAAGAGGCCCCTGTACCACGCTCCCAGACTGAGTTATGGTCATTCCTGGGATTGGCCAGTTACTACCGCAGATTTGTGCCGGGCTTTGCAAAGATAGCCAAACCGCTACATGATTTAGTAGCTGCGCTCAATCAAGGCATGCAGACTAAAAGACGAAGTAAGTCACCTATAGGAGAGTTGTGGACCGAAGAGTGTGGTGAAGCCTTTGAGACACTGAAAAAGGCAATAACCTCCACACCGCTACTAGGGTTCCCTAACTTCTCGCTACCATTTATCCTGGAGGTAGATGCATCATTTGAAGGATTAGGAGCAATTCTTTCACAAGTGCAAGATGGAACAAAGAAAGTCTTGGCATATGCAAGTCGCACACTTCGACCCTCTGAAAGAAACTAAAAAAGCAGTATGAGGCTGGAACTGCTAGGTCTTAAGTGGGCCATGACTGAAAAGTTCAGAGGTTACCTGCTAGGATCACAAGTAGAGGTATTTACAGACAACAGGGGTCTGGCCTTCTGGGAGAAAGCTAAACTGGGAGCTATAGAGCAGAGATGGATGGCCCAGATGGCTATGTTAACTACACTATCCGACATCGGGCAGCGAGAGCCAATGGAAATGCAGATTATTTGTCCCGCTTTCCTATTGAGACCGCAGGCGAAGAACTGGAGGATGATGCAGATGTTGCAATAAGTGGCATAACAGCTGAGGTTATCAGAGAGTTTACCCAGATACCACATGAGATAGGGTTGATGGCAGCAACAAGCCAGAAAGATATCAATGAAAGGGTACCTGCCGAATCATCCACAGCACCAGCAACCACTCAAGCATTTCCCACCTATTCGCGTGAGGAATTGATAAATCTCCAGGGAGCTGATGATGTGGTAGCGATGGTTAGGAAGATGGTAAATGATGGCACCAGCCCATTAGTGGGCGGACCTTGAGTTGTGTCGATTAGGAAGATTTTCTTGACTAAGATGTGATCTCATGTCATCCATACTGAGCATAGGACTCCTGATTTGCTCCCTAGAGGGATGGGAGGAGCTTTCCCTGACATTTTGACGTGGCGGCTATCATATGGTACAGGGTTGGAGAAGAATATTTAAACTGACACAGTGAGAGGCTTCAGTGAGAGAGCTGAGAAGTAGCAAGATCGTTCTTGTGCAAAATGCGCCCTCGTACGATAACCAACTGAGGTTTGGGCTTTTGCATAGTTGCGTCTGTGCTAAGAGAACTAACGACATAGAGGTATGCTTGCATATAAGTACATTTTTATAATACTTTAGATTTGGTAATATTAGACTTTCAGGTTTAAAAGTTAATGCTTTGTAGCGTTTGTCTATCTATAGCTTGATAGAAGCTGACTGGCGATTTATGTGTATTTAAGTGTAATTTCACGTATATCTCATCGCTGTTTTCAACAGTGAGACTGTGTGTTAAATGTGTAAAGTACTAAGTGAATTTATAAGAGGAATTCTAGTATCGCATTGCGCCGTATACAAGTGTGTATTTATTACCATTATTATTATTAGTTGTGTAGTGTTACATAATGGTTATATTGCATTCTTGTGAGCCGTAAGTGTGGTTAATGTTACATCAGTGATTATTGTGAGAGAAAGATTAGCGTACCCTCTAGCTCCGTGAGTAGCCTATGCCAATTACATTTAGTACAGAGCTGTAAGAATAGAGTATATATCTCCTTTTTCTTTAGAGCAGCTAGACCTCTAAGATACTGATAAATTGATGTCATTTAGACCAGTGCGCTGTGTGGAATATTTCATCATAGATAGAAGTGCTTCATTTAAGTTGTATCTCGCGTGATGATGGAGTTAGTATCTAATATGCGTATGAAGGCATTGTTGTTGATTGAGATATGTTTATTGTTGATTACACATACATACAGACTTGCATGAACACACACACACACACACATGGTCATTTAAGTGCATGTACTTGCATAATTTCACACATATGCATGTATTATTAAGTAGATGATGTTTGTCCATTAGTACGATGCTAGTTTATTTTGTTTCATTTTATTTCAGAGTCCAGCAGTCTGTGCTGGGTTATTATATGGCGTTATCTAAATAGCTTGGTTTTATGGTGTTGCTTAGGAATTGTCTTCAAAGTAAACTTGCGGACAACATTGTTTCTGTATGATTCTTGTGCTACCTAATAGGGTTTCATTAATAAAAGTGGGACCCCTGTCATCGAGAGTTTTTCTGTGACTGCGGAACGTGTGTGAAAGTAGGCCAGAGAGAGTGATAACAACATTACACACAAATCCTTATTCTCCTTCACACATCATCATCATCTCGCCCCACCCTATCACAATTGGCGTCGTCGACAGGATCAGGCAGACAGTGACACTGAGCAAACAGCAAACGAACAAATATTGTAAGCACCCAGCAGTGCAGTCTTGCATCAAGATGGCTTTGACCAATGCGCCTGTGAAGGTAGTGTACGTGAAGGGGCCAGAGATAAGGTTATTTAGTGGAGAGGGGAGTCCCACTTGGCAAGAGTTTGTGGAAGATGTAGAAGCCGCGTGGAAGGTGGCGCCTTTTTGGGCAGAAGACAAGTTAGACATGATCTGGAACAACGTTACACCATGGGTATCTAGAGAATTACGGATACGTGGTGGAGCCAAGGCCAGCCCTGAGAAGTTACTGGAAATAGTGGAGGAAGCCTACCGTGACCGACCACTAGTCTGTGAGATGACCAGGAATTTCCAGGCCGTGAGTCAGTGGCCTAGGGAATGTGCTGTTTTCTGTGAAGTCAAGAAGCCAGAGACACTGGTGCAGATAGCAAGTGCAGAAGATCAGAATGAAAAGGAGGCACTCAAAGCAGAATTATCTCTTCTAAAGTTCCAGTTAGCACAGATGTCACAGGCCAGTTCGCCAGCACAAGAGGAGGTGCAGAGAAAGAGAGCACCATGCCAGCCGCGGGAACAGCCAACGCAAGACGAGGAAGTGTGTCCGCGGGAACAGCCAACGCAAGACGAGGAGGTGTGTCCGCGGGAACAGCCAACGCAGGACGAGGTGTGTCCGCAGGAACCTCAACTAGACCTTCTTGTATGTGAGGGTCAGGCTGTTGTCAAGGAAAGCTGTGAGCTGACAGCACCAACAAACGCAGCTGC
Source organism: Oreohelix idahoensis (assembly GCA_024509875.1). NCBI lineage: Eukaryota > Metazoa > Mollusca > Gastropoda > Stylommatophora > Oreohelicidae > Oreohelix > Oreohelix idahoensis. Next base: position 811,321 of record JAMPIV010013684.1, on the reverse strand, counting down.
ACCGACAAGGCGAAAAGGGGTTTGCAAGTGGTATAGTGTCCACAGGGGATGGGGGTTCATCACGCCAGATGATGGAGGTATTGATGTATTCGTACATCAAACCAAGATCTTCAGAAAGGGATTCCGGAGTCTGGCGAGGAATAAACGAGTAGAATTTGACAGCAAACCATCGGTCCAGGGCATGGAAGGAATTTATGTATGCGGCATTGGTGGTCAAGAGTGTAAGGGCAGCAGGGGGCGACCCATGGCACAGAGGAAGCCCAGAAAGATAAGATGCTACAATTGTGGAGACCTGTCAGACCACATGGCAGCCAAGTGCTCTCAAGGCCCTCTTCCCAAACGATGTTTTAGATGCAAGTCAACTGAACATTTGATAGCCACCTGTCCCTCAAGGAGCTCTTTCCCTAGACGGACTGTCACAACCAGGTTGCCTTTAGGGCGCAAGCCAAGAGATGGCCACGACAACTGTCACACTAAGGGCGCCGAGAGAATTGGCCGTTGTCTAGGGGAGGAAACCCGTCCTTAGCAGATAGGAGGGAGTGCAAATCAAGGTTCAGCAGAGGAGACTCATCAAAAGCAGATTGTGGGGAACGTAAGCCACCGTCCACACAAAATGAGTGGAAAATACGTCAAGAGCGATCTCCCTTCAAAGTCGACAGCTGCAAGCACTGACAGGCAGATGTCACGGGCAGACAGCGACGCGACACAGGTGAGCGAGTCTTCTAGATAGCAACTGCCAGTCTGACAACGTAGGGACATGACGACCAAGAGGGTCCCCAGCAGGGCTGTACCTATTACAGAAGCTCAGCCCAAAGCATCGCCGCTCAGAAAGAGTCCTGCGCAGCATCAACGATCTGAGGGGTTACAATTGAAGCGCCAGAGGTAGTGATGTTGTCGGGACGACAACAAAATCAGGAGGGAGATATGTGATAGGGCCGGAAAGACACCCGGCTTACCCCATTCACGGGAAGACACCCCAGCTTCCCCCTTCATTGTGAGTGGCACATTTATCGCCCATATTTTCGATGTGCGCGAAACATGCTGGGATGTAAAAAGTCTTCAAGATTGATGAAAAGGCCATAATAATGCCTAAAAATTAAGTTGTGGTGTAGAATTGTGTTTTTGCTCTAGAAATAGTTGTGTATATTTCTGTTTTCTGGCCTTCTAAAGCAATATCGCGAGTGTTATGTATGCGGCCAAATCAATACGCCTAGCGTGCAGTAAATTGAGTGATTCGACCTGGGCTTATAAAAGAGATAGCGGCCGGCGGACGGGCCAATTTTGCAAAAACCGCCCAGAGAGAAGAAACGAAGTTAGGCTAGCCCTGTGTCGGTAGAAGAGGAACGAAGACATGATACGTGAGTTTGATTTAAAAGCAGATTATGTTATTTCCTAGTGAAATTACCATTATTTCCCTGTAGCTTTTGAAGTTATATTCAGCGTGAGGCTGTTTTAATGTTTAGTGAAATAAATAGATAGATGTGTTCCCAAAGGAAATGTCTTTTTAGGGCATTATAATTTAGTCTCGAAATCATAGATGAGTGAAAATAATGTTTGATAGGTTTTATTAGGCATGCTAAGTCCAGATTGCGGCTGTAAGAGCGATTATTTCAGTCATCAGACCGGGCAAGAAAGGCGAAGATAGTATGAAAGTATTTTGTACATGAAACTGGACAGAAATGTTATCAGAAACTGGAATTTAGATAATATTAACTAGTTGGGAAGATGGCAACCGGGAGGACCACGTGTTGATGACCGTGCGTAAAAGAAGACGCCAAGGAGTCTGCATTTAACACTCTTAGTTATCACTTAATGTTACGCAGTTTTATATCGCGTGAATCGACACGTGGGTGAAAGTAGGTTAAATGTAATTTTCCCCAGTAATAGAAGAGAGAGTTTTCGTGGTAAATTTCCTTTATGTGATGACTAGTTCTAGTTGTTAACTTACTTACTTAGTCGTTCCTCTTCTACCGTGAGGTGTAGAGGTTTGGAAGAGAGAGCGCCAGACTATTCTATCAGCTTTCTTGTTCCTGGCCTGGTTCCATTCTAGTCCTCGGTCCTTCAAAGATTGTCTAATGTTGTCCTCCCAGCGGACTCTGGGTCGTCCTGGAGGTCTGGATCCCTGGCTCTTTGTTTCCCATGCTTGTCGTGGTAGCCGATCTTCTCCCATTCTGCAGACATGGCCAAACCATCTTAGTTGGGACTGTTCTATTTGGGTCTGCAGCGGGTGGGATTTTAGGCCTTGACGTATCGTCTGGTTGCGGACCATGTCTCTTCTTGTTACTTCAACCACCTTCCTCAGATACCTCATTTCTGAGGTTTGGATCTGGCTTTTGTGGGTTGTAGTCATTGCCCATGACTCGCATCCATATGTCAAGACTGGGACATAGGTGGAGCGGTATACAGCCATCTTCGTTTTCTTACCAACCTCTTTCTTGCTGAGGAATCCTCGATTTATGGCCTGATAAAGTCTCCCAGCCGCTGCTTTTCGAGTGGCCAACTCTTCTTTGATGCCCCCCCTTTCGGTCTATAATTCTAGTTGTTAAGTCAAGAATAATTATATTTTATTCTTTGGTATTTCACGTTTATTGATGATTCTACTGTATATCTTTGGTGGGTTACTTTGAGGTGAGAATATATATTTAGATTTCTGGAGAGCGTGCGTAAGGCGTAAGGCACGTTGAGACAGCTGTTTCTCTGTTTGCTCCCGTTGGAGCATGGAAACACCAATGCAGCTTGTGTCCATTACAGGCCCACAATAAGCATTTTGATGCTATTGCTGTGGTTGTTTCGGTGACGGTAACGATGTGTTTCATGTGATGAGTTCCCAATCTCATCAGGGGTCGTATACAACACGCTTGTTACCAGGCGCACCAGTCGTCACTTACGACATGTTCAGAGGGCAGTGACGAATATTGAGATGGATCAGTTCGAGGTGGTGGTTTACTCTTATTATTGAGAGTATTTGATGTACATGTAGTTGAAGAATATTATTTTATGTCCATGTTATTATTATTTAATTATGGTTATGTGTAGAATGGTTTGAGGGCACGTGGGCTCACTTGGAGATATATATATTTCTTTTCTCCGCTCCTGTATATTTCTCTTCTCCGCTCCTGAGGGAGCATGGGGCCAACAGTGTGGTTTGCCTCCATATGAAGTATTCATATGCTCGTGCAGTAGTGGTTTCGGTGGCAATCTGTGTTACATGGTGAGATTGCCAGTCTCATGCACACCATACTAGTCTCATTGACGACATGCATGAGTATGTGTGTGTGATAGTTGAGTGTGCCCTTGCAGTAGTCGTTTCGGTAGCAATCTGTGTTACATGGTGAGATTGCCAGCCTCATGCACAACACCGTACTAGTCTCATTGGACGACATGCACGAGTGTGTGTGTGTGTGTGGGATAGCTGAGTGTGTGCTCTTGCAGTAGTGGTTTTGGTAGCAACCGATGTTACACGGTGAGATTGCCAGCCTCATGCACAACACCTTACCAGTCGCATTGGACGACACGCATGAGTGTGTGCGTGGGTGATAGTGGAGGGTGTCAGGTGGCATTGAAGGACTGTTTGACAGGTGAGAGTATCGTTATTCAACAATGATTTTAACTAGTTCGTTGCTTTATTTGCTTCTTCAGATTAGCAACTGAGCCCTAGCTGGGTGTTTTGTTTGTTTAGTGTTTGGTTTGTTTAATGTTTGCTTCAGTGTGCTCTTAGTCACTGAATGGGTTGTAAAAATAAATACAGCCCCTGCCTCTAGAATCAAGAGTTTTATTGTTGAATCGGGTCGGTGCGAGTGTGAAAAGAGAGTGATCACACATCACAATATAATCATCATCATCATCTCGCCCCACCCTATCACATATCGATAGAGACGCCATAAATGTCTGCTTGAAAATGAACTGAATTTTTTCTGTGTAGCGTTATCCTTTTATAGGGTTTCAGTTGCGTAGTCAGTGAATAGTGTTCACCCCAAATTTTGTTGCTTTCACGTGCGCGCAACATGAGCTGTGGTCAAAAATTGCGTCATAAACACTATTGACCACTGCGTTTTAATGATTACAAAAACGAACGCAATTCAGGTCAACACGTGCATTTGACACTGTAAAGAACATTTGAGACTGGTTTTTATACACCCTAGCACCAAATTTTACTTACAAACTCAAAAAAACGCGCCCTCGGATAGCTATGCGTTTCTTTTTTTTGAACAGTATATTAACATTCCTGACATTAATAGAACTGTTTATACAGGTTCTGTGGACAAAAACCTGTCACACGTTAATTAGGGGATAATTTTAATTTCTTTAGGAAAGATTTGACTAAGTAAGTTAACTACATATAAAACTAGACAAGATGTCTACATTAGACTATTTCATCAAGCAAGGAAAGGCACTTGGTATGAACACTGAGGAGTTGAAGCTATTCGCGACCGTTGAATATGCGAAAGCTCAAGAACATGAATTGCAGAAACGTCAAGCAGAAGAAAAAAATACCAACTTCATGAAGACGGTTATTGTCTCCGCTTTAAATCTCTGTTGCCGGAGACTGGAAAGGACTTCTCGGAATTTATAGCGAATATACGTCTTACGTTTTCACGATGGGTTGAGCTTTAAAAAAGTGAGCACACTTATGACGCCCTCGTAGACTTAATGCTTCGCGATAAAGTCCTGTCTTCAGTCAACGCATCATTTCTCTCCTTCCTACATGAACGAAAACCTGCTAGCCTGACGGCTACCGAGGAAATTTCTCGCCAATATTTAACCGCACATTCAAATATAATTGTTAGCCACTCTCATGTCAGAGAGGGTTTACCAGTGGTTTCAGCAATGCCGTACGTTAATAACTTTCGCCATAGATCACAAAGTGTTGATCGTAATTTTGGTAAGGGAGATTACAAGAATTTCAATTCTTACAAAGGGAGTCAATTCCGTAGTAATTCTCCAGCTCCAAGAAAATGGAGACAATCTAATGTGCCACAACATTTTAATGGAAATAATTCAAAAAATTATAAAAGGGATAACCACACTATGGATTGGCAACCTTTCGGTAATTTTTCGCGAAGCCAACTACATTCTGGTAATGATAATTTTGGTCAAAGGGAAAATAGGTATCGCAATCATTCTAACTCGGGTTCAAATCAAAACAATGATCCCATTAGGGATAATAGTCAGAATCTATCTCGATATAGAGGTAGATATCCAAATGATGATTGTGGTGAGTTTGGATTATATAAATATTTATAGGGGACTTAGTGTACTGACTGAGATCAGCTGTGAAGGTATCTGTATCTAATAAGTGTGGTGTGTTACAGATGACCTTACTTTGCTACCACATTTAGACCTCAGTCAGACTTATTCTGGAAGATAGTGATGACTACGTTGAATGTCCAGGGTAATGATAATGATGAAGTGTAAGTTCACAACAACAACATATAGATAAATACTTTATTTAAGATTCACAACACTGTACCACACTATGACAAGCACATACATATAACACTCTAGAAGACTAGCTTAAATAAGTCAAGTGTTAACGTTTAAATTATGTATTAATTTCTTTCAAGAATAGATATCCCGATCCAACTACAGAGTGCATCAGGAATCACAATCAAATGTAAATGCAATGTCTATGTACACAAATTATACAAAGGATCTTTGTCCTGACATAGAATATTATTACAATATGTGTGTAGTGTTATGCTCTGGTATTAAGAGGTAATACTGGCTTTTGAAGCTATGTTGTTGTTTGTCAACACGACTTCATGTGTTTGTTAATGGTGGAAATAATCTTGAAGGGATCACAGTTCTTTTAGTTTGTAAAACAATACTGTCCCTCTTGATTTATTATTACAGTCAATTTTAGAGTGGGTTATATAAGGGTGAGCTGCTCTGGCCGATGAAATCTTAACTTAGGTGTCGGCGGCAGGAAAACTGTCTCCTCTGCTCGCTTGCTTCTCAGTTATCTTGACATACACCACTGGTCGATATCTTGGACAAGGAGTCTGCTGCCAGCCCTCTGGATCCAGCAAAACTCAGACCAGGTGCTGCTCTAATACTTCAGTACCACGGTCCCTGAAATAAGAAGGTTGTACCTCCTTCTTCAGAACTAATATATAATATCTATTTCCACACTGAAGTACAGGACATTACAAACACAGAGTTCAGAGCTGTATGCCAACTACTAGCTTCTCATGTGACAATATACCAGTATTCCTCTCCCTACTGGTTACAACGCCTCTGCAATTCCAGCTGTACTTCCTTCTGTACAATAAGATAGGTGTCATGTTACTAAATGGCAATCCCATATATGCCTATGCAGTTATACTCCTCTCTGACAAGCTTTTACATGGTGGAGCAATATCTAGGCTTTGCCTTCTGTTTGCTACTGAACCACACACATACAGACACAATTTATCATTTCACATTCAATTTTCATATATATATATATATATATATATATATATATATATATATATATATATATATATATATATATATATATATATATATATATATATATATATATATATATATATATAGGAAATATGTCTAGCTTACCACAATTCAAGGAAATATACACAAGTAACGTTGACTGGCGATGAATTTTGGCACAATTTCGATCTGCCTTATCCCAGGCTTTTATTTAGAAAAATATTAGCTTGCTCTCAACGCACTTGCTTCTCACAAAATGTATTTCAAAACTGGCCCTGAACTGACGCTTCTAATTGACTATATCGAAGGTTCTAACCAATAAGACCATGTTTACAAGAGCCTTTGAAAAATTGTTACTTTTCCTCACGTTGCCATTAGCTACAATAATAGTATTCGCAGTTCGACTAATAAAATTTCGCCTTACATATTACTACAGCCAATCAGAACGTATCTAACTTGTTGGCCTCATTTCCCCTAAAGCAGTGTTTTCCAAACATGCCATTTTGAGCAAATATGATCTTGTGCTGTCAGACAACCCCACTATAGTATTTTGGCTATAATTTGTTAATTACTAGCCTATTTGCGTAACACATAACATATTCTTTGTCAGCAAGTCCTAAGGCACACAAATATATAAGTTTAATGGGGCTAAGTGGCTTCGTTCAAAATATGTATTATTCTAGGATAGTCGTGTATTTGTTTTTTATTTTTTTTATTTTTCGAACCGCCACTTGTTCTGCCTTTTCGACTGTTCTGTCAGTATAAAGTCAGGATTTCAGACGTAAAACAGTATTGTGTCATGTTTCCTAATAAGCATTAAACATGTTTTCAAAACCTAACCTTGTATTGGTAGTGTTTTTTATTACTGTTTATTTGAAAAAAATCAGGTCTTCATGCCTTTCGCGTTCACTTTTTAATCGCGAGACGACGTGGTAGTATTGCCTGCGTTCCTCCGTGCATCTCTCTCTCTCTCTCTCTCTCTCTCTCTCTCTCTCTCTCTTCTAAGCCCGTCTGTCTTTTTAGGTTAACGTAGTGTGTTATAATGACATTAATGCTAGTATTATATCTAGGTCATTAAGCAGTTTGCGTATCTCAAGGTTTTCTAAGAAACACAGTACCCGTTTTATTTTTTAGACACGCGTGTAGTTTATGCAGACGGAGCAGAAAAAGGGGGTTTCTTGTTCAGCCACTATGGCGTTCTACAACACAGGCGTACGCTATTGTGACCGCACTGTTCTTTTACCATTCTTCTTTCTTTCTATTGAATTACTTCGTTAGGCTTTAAATTTATTTTCTAATTTATATATGTGGATTAGAATTTTTCACGACAATGATAGATCTCCAAATAATGATAGATCTATTCAACATGCTAACTCGACTCAGCTTGAGCCTCATGTTGGTTTAAATCAAAGTGACATTAATAATGTTAATCATGCTGCGTCTTTTTGTTCTGTTGATTTTAAGAATGCATCTCAGTGCCCCGAGTGCACAACTCTATTTCAGCTTGCGGCAGTGACTACCTTGAGTTGCGGTCATCCTCTACCGACTCTTCCAGCCTTGTCTGCGCATGTTGGAACAGGTTCTCTTACACTGCACAAGGGATTTGTAAATAATATTCCCGTCTCAGTGCTCCAGGATTCGGGGTGCACATCTGTTGGAATTAGGCAATCTCTGGTTCATCCATCTTGCGCAACAGGTAACGTCGTAAAATGTGTGACGTTCGGAGGGACAGTTGAGACTTTTCCAACTGCCATCGTCCATATTGCCACACCATTTTTTACGGGTTATACACACGCATGCATGCTCCCGGCACCGATCGCCGACCTTACTATCGGACAGATCCACGGGATAAAAGTTTGTACTCCAGTACAAATTGCTGCTTGGGAACAGCATCATATTCATGCTGCTTATGCAGTTACGACTCAGGTACAATCTTCTCCCCAGATACATTCTACTAATGTATTGGGATATTGCAGTACTTATAATGCTATTGTTCATCATACTAATGTTGGTGCTTCTTTTAGTTCAGTACGACATACTTCGGTTCGACGTTGCTTGAACTATTGTCCTTCTTTGCGTACTTTTAAGGAGGAAGATACTTCTGTTTTGTCTGACTCGCACACAGACTTTATAACCACGGCTGCATCTACATCCAGTCACGTTGGTTGCAACTGCTTTTGTGCTAAGACTAGTGTTTTCTTTGCTGAATGTACGGACTTCGTTCTTCGTACATTTAAATACCTTATGGGTATTTTTACCTTTTTTGCTGGGCCGGTTAGCTCAATATTTTCTTGGTCAACTTTGTCAACTGAGTTTCCTTTGTCGTACACGACCACTCAGATTGTCAGCCATCATTACTCTCTTATCTTTTTTCCTATCCTCGGTATCCTTTGTATATTCATGACTTCTCTGTTCTTCATTTCGCACACTCAGCAGATTTTTTTCGTATAGTTTCTTATGCCTGTATTTCTTGCAGCTCATTGTTCTCAGCGCGACTTACTTCTCACGCTGTTCTTTTTCACAGACATATATTATTCTGTCGTCCCATATCGTTGAGCTTTTCATATATCCCTTAACTACTATCACTGCTACCCTTTCTCATTTGTTGAAGAAAGGTTCGCCTATCATGTTACGGTGGTTCCACGTTTGCACGGCCACATTCGGTAGGATAATGTTAATATTTTCATCAACTAATATCCTACGGTTACCAAACAGAAATTTTCATTTGATTATTCGCAGGGACGTCTCCTCGATGGGAATCGGGGCTGTTCTGTTGCATGATTATGCGAGTACTCCTCAACCTGTACTACATGTCTCTTGACCATTGACTGAAGCGGAACGTCGATACTCTGCGATAGACCTCGAGATGTTGGCCATTGTCTGGTCGATACTACAGTTCAAACGCTATCTTCTTGGCGCCAGATTTATCATCATGTCTGACCAGCTTGAAATTATTGGACTTCAGAGTACGGACTTAATGAATTTCATGTCTCCGCAAGATGCCATCGCCTTACAGCCATTCAATTTTACCATACGTTCAATCCAGGGTTCCGACAATGTCTTGGCCGACATCCTGTCCAGATGCCCCCAGGAATCTCCCGGGCCGTTGATCCTCTGATCTTGTGCCGACTTTGATCTCCATCTTCACTTGGTGCTATAGTCCGTTCGGAAATTCGTGCCCACACATTGAACGTTGTAACTTTGCAACCCCTTGACGGATTTTACTGAAATTTGCTACGTGCCCTACTGATATCAATTCAGTTATTAATATATGTCATGTTTGAATTTTCTTCTTTAAGTTATATAAAAAAAAACTCTTACCGTTGTCTGGGTTAATTTTTATTAGTTCTACAGGAAAGTTACAAGATCCGTTCAAAAAATGCGCACTTAATTTTTGTTGCAGCACAGCACAAGCGATGAAATGTGCTATTCAATATTTTTTTTTTAATTAGTGTAGTGACTACATGCCCACACCAGTGCGCACCTATTGCACACAGTCGCGAGTAATTATTTCAGCGGCGTATGCTAATTGCAGTGAGTTGGCTGCAACGAAACAAAACGACACCAGCGTATAATATATTAATAAACTAAACTGCATAATTATGAAAAGCGCAATGAATCTGAAATGCAAATTTATCACTTTGCAGAAGGTAACTGTTATATTGTACAGGCATATTCGCAGAGAGGCTAAGATGGGTTGTTTATACTACGACATCCAAGAACCAGGTAGGAGAACACGAAAGGCCCTGGGTGTGGATAGAAGATCTTTTCGACATTGGATACAACAGGACGGTGATTGTACAGAGGCTGCGGTTAAGCAAGGAAGGAAGAAAAAAATTGATGATTTTAACAAGGATGTCATTAGACGTTTGATTTTGAAGATGTTTAATGCCAATCAACTTGTTACTCTCCGCATGCTGAAAAGTCGGCTGCAAGCAGAATGCGATATTAACGTCTCAAAAACAACTCTTTGGCAACTTGTCAGAAGTGTCGGCTTCACTTTTAGAAAAACGTCTGGCGGAAGGAATTTTTTATGTGAAAAACCACATCTGGTTGCAGCTCGAAGCAAATACCTTAGGCAGATTCATGAGAGAAGGCAAGACGGCTATGATATAGTGTATTTGGACGAATCTTGGGTTAATGCTCATCATACGAACGAGAAAGAATGGCAATCTGTTGACGGAGACCATAGAAGGAAAATTCCCAGCAGCAAAGGTCAACGCATTATATTAGCACATGCTGGCAGCAGACAGAATGGGCTTGTCCGTGATGCAGAGCTTATTTTTCTATCAAAGTCTGTAGATGGTAGGGACTACCACAGTGAAATGAATGGGCAAATTTTTCGAGATTGGATAGTGAATACACTTCTCCCGACTCTAGATAGGCCGTCTTGCCTGGTGATGGATAATGCGTCCTATCATAATGTTCTAGCGCAGGAGGATAAAGCTCCCACTTCGGCAAGCACGAAAGACGAAATCAGGAGGTGGCTTGTGAATGAAAATATCTTCGCTGACAACAGCTATTTAAGACCAGAGTTGTTGCAGCTTGTGAGACAGAGGAATAAGACAAAAGTGTATCTGATTGATAAAATCATCCAAGAGCAGGGTCATGTTTCTCTTCGACTCCCACCTTACCATTCTCACCTTAACCCAATAGAGCTGGTTTGGGCTAGATTTAAAGCCAAGGGCAAGTGCCGCCCAGAACACCACTTTTAAAATGGGCGATGTTAAAGACATGACTCGTGAGGCCCTTTCACGAATAGACACAGAGTACTGGGCTAAATGTGAAGAGCACGTGCTACAGGAAGAAGAAGATTACTGGCAGCGAGATGGCTTGCAGTTTATCCAACCAATAACTGTTGTGAACTTATTGGAGTCGTCCGATTCGGAATGAGGCACGTCGATCGCATTCCTTCGTTTGTGATAAACTAATTTCATATGCCAATCTATAATAACACATAAACAGTTACGATTCTTCATAGCTTCCTGATGATTTACTGCTATCATGGTTCATTATCAGAACATCATTCCTCATATCAAAATCACGTGAACAACCAATCACACATTTAGGACACGCCTATCTTGTCGCACAAATGTTGTGATTTACTGTAAGAATTAATGTTATGGGCAGATTTAGGCAAATGTTCCAAGAAGATCAAAGAAAATCGCCGTTTTGCAAATTTCGCGACAGCTGTGGATGTAATGATCGCAAAATCTTAACTGCATGGAAAATCTAAGACTGCATGCAAAAATTCATGTCCATACAACAAACAGTTTTGGAGAAAATTGACGCTTTCTGTGGGCACGAATTTCCGAGCGGACTATACTACATGTGTTTCGTGTAACTCAGTACGACATTTGTGGTGATGACCCCGCTGTGACTTCAAACACCTGTGACGTCATTTCACAACATTAACTTACTAGTTTTTTATGATGAATTTTTACGTGTTCACCTAGAAGTGACTTTATTTGTCCATCATTGACAGATTGGATTTCAATGCCTTCTTCTGCTAGGTCATTATCGTACTTTTCAGCTCGTGCTGAGTTATTCGTAGTGCTTGACTTATGTGCGCATTTCTATCAATATATATAAAACTACAAGGAACTACATGACTTTCTAGCGCGTGAACGAGTAATGAAATTTTTTTTTTTACATTTCCAGTAACAGATTAATAACATTTTCTCTTAACGAAACCTTTAATTACTAAACATTTCGCTAGCACATTTGCTATGCGATTAGTGTTGATCACTAACATTTTCCTTACGGACTTGTTGACTTTTTAGCGTGTTTAATTACGGCCATTTTATTCGAATGGACCTTTATGACGCTTATTCTTGTTTGATTACTTACATTTTACTTCTGGAGGAACAGTGTGCTATGTTTATGGCATGTTTTCTTTCATTAGGATATTAATTTCGCTGCACTATTGCGTCTAGCCACATTTTTGTATGGTTGAGCATCAATAGCGCCTGATATATTTGGCGTACGTAGATATTCAATTTCGCCATACTTGCCTTTTATTAATTTCCTTGCGCTCCTTAGTTGATTCTCACCACACTCTTTTTGGACTGTGTTGTTTTCTTCTAGTGTTTCAATTTGCGCATTGATTTTTGTTTTGTTCTGTTTTCCCACACGTGCATTTATGCGCATACATTACACAACGTACACAACTCATTTTTGTTATCCGGTTGCCATTTTTTATCATCTTTGTTGTTTACTGCAACTTGTTTCACCGTTTATGTTCATTCTTCACCTCCTGTTAGTTCATTTGCTCATTACCACTTATTGGTTTATATTTTGTACATAGTTGATCTATGTCTCCTTTCTTTTGTTTGAATTTGGTGTTTGATTCTCTTTACACACTTCCATCCCACTATTATTATTTTCTTTTTAATGACATCACATATGTGATAGTTTTGATTTTTAGATTGATGGACTTTGATTGCCCTCACTTCGCCTCTTTTTTCTGGGAACTGTTAAGTTCTTTTCACGTGGGAGTTAAGTGTTTGAGATTCTCACATGTGGGTCTAGTCTTTTATAGACGTACATGTGAGCGCATATAATTTAATTGTATGTGTTATTATTTGCGTGCCGTCGTGCACGATATTTGGAAATAATAGAGCAGATTGCTGCGTCAATCTGTTGTCATCGAGCTATGATGCTTGAGACAGTCTGATATATTTTCCATCCAAGAAAGACGTGAATTTTGTGTGCTTGCCCTAAGTGAAGGGAAGACACACGCATATTAATATAATTATGATTTGAAAGATGAGGAAGCCGATTCTTGAAGAACCTTGCCAAGATTCCTTCCAGTTTTATATCTAGCCAGAAAAACGGCTCGTTTTTATGTCTCACGCCTCAGAGACCTGCAGGTTACGGCAGAGCTTCCGCTGAACTCAATATGTCCAGCGGCTAGTGCGACCCTTTGACACCAGGAGCAGATTAAGATGTCAGAATAATATATATATATATATATATATATATATATATATATATATATATATATATATATATATATATATATATAATGAACTGTCCATTCGACAGTGTCCGGTATTCTGTCAAGCCGTTGACCTTGATGCTATAACGGCCAGTGCTGTCAATCAACGGCCATATCAATGCTTGCTTAATGATGTATGAGGTCTACCACATTTAGATGCATTTATGAAATGTTCCTGCTATTATATGAATTGATGATTATTGCCATGATGATTGTCTGTACCACGTCGTCGAAATATTCACGTCTTTATGCATTGAATGATGTCTCGTTGTAAATTGAACCCTATGAGTCCAGCATCGACTTCCATCTTCAAGTTGGTCATACAGTTTTGACCTGTTGCAGTATTCTATGCCAGAGTTATACGGCCCACCTCACTAACATTCGCACTAGTTCACCCATCTACCACAACAATACAACACGGTGGTAACAGTCTATCAGACTCGCTCAAAGATAATGAAATATCCCAAGCAGACCTAAACCAGATCACATCAAAATTCCTTTCGTTATTCCCTAATGCGAAAATCTACTTCTCGTCCATTATTCCTCCAGTCAGGGCCCATTACCACAAATCAATTGATGTCAATAATTCTAAACTTAAAAGACACTGCATCAGACACAACTATAACTTCATTGATCACTCCTCGTACTTCCTTGCGAAATCAGGAGCCCCTAAAAAACACTTTTACAGTGGTGATATTGCCTCATCCACTGAAGGAATCAGCAAGCTGGCAACAAATATCAAGTACCCAGAACGCACCTTCAATGGAATCGGCCAGACTACAATATCTCAAGATCCAACCAGACGTCTATCAACAGTGAATACCTGCTTCTCAGATAGTAATTATGATCTTGACTTTCCACCATTACTTACTACTTCTAACGACACCCATTCAACATCATCTCATAATCAGGAATATCAAATCACACCTGATTTTGTAAATCGTGCAGTGCAGGGCACCGCTTGTGATGTCTCCCTACAGCAACATCCATCTATGTTTTCTGCACCTAACCAACAGGACTGATGTGATATACTCCGTCCTCAAAAGTGTACAAATGATACAACTCAACAAATTCAATCTTCATGTGCTGATGCATCCCCACTCCAGCCATCAATGTCCCAGACACAAGAAACCTACCCCCTGTCATCGCATTTGTATCATCTTCCTCAAAATCAACATATATACCCAACCTTTTCCAATTTCCCGCTACACCATAGACTCTTGGACTATTCACTTTTTGCCTGGAGATCAAATTGGTCAGCATACTCCGATCCCACAACAAGAACACAGGAATATCCTGCAACCTCATTCTACTCCGTGCATCATCCTTCACGTCCTAATCTACTTAATTTAAACTTTCAACAGCCCTGTTATCAATGAAATATTAGTGATCATCAATTTCTCAAAATATTACTCCCACAATCACAACGGAATACCCAAATCGTCAGGGACTCAGGTTGGGACATCTGAATGTTTGTCATCTCTACAATGTGAGTAAATTGGCTGAAATTACTTCCATACTCTATAATAACTGTCGCATAGAGATTTATGATCAATACATTTTCTATATTCTTTTCTTTTCTACCCGTGTCCTCTACTTTATTATCGCTCTTTTATCCTTTTCCTGTTTTTCGCATTCGTTCGTTTGCGACAAAATATTACTTTCCCATTCTGACTTTTGCCGTTTCTTTTCTCATACTAGTAACGCATTTTATTGCGTAAGATGTCAGTCCCTGGATGTGAACGAAATAGTGTGAGAATTCGTCTCGTCAGACATAGAGAGCAGACAGTTGTCTTCATTTTCATCTGACACGAGTTTTTCTTCGGCTAGTTTCTCGGTGTGAGGTGTGGAAGGCGCCAATCTGCATCGCTCAGAAATGAGACATGTCGCAGTAGGTGTGAAGACGCGTTTTGGCAGTTATGGCCAGCGTCTAAGTAAATGTGAAGTGTTAAGAGAGAGAGTGGGGGGGGAAGAGAGAGACCGGCGCTATTTCGGGTTTTCGTAATAGCGTGGGATCCTTTGTCTGTTTCATATATCTACCCCGCAGTTTGGATTTGATTTCATTCAGTCATCCTCCAGTTGCAGTAGACAGATCGCTAGTGCTAGGAAATCTCTTGTGTATTGCGAAGTCCTAGTTTCTCGACATTTTTGCCGAGTTCTGGAATACCCTTATATTGAATGATTCTAGTTCATGGTGTTAGTCTGTAGTTCTGTGTGGAGGTAAATATTATATATATCTAGTAGTATTGAGTGATTCAGTGATAACCGCTTATTTCATTTTACTAGTTAGATTTATGTGCAGAAGTAATTAATTTATAAGTCTGTTATATTCTCTAGTTGACGTGTTTCAGAGGATAGCAAAATAAATTATAATTTCTAGCTTAAACTCATGCAGCTATAAATACATTTAATTAAATTGCTAGTAATTAGTCGAGAATATTTTAAACTAACTTATAACTGCACTGATTCATCATTGAGTATTGACGAAATACGTATGTATTTCTAATTCATGATGACTGATTTTGGAAATATAACTTATTTCACGGGAGATTTAAACGATAAGTCAAGCTCTCCGCTTGCAGTTTATAATGTAAGTTATAACCGAAGTAAATAGTATGTATAAGTATTTTATATGTTGTTTTTTCTTTATTCGGTGAAACTGGGGTAGCCCAACTTTACCAACGGTTTTAGTACTGAGAAACATCTGTGAAGAACTAAAACATTTTTTTTCTTAAAGACTTGGGTGTATAAAGTAAAACCTGTCTGGCATTGCGCTGGCATCCAGAACGACAGAGTACCCATTACATGAACTTTAAGATTAAATGAAGTAACGGGCCCATCGAGCCAGATTTAATTCTTCCTGAGAAAAACCTCAAGTACATTTCAGCCCTTGTGGCAAGTAAAATATTACTATCAGTAACATTCCGACGGAGTTCTGACTAGTTGTGGTGTGACCAAATAAAGTCCTATACTGAGAGAAGGCACCGACCTGACATTCCTCGTTACTAGAAACCTGAGCTATTGACACTGCTCGCTGTTAACGTTCGTGCCTGGACAATTTTAATGTGACATAAACAGATATAAAAAAAATAATAATAACCAAGGAAACGTTCCCTGAAGTAGTGAACTCAACCTGACTTTGCGGAACTGGGGTTCCCTTGGCCAAGACTACCACTGGAGATTCTGTATGTGCATGTCCTAAAAATTGTTTTTCCAGAAGTTGCTACCAAAGCTGTAAGTACGAATGCAAGCTAGTGATCACGGCTGACTGAATAGAGGGAATGCAAGACTGAGTGATTCCTTTATTGTTGTATTTTTTGCACCCATTTTGCTGTCTTAAATTTCTTTATGCAAGTTTTTTTGTTGCTAAAATATTTTCCTTAGGATAGATTAGAGAATCAAAGTCTGTTTCTACTTTTTTTTAAAAGGGAAATCTTAGACTATAGCGTATGTATCCGTGACTCTTTGGGGCTATCACTTTTCTTCCAACAGGACTGTGGGCTATACATCGCGGGAAAAGTTTATACCTATGTGTCTATCATTCTTGTAGCAATTCATCGACTTATGACTATTTGTATATGTTTGATGTAATTTTATGTGTTGTGATGGAATTTTATTATGATAATTAAAATTCACTTGAACTTATTCCAGTGTGTCGGTCAGTTCGTTCCCAATTATCTATATTTCCATTGTCATAGTTTCACGTCTGTGTGTCTATTGTAGTCACTTAGGTGTGTGTGTATGTGAGGGATATATATATATATATATATATATATATATATATATATATATATATATATATATATATATATATATATATATATATATATTATACTAGACGGTCTGACAAATCTTAATCTGTTGTAGATGATAGGCTGACTGAGAGAAATCATCTCGAGGGTCAGAGACCGACTCTAATATATTTCCTCCATCTCACTCGTGAAATCTATTTCTATTTTATCATCTCCTACTTGTTTCTATTGCTATTCAGAAGGGACCAAACCAAGTCTTAATTCACCTATCACAAATCTACGACAATAACAATGCATACTTTTATATTTCTGGACTAACAGAAACTAGACTTAAAGAACACATTTCTAACCAAGAACTGCAAATTGCAAATTATGAAATTTTCCGTCGGGATCCATCAATTAGGTTTGAAACTGGTGTGGCTGCCTATGTGCACACAAGCATCAAAGCTATAAGACGCCTTGATCTCGAATGTCCTGAAGTTGAATGCATGTGGCTGTTGAGGCGAGGGTTGTTGGTGCAATTGCTGCAGGCTGGCTTCTTCTGTTTACACTTGCTAAGATCTATCCCTTGTTTTCTTAGTCAATTTATGGTATCATGCTGTTGATAGTAAGTTACGCGAAGGTGGGATGAACATTTGTCAACATCATAATATTTCAATTCCCAACGTTCATGACTTGATAAGTCGTTCCTTGAGTCCACACAATTTAATACATCGATTCCATACATAAACAGTTCACACATGGTCATCATGAAGAAAATACATATTAAGTTCAGTTCGTACTTCGTATATAATTTATCTGCAAATCAGTCCTTGTCAAAGAGCATGAATTATTAGAGGCAGAACGTCATAACTATATGTACGCGTGGTTGGTGATCCCAACGACCGACAGTGAGATTATGCGTCTGGCAAAATATAATCAATAAGGACTGTTAATTCCTCCCAACTTAGGTTTAGTCAATTACTAACCTGAAACGTTCATCTCTTTCATAGTAACAGTGGACTGACCCATGCCCATACTTAAATACAATATAACTGTGTGACACTCCATGCCCGACACTATAAGAATACAAGGACACGTCTTTGTAGTTCGACGGTCTTACAAGAAAGGGTCCCGTCTCTTGGTCACGGTGCGTGACCTACCAACGCTCACACGTCATAATTCGATCGTGTGTATAGCGTTCAATAGCCTAATAATACTTTACATATATTAAATGCTGCAATCCCCAAAACTGCACGCTCTAGCAGACGGCGTCTATAAAAATACCGTAACAATTCCCTGTCCACCGGAGGGGAAAAAAATCTATTCGATAGATTTTTTTGAAAACCTATCTGAGTGAATAATTCCGAAAAATTTAACAAAAATGCGACATATGGCCTACGATGTTCTGACTAGAACAGTGTCGTGGTCATGTCGACTAACTAACAGTCATATAATATACTAACGATCATGTTATACATAAATGTTATACATAAATGTTATATTAGATAAAAGAAAATGTCTAATGGTAATATTTAATTACTCAATTAAGTTAAAGTCTGTCGTAATGATATGTCATGTCAAGACTAATCTAACTAATTAAAATTAAACTAGTTAATTATATTAAGTGTGTATTAGGAATAAAGTTATTAAAAATCTAACGCAAGAAAATGAAAGACGATGTTATGAGAAAAAACACGAGAGAGAAAAAACCAAAAGATAAGTAAAGTAGATAAAGAAAATAATGTATAAATTTAACTTAGTTATGTGTGTTTGATATTAATTATCTGTGTTAAGTGGGTAATACCTATCTAACTTAACTAACTAAATAATAAACTAGTATGTAATGTGTCAACATAATTATTAAATATGCAATATGATTATGTAATTCTAAGAATATTATATAAGAATTGTGTGAGCTTTCTTTTCTTTCTTTCATTTTTTTCATATTTCATTTTTTTATCTTTTTCTCACATTTCATTTTAATTTCCATTACTTTAACTACTAAGTTAAAATTAATCAACATTGGACATGACGATCCATCCGTAGTATTGATCCTTGTGAATTCCCATTAGAAAAATTGTTCTGATTCAGAATAAATATAGATATTCTTAACGTCCAAGAATTCCTATCACAAACTGCAATTAGTTCGAAATGTCATCAAGTATTATTTCTGACATTGTCTCAACTAGCTTCACCCGGAACGGACACTAACCAAAGTCCCGGCGTAAATACGAATACATTGTCTCTTGATTTAGTTCATTTCGTATAACGTATGTATTTAGTAAGCAGATACTTGGTTTGTAGTCAATGGTTTATTTCTATGTCGAAAATGTAACGATAGTACTAAGTCTCTTGGGTAAGTTTCTGCGAATAGTATTATTGTTTATGAACTGACATCAGAAGGGTTTCTAGAGAGAGTATCTGCCAAGACGTTCTCTGATCCTGTAATATATTCGATGGAGAAATCAAAAGGCTGAAGGAGAATAGCGAACCTTGTCAGTTTCGGGCTCTTAAGATTGCCCAGATGACAGATAAGAGCTCCCTATCGACTGTGGAGTACTTGACTTCTGGTGGCTTAAGTTTGCGTGAGACGTACGGTGTGGGATGAAGGACGTCGTCATGATATTGGAGCAAACATGCGCCAATGCCGTAATTACTCGCATCTATAAGGAGGATAAACTTTTTGGAAGCATCAGGTAGTCTCAAAATAGGTGGATGTCAAAATATATCAATTATTTACCGAAATATTCTATTAAACTCACCAGTCCATGTCACCTTCACTGGCCAGTCTTTTTTTTTTAACAAAGATGACAAGACAGCCGTGATAGATGACAAATAAACCTATGATGTATGGGGCTGAGCATAGTTGAAACATTTAAACAACTTACTGTCTCTTGTAGGCATGGTAAAACAAATAAGACAGAAAAGATGCATTCAAAATTAAAGATGTCACGGGAAAAAAAAATGTTTTTCGAAAAGAAAAAATCACTAAATCAATCTATATCAGGATAGATGAATAAGAAAGATAAGAAATGATGACTGACAATGCTGAGTCATCAAGAAATAAGACAAAAGTGTGAGCGTACACCATTATCTGCGTGGCGCAGAATCAGGTACTAATTGTAAGTGTAGATGATGGTGACGAAAATAGACACCGTTATCATGCTCGATAACCAAACGAGCGTCACGATTGTTACGAAATGTAACCAAAGCCTGACTATTCTGACCATCGACAGATGGTAGAAGACGAACAAACTTAACGTTTGCTGTAAAATTAAAGAAATTTCTAAGTGCCTGCCAGGTAGTATCCTGCGGCAGATTTCGTACTAACACTGTGCGAGAATACGCACTTTTCCCAATATAAGTAGTATCATTGTCACGAAATTGTGCACAATGACGATATGTATTATTTGTCCTATAAACCAAGTTAACTTTCTCCTTTGCGATAGACCTAGTATATTTATTGGATGAGGTATCATCCTGACTGAACTTAGGTTGACACCTATCATTACCAAACGTAGTAGGTTTCCTACATGTCGTAGACATGTCTTGGTTGGGCAAAGTAAAACCTTTGCCGTTAGACTTATTTGTCCCAAATTCATTATCCCTGTTCCTTCTAACTCCAAGATTATTTTTCATCATATTATTCCTCTTCGTAACATCTTTGTCAATGTTGACAACGACAACAGTTTTCTTAGGATCAGTTATAATCTGATCCTGTCGCCAACATTTATTCTCAGAATTGGCAGTAGTATCCTGTCGAGGGAAGGTATACTTGCCTCGAAATGATTTTCTAACCTTCACAGGTTGTATTGACACTGTAGGATCACACTTAGTACCTGAGGCATGTCGTGCAATTGACTTATTGTGTGTAATGTTGAGCAGTATCTTTCTGCTCAACACGACGTCTAGCAGACCATAGACTCTATTTCTTAATTTTGTACCATCTAAATCTAGGAGTGTAATTTCCTGTTTCTGCCTCTTAATTATTTTCTCCAAGTTAGTAGTTTTCTTCATCTCGTTACCAAGCAAGGAATCAACTGTATTCAGTGCAGTTGCAAGTTCATAGATTTGCTGTTGTGTTTCCTTTTCCAGTTCAGCATATCTATCTTTCTCCTTCAGGAGTAACGCTTCTAACGTAGTCACCCTGTTATCACTCGACGTGGATTCAGTAACACTAATACCAGATTCATTATTCTCTTCACGCAATAATGCCAAGTCATGCGTGACAGATTTCCCGTTACCTATCTGGTCATTCAGTATTAGTTTCACTGAAGTTACATCGTCATCACACTTTTGTTCCTGTCTAAGACAAAAGTCATAAATTTTATCATTATATGAATGACATACATCCAGAATATTATTGTCATCAAGTGATACACTCCTATTTTCCCTTTTTTCACTCTCTAATTTCAACGTAACATACTTCGAAACCAAAGAGTCATAATCTGACCTTAGTTTTTCACATCTTGCTTTCACTTCATCAATTAATTTCTTACATGTTTCATTATCTCTATGAGAATCAATCAGAAATTTATCAAAGGCAATTAATTTTTCATCAGCAACACTCTTTGATTGATCAAATAATTTTCTTAATGAACTAACTTCAGACCTTAGTTCACTATTTTCCTCATTGAGTTTATCTAGTTTCATTTTATTATCAGTTAATTCTACCTGATATCTTTTCACTTCTGTCATATCACCATGTGTGTGAGTTTCCCGCATTAAGGCTGCGGCATTGTCTTGCAAAATTTTCAATTTAAGTTTCTCAACCTCAGACTCCAACGCTTTATTTGTTTCTATAGTGGATTCTAACGAGGTCCTAGAATTTGCAAGCTCCACTTCCAGTATCCTCAATCTCGAATTATCAGTATTGGTCTGACATTTTAGTAAACTCGCCTCATTTCGCAAGTCATTTATAGTCCTTTCTTGACTGGCAATAATCTCCAATTCTTTCTTCTGCCTAAGAGAAACTTCATCCAATTTCCTATTATCCTCCATTAACACGGTTACTTTATTTTTCAATACAGCATTATCAAAATCCATTGCTGTCAACTTCTTCTCATATTCCCCTTTTTGCTGTCTCAGCTCATTAGTAAGGGTAATCTCCCTACCCTTATGCTTCGTTATGGTTTTCTTTAACTCATCCAACTCCATGCTACTACCGTCCTGAGTAGTCATTTTACCTTCATTATAAAAAATAGTGGATAGTAATTTATAAAGTCTCACTGCTTTCTCTTGTGAAGGGGCATATCTACACCTACACCAAGCAAACTCCTTAAGATCCTCGCTCATTTGAATTAAAAAATGTTCTATGGCATATTCCTCACAACTACATCCACCCAAACGTAATCTATCTCCCTCCCGGAGAAAATGATTAAAAATATCCATAGTAATTATATGTATGTGTAGAAATAGATTAATAATCAATATAATCAACCACAATATTCTAGTACTATTAGTTGTAAGTAATCAGTGATCTATAATAATCAACAATAGAATCTAAGTAATTATTGTACTTACTCAACGTATGAATAGTCACTCTAAATAATTATAATATTATTGAACTTTTATTTGTAAGTTCCAACAATAAATATAATATTTTGTAAAAATATTATATGTATCCACTAATATATATCATAAATTATGATATTTGTTTATTTAAGATGCTGAAATGATATCATGCACTTAATATTAGTATTTAATAATTATGGGTATTGTCCCAATATAATTAAGTTATTCAATCAAGATATGTGCTAAGTCAGAATATAGTACTGGGAAAATGTACTAATGAACATATATGTCTGTCATATTCAAGGCAGACCATAAATTTATAATTAATTATCAATATCTATTATATTATTATGCCCTAGTCATCATATCTAAAGTGCATTGCTAGTGTGTTGAAGCACTACTGCAAATTGATGCAAAGTCCCTGAGTCATCATCAAATTTCATAAAAAAATTACTTAAATTCAATTACAATCTTGTTATTAAACAAATGATAATATTAGTATTATATGAATAATGTATGAGATGAAGACAAACAAGACAATTAGTCAACCAAGGATTACAAAACAGTAGTACGATACGACAAGGACATTTTCACAGTTAAAAATGAATTTACAAACTAAGCAGAACAAGCGGAAGTACCGTAAGCAAGAAGGAAGGTCAAGGATTGACCTAAGGCGAGGTTGAACTCAATCTAGGACAGAATACAAAAAAAAAAAATTGAATGCAAAAAGTAATGACGTCATAGGACTCATGAACGGACATATATTAACAATGAAAATAAGTTATAGAAAGATAGAGAAAATACGAAATAGTTACGAACAAATTACAGAAATGAATAAAAATTGGAACTAAATACACTAGAATACACTGGTTATTACTAGACTAGACATCTAACATGCAAGGTTAATTAATGGCAAATACGAACGAACGAAATCATCGGAAAGTCGTCGATGGGTTCTTCATTAAATGCAATTAACTGACGGCCCTATAGTGCGATTAAAACCAATTTGGACGTCCAGGGAGCCATGAAATTGGTTTCAATTCTCCTCCCAACCAACCCACGAATAAGTAACAATACATACGGTGGAATAGAAATAATAATATAAAAATATTTAGACATGCCTATGAAAAAGGAAGCGACATGGACTCAGTACTGTGTTATCTCAATGACAACAGTCACAAAACTAGACTTATCTTTTAACACGTCGTCCGATGCGGTCTTTACCAACGGACTAGACCAGTGTCTAGAACTGCTTGCTCCTCGTTGGCAGATAAAGACTTTTCCATCTTTTGGTCTATTGAGGTCTTGTATTTTTTTCTTCAAAACGGGAATGCGCTGACTTTGTCCTTTGAGCGTTAGCATGTACTCAAGATGTTGTGACGTCAGATTGAACCTTCGTAGTTACGCGTGCCACGTCATATTTATGAAATCACGTGATTTTCTTACAATCGTAAACAGTCCGTGAAAATTTGCGAAAAATGGTTTTTTTTTTTTTTTTTCTTTCGATCCCCAGGCAATGGCCTACCAGTTGTTGAGGCATTAAGGTTGTTGCAGCAATTGCTGCAGGCTGGCTTCTTCTGTCAACACTTGCTAAGATCTGGCCATGTTTTATATTGCTTCAATTTATCCATTGTTTTCTTAGTCAATTATGGTATCGTGCTGTTGATAGTAAGTTACGCGAAGGTGGGATGAACATTTGTCAACATCATAATATTTCAATTCCCAACGTTCATAGACTTGATAAGTCGTTCCTTGAGTCCACACAATTTAATACATCGATTCCATACATAAACAGTTCACACATGGTCATCATGAAGAAAATACATATTAAGTTCAGTTCGTACTTCGTATATAATTTATCTGCAAATCAGTCCTTGTCAAAGAGCATGAATTATTAGAGGCAGAACGTCATAACTATATGTACGCGTGGTTGGTGATCCCAACGACCGACAGTGAGATTATGCGTCTGGCAAAATATAATCAATAAGGACTGTTAATTCCTCCCAACTTAGGTTTAGTCAATTACTAACCTGAAACGTTCATCTCTTTCATAGTAACAGTGGACTGACCCATGTCCATACTTAAATACAATATAACTGTGTGGCACTCCATGCCCGACACTATAAGAATACAAGGACACGTCTTTGTAGTTCGACGGTCTTACAAGAAAGGGTCCCGTCTCTTGGTCACGGTGCGTGACCTACCAACGCTCACACGTCATAATTCGATCGTGTGTATAGCGTTCAATAGCCTAATAATACTTTACATATATTAAATGCTGCAATCCCCAAAACTGCACGCTCTATCAGACGGCGTCTATAAAAATACCGTAACAGTGGCTGGAAATCCGCCTCCCGCACACTACCTCTATATTAATCGGCTTTATATACCGCAATCCGGATGCCAGAATAGAATGGCTAGATCAGTTTTCGAATATGATGGAAAATGTCTGGATAACTTCTTTGGAACTATTAATAATGGGAGACTTCAATATTGATGCCTTGAAGCGAAACGTTAATTGGGATAATTTGTATGCCCTGTACAACCTGAACCATTTTATATCGCTACCAACCCGAGTCACAGACAAGTCATCAACCTGCATAGATCATCTGTATGTTACTAACACTGCTCACATCATCGAAGTCTGCGTTCCCGTATGTGGTCTAAGCGATCACTACCCCATATGTTGCACATGGACCAAAAAGGGAGTTCGAATTCCTAAACTCTGTCACCAGGTTATACAGGCACGAATATTCAAGAATTTTGATAGCTCCAAGTTCCTGTCTGTCTCTTAGCGACACCTTTTGATAATGTCTATGGAGTATCTGACCCGACTGAAGCCCTAGAAATATGGCTGACAGCATTCACTTCAGTTCTTAACAAACATGCTCCTGTGCGTATAAAACGTGTCAATTCAAAAATTATGCCTCCATGGATAACTTTGGAATACCTGAAAACAAGGCAACAGCGAGACTATTTCAAGAAGATTGGAGACCATGCAAGCTATAGAAAATATAGAAACTTAGCACAGTACATTTTAAGGAAATCTAATAAAAGACAGCACCTCAGATCCATTATTGACGACGGCCGGAGCTCATCTAAAATCTGGAGCACTATTAACTTTCTCACAAATGTACGCCGGCATAACCTCCGACAGCAAGCTACAAACATTAATGCTGATGAATTTTGCCAGTTCTTCTCGTCGGTCGCACGAACATCAGGAATAAATCATCAGCAACTGAATTGTACTGCTCTTTCCGATTTCGTTCAATCGAGGTTAAACGAATCCCACCTTCCTGAATGACCTTTACTGTCAATCTCGGAGGTTTCTATTTTAATAAAATCATTACCTCAGAAGAAATCGTGCGGTGAAGATGGAATATCTTCGAGGATACTTCAGCTTGCAGAGCCTGTTGTATGCGACTCACTCACTTACATTTACAATCTGTGCCTCACAAAGAAAGTGTTTCCTCAACGACTGAAAACAGGCTTAGTGGTACCAGTACCTTAGAAAGTGTCGTCACAAACTACCGGCCGATTTCCCTACTATCAGTCATAACTAGACCTCTTGAACGACACATGTATAAACATATTCTTTCTTCACTGAACAGATACAATCTTATACATGAAAACCAATCTGGATTTCGACCCAAACACTCTTGTCAATCATTGTTGACTAAGATTACCGAAATCTGGCATTCTAATATCAAATGCGAAAAAATAAATGGAGTATTATTAATCGACCTTTACAAAGCATTTGATTTAATTGACCACTCGTTGCTGATACAAAAGCTTCCGGTGTACAATCTTCATCCAAAAGTAATCACATTAATAAAATCATTCCTTGAAAACAGAACACAACGAGTCTGTTAAGGTAAAAAGGGAAGTGATCCGTACTATGCTGATTGAACAGTGTGAATTTAGAGTTGTGGCGCTTGTGGGCTTGTTTGATTGTGAGTTGTTTAAACATCTATATGTTTGAAAACAGAGAGTACAGAAAGCGTCGTGAGCGCTAGTCATTTAGTTATTCTGTACTGATTTCGTGCTGTAGTGAATAGCTCACGGCTAGTCCGTGAACAGCCGAGTCCGGTGACTGTTTTAGCGGGAGATGTGTGATCCCGTGGCAGTCTGAGGAGGAGTCTAAGTTTGGGCGTTGACTGGATAGTCAGCCCTGTGTCTTGTGTGTGTGTTCCCAGGGTAGTGTTCGGGAAAGATGTTGATTATTTTTCGAGGTGTACCTGTGGATTTCGGTACAGGCATCATTGCCTATTATTTGCCTATTTATTTGTGATTATCTGCAGATAAGAGAACTTTATTTAAGGAGATGTTCCTAAGGCCTTGGAGTGTAGGCGAGATTATTGCAAACTGCCAAGTGTGCAGCCTTGTGAGAAATCGCTAAGATGTAATGTATTTGGAGACCTTATAACTATCGGTACTGCGATTGCCAGCAGTCTTCTTGATGGATTAATAGCGCTAAGATGTAATGTATTTGGAGGTCTTATAACTATCAGTACTGCGATTGCCAGCAGTTTTCTTGATGGATTAATAGCGCTAAGATGTAATTTATTTTTGAAGCCAAATAACTATTAGTACTGCGATTGTCAGCAGGTTTCAGTTGGTGGTTTCCAGTTATTTTTGGATCATATTCCTACATTATTCGAGTCATAACCTATTTATCAGCTGCTCTGTGTGGGCGCATGTACTACAATAGTCTAATCACTTTAGCCTCCAATACTTCTCCAGCCAATAAATCTACAGGCAATATATTCTCCAAGATTATCTTAATCAGATGGTACTGCATAAAGATGGTATCTTTATCAGAGTCTTATACAATAATGTGCTCTCTAAATCATAAACCACTACAATGGGTGTCCCGCAGGGATCGATACTAGGACCCTTACTCTTCAGCATCTTCATCAATGACCTGCCCTTGTCATTGCCACATGACGATTGCCTTATGTTTGCTGATGATACCACAGTAACAGTAGCTGGCACAGACATTAACACTGTTCAGTCTCTTTTACAGCGTCACCTGGACACTGTACAAGCTTGGTGCACTATTAATAGTATGTCCATTAATAAAAACAAAACTCAAGATTTGATTATCTCAACCCGCCAAAAGATTCTGCACTGTAAACCAAATACGTTATCTTTATCTCTAGACGGAGAACGTATTAAGTAAGTGTGACGTATGTCACAGTGGTGGTGCTCTGCGAACTGGTCTCACGGCACCAAATTACAGTATGTGTAACCGGGCCTGAGAACTGAGAACTGGTTACGGCAGCAAATTACGGTATGTGACCGTGTCGGTGTTCCTTCTTATATTTTTTAACTAGGTGACTGAGGCAGGCCTAGTTATCTATCATTTACTTCTTTATCTTCTTCCAAGTGAGACTATGTCCCTAACTGGCCCCCTTGTTCCGCCAGAGATGGTAGTTCCTGGATGAAATTTGGTTCGACTTTTATTTCCAGTATCCGTTCTTCCCTCCTTGGTGGTGAGCAGCGATTCCCTCGTACTAGTGGTGTTGGGTGAGAATTATTTATAATGGCCTTTCATTTATACTTCAACTTTTCATCCTTTCATTTATTAAAGCAATCCCAGCAATGCAGTTCAACATAACAAATTTATTTACATCAATTTAAATTCCATGTTGGTACATTTCATCAGACTATATTCTCCCTTGCATGTCTTTAGGCCCGCTACTGACTCATTGTATAACTCAAAGTATTTGGATTATGTTCAATGCTTCATCTTCAGTACCAAACAGCTAAACCTTGGTTATTGACCATAAAACCCTTATCTGCATCAATGATAATCTTTAGTCTTACTACAAAGTCTCTGTTTCTTTACCTGACAGCGCACCCTGGTTATCAGGTATGCAACCAATATCTGCATCAATGATAATCTTTGGGCTTACTTCAAAGTCTCTGAGGCTATATCTGACAGCTCTTCCTAGCTATCATTTATATATAACCATTGTCCTCGGTTTTACTTTCTTTAGTCATGCTTCAGTGTCTCAACTACCATATTCTCCCTTGCTGATGTACCTTGTGATGTGGGCATCATTACCCTCTGGAAAAGTTGCTGAAAGTCTAAAAAAATAGTTCAAGATTCATCTTACCGTTTTAAAACGAAGTCCAGCACCTATCACAATCCCTACTGTTCACCCTTATTCTATTCCTAATGTTCATCTCAGTATTTAAACACAGCTAAGCTACTCTCCTGAATTCCTATCACTAAGAAATTCTAAGTCTAGCTATAGGTTTCTGGATACGAACACTGTCGCCCACAAGTTCGTTTCTTGAGAGCCCCGAGCGGCACTTCTTGCTTCCGCAAAGTTTCTGATGGGACTGATCTCTTTTCGTCCTTCAATTTCCTATCCGATGATCCAAAGTTGTTTTTGAGTGAAAGCGATTGGTCCGTTGTTCAGTTCACTCACCTATCGCCACGCTTGATTCTATGCTGTCAGCTCCGTGAACTGTGCTACATAACTGTTTACCTCTAGTCACTATTTTCACGTGCGTTCTACTCTGCTCTGCGTTCTCTTAACTGTAAAGGGCGTTAATATTCATAGTTATTCCCCTTAGTACTTTTTACCTTAGTTTCATTAATCCTTCTATATCTTTACTAAAATTAATCTAATATGCAAAGTTGGTAAACTCTAATGATGTATACTTAGATTACCTTAAAGTCTAAAAAGGTTCCCTCCCTTACCAAAAAACACTACATTTTCATTCTTTTATCTCCCATGTTAAGAACGAATAGCCTATCACTTAAATTATTCTGATTTTCTAACCCATTTTTATATACTCTTTCATCTTGTTAACACCAAATAACTGTTCGACTGATTTTAACTGCAGCGTATTTTACGCTGTACAACCAACCGGTGACACGTACATCTAGTTTGACAAGTGAATTTTCCCTGATTTGATGGATGATAAAAGAGACTTTAGCTTTTCATAACATTAGAACCCCTGAACATCAGTATTATTGTAACTTTTCATCAACGAAGAGTAGCGGCTATGATCAAAGCAGTCAAAGACGATCCCCAGAACAGAGAAGCAGAAATTTAGCATCTCCGTGCGAACACTGAACCGTTCGCAAGATGGACACGAGCGGTCAGAAGAAAGCTTCTTGCAGACTTCGCACCTCTGTGGCAACCGGCAGACTTGCCCGAAAGACTATGGAACGGGAGAGACGGAGCGCTCAGCGTAGCAGATACGATCTGAGGAATCAGGAAACTCACTGAGAACGAGGCTAGTCTAGCAGAAATTTCACATCCTCGCGCGAGCAGCCTGAGACGAACGAAGATCGGAAGCCAGTCGGGCCATCGCGGTTAGCATGGCGGCTAAATAACTTCGACTTTCCCTGGCATTTGAAGAGGCGCGAAATTTTCACACGACCCATTTAACTTACACTCCCGTTAGATATATACAGAATCTGAAAAGGGCAACTTTATCATTCGTTCTGACAGCATTCTAAGATTCACTAGCAAATAGTTAATTCCTGCTAGATTTCATCTAAAGTGTTGGCTATTGGAGTGAATTCTTTTCTGTGCAGACGAGTGATCTTTCGAACCTCGCATCCCAGCAATAAGCCAGCATTTAAGCAGCCATTACGCAGCAATAGAATATATATAGAGCCTTGCCGACCCAGTTCGATTACTCCAGTGACATATGAACTTTTTTAAAGCTAAACTTGTGGCGACCTGTTGCGGGTCTCGCTCCTCTGAATTTAACTGAGAACAAAGCCACCCAAGAAACACTTTTAAAATACTAATTCATAAAGTCGTTAAAACTGGAAGCAGAACAGTCGCCAGTAGCAATATTCTACTCATGCTCTCTTTTTGTGAAGAAGAACATAGATTTACCTGAACACTGTCTGTCAAGTATACTCAGTGGATTTTTCCCCCCCCCCCCCCCCCCGAAGAAGAACCTATCTCAGTGTTTTGTAGTTGTGACATTACGGTAAAAGAAAGTTATCTCCACCAGCTGTGCCCATCTTAGAAACCACACCATACCTCACACTTAGCCAAGTGCCTGTGCCATTCATTTGGAACTTTTTATTTAAAAAAAAAAACAACAGTAGCCTTTACGCCTCATCGTCTGGCGATTTTTTGAGACTATTAGCTACCAGCCCACCTCGATAAATCTGGGGCCTGACCCAGAAGAAATAAAAGACAATTTCCATTGTTCTACGGTATTATCTGCTGTTGTAAAATTCCTAGGAAGTGCCAGAATTCACCATTTGGTAAGTCTGTGTGTGTGCCTGTGTGCTGGCCAGCCAAGCGTGTTTTTGAATGAAAGGAGATTTAATCTTTTTTTACCCTTATAATTAGTTCGACCTAGTATTAAGGTGTACTGTATTCATTGTACGGGATTTCTCCTAGCGGGATTGTTTAACTGTGTTCATTTCCCCCTCCCGTAAAATTTGTTGGATAAAGGAAAACATTTGAGAACCCTAGCTTTTCCTCGACCCCCTTATCACTGTAACCCCTTGCCTCAGAGTAATAAATTTACCATTGGGTTAAATTGCCTATCTCTGATCATCATCCCCCCCCCCCCCCCACCTCCTTGTCTTTGGGACTTGGTCTTTTATGTTAGTAAATACAAGCGGGAAAAGGTGTATGGGATACTTCTTCTCAAAACCCCCTCCCCCTTGTCTTATTTGTATTCTGTAACCTTTGATTTCTGACTGTAAATTGATAATTATTTGTGACTTGATTTTTATGATAATAAAAGTATTAAAACTTTATTAGCATTGGTGTCGGCTGGCCCAAATCAAACATTTCCCATATTTGTTATTGTAGTCCGTATTCATGTACGTTGAGCGTCAGAATCACCAAATCGGTGAGTGCGCCTGAGTGACTGGAACTGACAAACAATTGTTTGCTCAGAAGAGTGGTAGGAGTAGTTTTGAGAGTCAATTATTGTCGTAAACCGAGACTGTCCTTACTCTTCCCAGCACTTGTGAATCTACTACCTGACTTTCCTAAATCCTTATTCCCACAGAGCCTTCACTATCATTCTACACTCTAAAGGGACCAATATCCATCAGAACTCTCTCAGAAAAAAATTACGACAATATATGGTTAGCCCGTCCAGGATTCTGAGCCTAGTTAAAATAGAGTGTGGTTGATCGTCTTTGTGAAGTAGGGTATAATCTTAAAAAAGTAATTACTTCCCCTAGACCAAGCCTTTTAGTATTTTGGGCCGACCACACAATAATTATTACAGGTTTGTTTCTTTCCACAGGAGCAGCAAGTAGTGATAATAAAATATTTGTCACCTTTGTATTCTCTGGCAGAGAAAATTGAAATTTTGTTATATAATTGCCGGGATTGCGTGACTGTCTTCAGTCACAAAAGGTTTTTGGAAGCTAGAAGAGCTGAGCAAAGCTAAAGATGCTTGTTCTAAATTTTTTTATAAATCTAGTTAACATCGTCTCTACTCTTTAATTGACTTCAGAGGGCGGAGTTTGTTAGTGGAGAATTAAAATTTAGGAGATATTTTTTTTCCTTTAAATTGTTTTTCATAAATTTTTCTCTACTTTTAGTAAAAGTAAATTTTTTTTCCAGTGTAACTTACCATTTTAAGTGGTATAAGTCGCTTGCGTTAAGAGTCTTAAGTGACAATAATAGCAGCGATAAGTTTGCACATTTCAGAGTAGGGGGTAACACAAGTAAATTTATACTTTGTGTTTTTTCTCGTAGCGGCTTTGAGTTTTTTCCCCCATCTTGTTTCTTCTTACTAATTCTCTAGTCTTAGAAGCATCCAGTTCTTTATCATGGCAGAGAGAATTAGGATAAGATCCATTCTGAGACCGGGGGCAAAGGACTCAGGGTTAGAAGGAGAAACCGCGAACCTGTTTGTCAACAGGGAACTTGAAAGGTATGACGCGGAGCAACAGAGAGAGGAAAAAGAGAAGAAAGAAGCGGAAGAGAGGGCAGAAACTAGGAAGAAAGAAGCGGACGATCGTCAATTGGAGTAGAAGAAAAATTGAGGCAGAGATTGAAACCCGCAGGGAAAGAGAGAGAGAAAAAATGAAAGACAGCACGAATTGGCGCTCAAGGCTTTAGAGAGTCGGGGTGCCTCTACTTCTAATAATGGAGAGCCGTCTTCACCCCAGTCTCAATCAGTGGACCTCTCTAGTACTCAATCTGCCCAATTAACTGCGATGTCTTTTGCTTTAGAGTTTTCCTAGCCCCAACGGAAAAATTGACAGCTAACTAGAAAAATTCGAAAGACTCGCGACTCTGTATGGGTTTGAGAGTTCCCGCTGGACACTTAAACTCTCAACGTCACTGAAAGGCAATGCTTATGACGTATACGTGAAGCTGGGACCGAACCAACATGATTACGACATGCTGAAGAAGGCCTTGCTAGAGCGGTTTGAGATGACTGCCCGTAAGTTTCTGCAGTTGTTCAGAAACAGCCGAAAAGAGAGCACTGAAACATTTCCCCAGTTCTCTTCACGTCTCACGGGTTATCTGACAAAGTGCATAGAATTATCTGACCTACCTCTTACATATGAGGGACTACTTGAACTTGTTCTTGTGGAACAGATAAAATCAACTTTGTCAAACGAAACCCGTAGATTTTTGGCTGAACAGGGGGTAGTCAGGCTTGAGGACATCCTCAATAAGGCCGAACGCTATAGCAGTGCAATGGCCGAACTTCCCAGCACAAAACGTAAACCCACAGATGAGCCATCTCGAAAACAAAATCTAGAGCAGTCATCCTATTCTTCCAATTCCTCTCAACATTATAACCAACGAGATAATAATACCCAGAAACCTCCCCAGGAAAAATCGAAATTCTCCAAAACCCGATACCCCCAAACAACAATTCTGATCAACCCACCAAGCCTACGTGGCAGCGCGGCCACCAAGGTCAAGGTAAAGGGAAGACCCCTACACCAGGAATGTCTGATCAGGGCAAACAAACCGGTCCAAACCGCATCGGATGTTTGCATACAGCCTCGAAAGGTAGAGTCAATGTCAGTGATTCTCAACCTGAGGGGGAACCGACCCTCAACGCGAGGAACTGTAATTTTGAACGGTACCTCTACTACTTGTCTTTTTGACACAGGATTAAGTTTTGATGGTATTGTCGCCAGACACCTAGTCAAACCCGGTCAGGAGACAGAGGAAACCGTCAAACTATGTGGAGTTTTCAAGAGTGATGCACCCAGGACGCTTCCTATCGCACTGGTAGAAATACACTCTGATTTTGTCAGAGTGTTGAGGATTGTTTCATGATTACAGACATTTGGATTTGACGTCGATCCGAATGGCTGTATCATGGAACACCTCAAATGAATAGAGATATATCTCCGCGACCGATGTCGATGATTGTTGCATGTGTGCATGCATTTGAGTCTTGATCACACTCGGATTGCTGCACCATGGAACATCGCAATTGAATATATATTAACGACGTAGTATGCATATCACTATGCATGACGCGTATGTCTTTGTAAGGTCATTCGACTTGTGGGTTTTGACCCGTACGGCAGTGTGTTTCAGAAGTGTGGCCATTGCCACTTATATTGTGTGGTACGACCACTTATTAATTGTGTGACTGGGAAGCCAATTGGACAGTGTATTTCTTGAGCCAAACGTAAGTCGTATTAGGAATAACGCAGTTTGCATAATTATGGCAGAATAGCCTGGCGTGGTATGCCAAAGGAACTTTATATTACTAGCAATAGTGTAAGACTAGTATAGATGGATATTGTACAGCTAGCGGCAAGCGTAAGCCTAGTGTAATGGATTATACGACTAGCAGTAGACGTAAGCCTAGCATAATAAGTGTATTGCAGAACTAGCAGGATATTTAAGTCTAGTGCAAAAGGCTATTGTATAAACTAGCGACGGGAGTAAGTCTAGTTAGCCTCTGAATTTATGCCAAAGGACATTGGCCGTTAAAAGGAACTGACCTTGAACCAGAACTCTAGATAGAGATTATGAACATGTGTTTATGAAATAATGAGAACTCTTACAGATCGTACATGAATGTGATGTGACTTTTGTTCCCATGTAGTTGGTGTCTACTCATGGTATGAAATTGCTAATTAAATATTTTGAGTCGTCAAATCACGGTCTTATCAACTGTCGTATTCGGAGTTGAGTTAAATGCTATTTATCTTCAACTGTTCATGACCAGTGATGATTAATGTCTTAACTCGCTGCATCTCACACTGCCAATATAATCAATAAGACAAGAGACTAATATAGGTCAGTCAAGGGTCGAATATTTAATATGAAACATGTTCAACACATAATGTATTGCAAGGGTTAAAGCAGACATTATCGATACCAACGAACTGTATTACGGAATCCTACAAAAGTGATAAGAACCCGAGGGACTTTGACTCTATACTGAATACGCATATAATAACTTGGTCATCCTCTAATACTAGAAGTCATCGAAGCACCCAGAACATACTGGGGGTCCCGATAGCCGCCCGTAACATACTGGTGTCAGAAGTGTCTGGATTTCGTAAACACTGGATTCCCCCCTTCAAGTATCGAAGAAAGATAAACTGATGATGAACGTTTTAAAGGCAAAATAATTCATTCAAGCCTAACTGGCAACTGAAATGCGCAAGACAGAAAGTGACGTCACTACATTGATGCCGTCAACGTTAGCAGACGACTTTGCCTGAGATAATCCGAATTCTTCCACCACAAGAGACTGATTCACGCAGATAGAACGGTAATCTTCCACTCGAGAACCTGAACCAGTGGAGAATGTATCTCTTCATCAAATTCATCTGAGGCTGCGACGCAGATCGATTGAAGAAACTACGTTCGAAGACCAAAGCAAGACTTTCAAACGGTTTCCCTACTGCGAAGGTCAAGGTCTATCATCAATGGGCTACAGCTGTTTAAGACACGGTTCGGAACTTGGATTAGAATTACATGCAATCATGTATTTCTCAGAGGGACAGCTAAACAGATAAGTTCTTGATTGTGCTTAGGCGCTTGAACATTATCATATTGTCCATGCATTAGCTTTGGTCTACAGTTCATCATTACTTTACTTACTTTTTTACTATCATCTGTGTTTCCCCATTTATGTATATTCGTATATTCGTATATTCGTCGTGTTTAATATTGACTGGAATTTTCCCAGGAAAGCTTCAGTGAATGTTAACTTCTATTAGATTTGCATGCTTATATTAGCTGACTAAGGATCTGACTGATTATATTTTTTCTTTGGAGTCAGGATATAAATGTTTCTTCAGTTAGCAATATAACCATATTTTGTGTACTTAGCAGTCTCGTCAATTGAATTACGTCCTCTTTATTTACGTAACCTACTTTCAGTACTGTTGACAATTGTTGTCGTGTGTGATCTAAAACTTCTTGTCTACACGTTCGTTTAAGACGACTTGTCTTGTTATATTTTTGTGATGTAAATTCTTTTCTTTTTTTTACTAATTACTGAGTATAAGTCTCCTTTATTTACTTTATAAGTGTAAAGTCTTGTCGTATAACTGGAAAAATCATTTCATTGTAACTCATTTGATTGTTTTCACTGTCTTTGTCACATGTTCTTGAAACTTGTTTGTTATTGATTAATATATTCATGTACATATTATACTGAGTTCTATAGTCCTGGTGTATATTATAGACTATTGAAGGTACTCAGAAACCTATTATCATGTCTACACTACAGGAATTCATTGAGATTGGAAAAAGTTATGGAAAATCAGGGGCGGAACTACAAAGTTTTGCAGATACGAAATATGATGAATACTTATCGCGTCTGGAAAGAATGGAACAGCGCGAAATGACTAAACGAGATGATGAGCTTAGGAGGTTTGAATTAACCCAAGAGAGGGAATTGAAGGAAAAAGAAATATCCATGAAATTGGAATTAGAACGACTGACTATAGCTCAACAAGAAAAAGACAGAGAGCAGAAAGATAAGGAATTAGCTCAACAAGAGAAAGACAGAGAATTTGAGAAGGAGAAAATGGCTCAACGAGATAAAGAATTAGCTCAACAAGAAAAAGACAGAGAGCAACGAGATAAAGAAATGGAATTAAGGAAAATGGAACTTATGCAACTGGATCAAGCACACAAAAATGCCATGGAAATGGAAACATTAAAACTTCATGCAGAAAAAGAAAAAGCTTTAGAATTAGCTAAAGTGCAGTCTGCACAGACTAAGACTGCGGCTGGTACTAATATTTTCTATCCTAAGTTAAAAATGCCACATTTTGACCAAACTCGCGATTGTGTTGACTCTTTCTTATCTAGATTCATCATCAAGGTGGGAGCCGCGCTAGCGTAGTGGTTACAACACCGCTCTGGCGACCGGGTGATACAGGATCAAACCCGGGCGACGGCATTTGAGGATTTTTCGTCGACCGGGATTTGGACTGGATTAACTCGAGACCTGGCGAGGACATTTGAAGGAGTGTCGTCGACCAGGGACTGGCGGCTCCTGAGCCGACCCAGCTGCAATGGGTACCTCCGAAATCGGCGAGTATTTGCCTGAATGGCGAGGGACATTTGTCTCTGTACAAGAAATAAAGGGATACTCACGTAAAATCAATGTCAGGTTAGACATAAATGATAACCTGAGATTTCGCCTCGAGTATTAGCGGGCGAACGAAAAAAAAAAAAAAAAAAAAAAAAAAAAAAAATCATCAAGGTCACAGCTCTGAACATACCCAAAGAAAGATGGAGCAGTCTTTTACTTGATTTTTTGACTGGTGACTCACTTAAATGTTTCATGAGTCTTGATGAGAAGAGCAGAAGCGATTTCGATGTCGTAAAAGAGGTATTACTAAGACGTTTCCAGTTAACTGAGTCTGGATTCAGAGATCGCTTTCATGCTGCTAAGCCAAGCAAGGATGCAGATTTTGGTGAATTTATTGCATCTATTAAACATTTCCTTAGCAGATGGATTGATCTGTCTGGTATAAATAAAACATATGTAGGTGTTATAGATCTCATGCTGCGAGATAAAGTTTTATCCGCATGCAGCACTGAATTAGAAGCATTTTTACAAGAAAGACATCCTAATTCTATCGATGAGTATGAAAAACTCGGAAGACAATATCAGACCGCACATCAGAATAAAGATCTTCATAGATCGACTATTCGAGATCCTGTGCCTGTGTGCGCGGCTCACCACGATCAGAGACCTCGATCGAAAAGCTTTGATGGACGCTGTCGTTCAGATTATTATCAATCCGACAGAGGTTTTTATAACTTCCGTCGTCATCGC
The DNA here is from genome assembly GCA_024509875.1 of Oreohelix idahoensis. Lineage (NCBI taxonomy): Eukaryota > Metazoa > Mollusca > Gastropoda > Stylommatophora > Oreohelicidae > Oreohelix > Oreohelix idahoensis. The sequence goes on along the minus strand of JAMPIV010013684.1, from coordinate 773,392 downwards.
TCTCCTTCGAATTCATATCGACGAGGTTATAGAGGATATTCACCTCATGATCGTGGGTATCACAGAGGCAGGGATTATGATGGTTCACATCAAAAAGGATATTATAAACAGAGATCATCTTATGGTAGAGATGCCAGGAAGGATGACTCTACTGATTTTTATTATAGCAATAAAAAGTCAGTCAATAATAACAAAGGTAATGCCAGATCTCCGTCGAGAGACAAAAATAAACATAGACAAGCAAATAATTGCAGTGTCAAAAAGGAGAAGGGTAATGATGATAATGATCATGCGAACGCATGTATGGTAATGAATGATACATGTTATGAGTGTCAGTCTAAAAACAGATTAAAGTCTACCATTACACTTGATTGTGGTCATTGTATGCCTACAATGTCGGCATGTGTAGATGTTGGTTATCTTACATTTCACCCCGGAATATTGGATGGTAAGGTAGTAAGAGTTTTGCGTGACACTGGGTCCTCAACCATAGGCATATGGCATTCGCTTATCGAGCCCTCTGCTTTTACAGGCAAATCAGTTAAGTGTGTCACATTTGGTGGGAATATAGAAACTTTCCCTGTGGCACGAGTATATATTGATACTCCTTTTTACACAGGCACTGTCTATGCCTGCGGCTTGAGAGCACCCATAACTGAAATTATAATAGGAAACATACCAGGAGTTAAAGATTGCACTCCTGAGGAGATTGCGATGTGGGTTGAATCTCACCCACAGGTGGCAAATGCTGTTGTAACGAGAGCACAACAGTTAGCTACGGACATGGCTACACCACCTCTTCCTATAATAGATACAATTATGTCTCAAGTTGGCACTGTTACACCTTCTGTTTTTGCAGAAAAACAGAAGAGTGACCCAACTTTACAAGGATTGTTTAGCCGAGCAGAACAAAAAACTATTAAATATACAAGAGGGGCTAAACAATGGTTCAAGATAAAGAAATCAATACTCACTAGATATTATGATGATGGCAAAACAATTATACATCAAGTGATAGTACCTAAGGAATACAGACCATTGGTCCTACAAACAGGTCATGACTCCCCTATGGCAGGGCATATGGGGATCAAAAGAACATTGTTTCGTGTTACGTCACAATTTTATTGGCCTGGGGTTAATAAGATACAAAGTTATACTGCAAATCATGTACAACATGCCAAGGTATAGCACGTAAGGGCAGGTTCCATACGGCACCCTTACAGATTACAGACGTGCCTGAGAGACCTTTCAAAAAGATTGCAGTAGATATAGTGGGTCCGTTATCAATTGTTTCAAATAATGGATATCGTTATATTTTAACTTGCGTAGATCTTTGCACGCGTTGGCCAGAGGCCATACCATTGAAAACCATCACAACTGCATCCGTGTCTGATGCATTATTTTCGATATTTTGTCGAATTGGTTTTCCGGAAGATATTTTGTCAGATCAAGGATCACAATTTACTTCCAACATCATGAGGGATTTAGAATCCATGTTATCTGTTCACCACTCGTTTTGTAGTGCGTATAGGCCCCAATCGAACGGTGTGTGCGAGCGCTACAATAGCACTCTAAAACAGATGTTATCTAAGATAACTGAAGAATGCCCTCGTGAATGGGACAGGCTTCTGCCGGCGGCCCTGTTCGCTTTTCGTGAAGTGCCTCACGAAAGCACGGGGTGGTCTCCGTTCGAATTGGTTTATGGTTCGAATCCTCGCGGACCAATGATGATACTCAAGGATTTGTTGATTGGAGCATCAATTGATACAGCGACTCGAAACAGCTACGAGTTAGTTATTGATCTCCGACAACGAATCATCGATGCGTGCACGTATGCATCCCAGATTATAAAATCAGCCACTCAACGATCAAGATTATTACATAATCAAAAGAGAATATTAAGATCCTTCAAACCAGGGGGAAAAGTTTGGTTGTTACTACCTCATAACGATAACAAATTACTGATATCATGGCAAGGTCCATTTGATGTTATCAAACAAGTCACAGATGTTGACTACTCGGTAAACGTTAGAGGTAAAATCAAAACCTTCCACGTCAACATGCTAAAATTAGCAGTTGAAAGACCACAGGAATTAATTCCTGTTATTAACTCTATCGATGATTCTTCACATCATACTGCTTCTTTTGCAGTTGTTCATGAAGAAGATACCACTTCGTCTATCCCTTTACAATTCCAACTACCTTCTTTGCAATCATCGGAATCTTGGAAAGACGTGACTATTTCTTCTTCACTATCTTCATCACAACAAGATCAGGTTCGAGATATTCTCATTTCTTTCAAGGATGTTCTCACCGACCTTCCAGGTCAGACATCGCTTATATCCCATGATATTACTCTTTCTGATTATAAACCTATCAAACTTAGACCCTATCCTATATCTTTACACCACAAAGATAGGGTAGAGAAAGAGTTAAAAGAAATGATACGTTTAGGTGTGATATCTCCTTCGGAATCACCATATGCATTTCCAATGGTGATAGTTAAAAAGAAGGATGATTCTTTACGTATTTGTATTGATTTTAGGCGATTGAACAAAATTACAATCACAGACGGTGAGCCTATGCCACTTTTAGATGATCTTTTGTCAGAATTATCTAATGCTACGTTCTTTAGCAAATTAGATCTCTCTAAAGGCTACTGGCAAATTCCTCTTGCCGAAAATGCCAAACCTTACACAGCTTTCACAACTCCATTTGGGCTCTACCAATGGAATTATATGTGTTTTGGGTTAGTGAATGCGCCAGCGACGTTTGTGCGCATGATGCGCCGCCTTCTTGGCGATCGTAAAGATGTCATCACGTACATCGATGACATCTGCCTATTTCATGACTCGTGGGAAGACCATATTGATGGTTTAACTTCCCTTCTACATACGTTACGTATGCATGGTTTGACTGTGCGACCTTCAAAGGTCCAAATAGGTTGTCAGGAAATTTCTTTTCTTGGTCACCGAATAGGTAACCACAAACTGTATCCTGACGACAATACAGTCAAAAGAATTCTAGAGATTTCTACCCCTTCAACTAAGAAACAAGTTAGAAGCCTTTTAGGCCTGATAAACTATTACCATAAGTTCATCCCGCATTTCGCACAACTATCTACACCTTTGTCCGCACTGTTGACCAAAGGTAGTCCTAATAAGGTACGTTGGGACAAAGATTGCGAAAGCGCTTTGGTAACAATTAAGAAATTATTTAGCGATGCACCTATTTTGTTATTACCGAATATACGTATTCCATTCATACTTCAATCAGATGCCTCGAGCTACTCCATGGGTGGTTGTTTGCTGCAATGTTACAAGGAAACACTCCATCCATGTTTCTATGTGTCGAGAAAATTGACTCCGGCTGAACAGAAGTATGCGACAGGTGAACGTGAGCTCCTGTCGATGGTCTGGTGCCTAGAGAAGCTAGCAAGATACCTCATCGGCACGCATTTTTTTTATTATGACAGACCATAGTCCTCTTACTTACATAACAGCTAGGACGATGCGTAACGCTAGAATACACCGATGGTACTTGTTGATTCAAGAATTTTCATTTACGATTCTGCCTATTGCTGGATCAGACAATAATTTGGCAGATCTTTTATCGCGCAACTTCTCTGAGAAGAAATTGAATTAACTCTTTAGTCACCATGTTGACAAGTGCTATTATTAATGTTATAAAATTTAATGTGTCTACTTAATGATTATGATAGTTATAAGTAGATAGTACTAATATTGATATGTTCGGAAGACGAGCGTCTTCCCCACCACTATCATCCGTGCCACAAGTGTCACGTTTGGAAGTGAGGGGTATGATGTTGAGGATTGTTTCATGATTACAGACATTTGGATTTGACGTCGATCCGAATGGCTGTATCATGGAACACCTCAAACGAATAGAGATATATCTCCGCGACCGATGTCGATGATTGTTGCATGTGTGCATGCATTTGAGTCTTGATCACACTCGGATTGCTGCACCATGGAACATCGCAATTGAATATATATTAACGACGTAGTATGCATATCACTATGCATGACGCGTATGTCTTTGTAAGGTCATTCGACTTGTGGGTTTTGACCTGTACGGCAGTGTGTTTCAGAAGTGTGGCCATTGCCACTTATATTGTGTGGTACGACCACTTATTAATTGTGTGGCTGGGAAGCCAATTGGACAGTGTATTTCTTGAGCCAAACGTAAGTCGTATTAGGAATAACGCAGTTTGCATAATTATGGCAGATTAGCCTGGCGTGGTATGCCAAAGGAACTTTATATTACTAGCAATAGTGTAAGACTAGTATAGATGGATATTGTACAGCTAGCGGCAAGCGTAAGCCTAGTGTAATGGATTATACGACTAGCAGTAGACGTAAGCCTAGCATAATAAGTGTATTGCAGAACTAGCAGGATATTTAAGTCTAGTGCAAAAGGCTATTGTATAAACTAGCGACGGGAGTAAGTCTAGTTAGCCTCTGAATTTATGCCAAAGGACATTGGCCGTTAAAAGGAACTGACCTTGAACCAGAACTCTAGATAGAGATTATGAACATGTGTTTATGAAATAATGAGAACTCTTACAGATCGTACATGAATGTGATGTGACTTTTGTTCCCATGTAGTTGGTGTCTGCTCATGGTATGAAATTACTAATTAAATATTTTGAGTCGTCAAATCACGGTCTTATCAACTGTCGTATTCGGAGTTGAGTTAAATGCTATTTATCTTCAACTGTTCATGACCAGTGATGATTAATGTCTTAACACGCTGCATCTCACACTGCCAATATAATCAATAAGACAAGAGACTAATATAGGTCAGTCAAGGGTCGAATATTTAATATGAAACATGTTCAACACATAATGTATTGCAAGGGTTAAAGCAGACATTATCGATACCAACGAACAGTATTACGGAATCCTACAAAAGTGATAAGAACCCGAGGGACTTTGACTCTATACTGAATACGCATATAATAACTTGGTCATCCTCTAATACTAGAAGTCATCGAAGCACCCAGAACATACTGGGGGTCCCGATAGCCGCCCGTAACACAGAGGTGTTATTAAAGCGGCCATAATGGATGATCCGATCTACCCAGTCATCCTGGGATGTAGATACGTGTTTATTGGGAGACCCAAGGAGCCGATTGTGGCAGCGGTAACCACAAGAGGGCAAGCCAAGAAGGAGAGGGAGCCTGCGCCAAATTTGTTGCCGAATGAACTGAAGGAGGCCTCCTTTAAAAAACTGCCCATGGCTAAGGACCCCAGACACAACAGAAACATCTTTTCTAAGGATGGCGTATTGTATCGTAGAACGGGCAACCCGGACACGGGGAATAACCAGCTATTAGTACCGACGCAGTACAGAAGCCAGATCTTAGAAATGGGGCACTCTCTTCACTTTAGCGGACATATGGGACAAAACGCCACTATTCAGCGAATAAAAACCCACTATTGGTGGCCAGGAATGAACTCTGACATTATCAGGTATGTGAAATCCTGCGCCCAGTGCCAACGGGTAGCACCCAAGCACTTAACACCCCCAGTACTCATGGGGCAAATGCCAATAGTAGGGACTCCATTTGAACGGGTTGCTGTCGACATCATTGGACCCCTGGAAAGGACCACAAGAAGGAACAGGTTCATCCTGACCTTAGTCGACACTTGCACAATGTGGGCGGAAGCTGTACCGCTAACATGCATAGATTCCAAGCATGTCGCAGAAGCCCTCGTGCAAATTTTTACACGGTTGGGATTCCCTCAACAAGTTTTGACGGACAATGGATCCCAATTCCGTAGCCTGTTAATGGAGGAGATCTTTAAGATCTTGAGGGCCAAACATATCCACACACGTCCCTACCATCCGTCCGGAAATGGGCTCGTGGAACGTTTTAATGGCAGCCTCACCATGATGTTACGTAAGCTGGGTCAGGAGAAACCGGAAGACTGGGACCTACATATATCGGCTGCCTTATTCGCCTACCGAGAGGTTCCCCAAGCGTCTACGGGATTCCCGCCTGCTACACTTTTATTTGGCAGACCTATTAAGGGGCCACTTGAAGCCTTATTGCGGTCCCTGACAGACCAAAAGGCTGACGAGACAGTCGCCTCTGCAAGCAAGTATGTATCTGGGCTCAAGGAAAGGTTAAAGCTAGGATGGGATCTAGCCAACACCAACCTTAAGAAAGCCCGCGCTAAACATGCTAAAAGATACAATAAAGCTGCAAAAGAGAGAGAACTCCAACCAGGGGAAAAAGTTTTGTTGCTACTTCCAACCGGAAGCAATAAACTTCGCATCGGATGGCAAGGGCCGTTTACTGTCCTTAAAAAGATCTCACGTACCAATTACAAGATCTCCATCAAAGGAAAGGAGAAGGTCTTCCACATAAATCTGCTTAAGAAATATTTGGAAAGACCGGTGCCATCCTCCAAGCATCTCCTGGCTGTCGCCATAGCAACGGAAGACGTGGAAGATGATGATGGTTGCATGGAGTACCCATTGCAATCCACAGAATCCTTTAAAGATGTCAAGTTCGGCGACAATCTCTCACCGGAACAACAAACAGAAACCAGGGCGCTACTGAAGCAGTACAGTGCAGTCTTGACGGATGTACCTGGTCGAACAAGTCTCATCGAATTTGACATGAAATTAACAAACGAGACCCCTGTTCGAACCAGAGTGTACCCCATTCCGTACGCCAAAGCTGATGCACTTCGTGGAGAAATAGACAAGCTGCGTCAGGCAGGAATTATCAGCGAGTCTACATCTCCTTACAGTTCGAGTGTAGTGCTGTTGCAGAAGCCCAATAAGGAAGTTCGGCTGTGTATTGATTACCGGCTGCTAAACGCTGTAGCGGAATTCCAGCCCGAACCGCTCCAAACTGTTTCTGAGTTGTTCACCAAGCTCAGCAAGGCAACAATTTTCTCCAAGATAGAACTCAGTAAAGGCTATTATCAAATACCAGTCAAGGAGGAAGTTAAACCTTTGCTAGCTTTCAGCACTAGTGAAGGACATTACACATTTAATGTGATGCCGTTCGGATTGCATAACGCACCAGGAGTGTTCATCAGAATGATGAGAAAGCTGTTAGAACCTTTGCAAAGTCCCCATATCCATAATTTCATGGATGACATTTTAATTGCATCGGAAACCTATGAAGAACATATTGCTACGGTTGCTATGCTCCTCAGGAGACTACAGGAAACTGGTCTCACAGCCAGACCTAGCAAATGTCTAATAGGGTTTGAAAAGCTTGACTTCCTGGGGCATACTATTTCTCACGGCTGTAGTTGGCCTGTTAAGAAAAACGTGGAGAAAATAGTCGCAGCAAAAAGACCCCAAACAAAGAAAGACATCAGGTCATTTCTATCACTATGTGCCTACTATCAGAAATACATCCAGAACTTCAACGGACTCATGGCACCTCTGACTGACCTCACCAAGAAATGTTGTCCTGATAAGGTCATGTGGGATCAAAAGTGCGAACATGCATACAGCACTTTGAAAGGACAGTTGTCGGCATACCCCATTCTAAGGTTACCTGACCTTAAGAAACCTTTCGTACTGAGAGTGGACGCGTCAGGTCAGGGCATCGGGTCAACATTGTTGCAAGCCGAGGACAGTGACCCGAATATGCTATTCCCAGTAGCTTACGGCAGTCGGAAACTGAACAAGGCTGAACGCAACTACAGTGTCGTTGAAAGAGAATGTCTCGCTCTGATTCATGGCATCAGACGCCATCATGAGTTCCTGTATGGTACTTCTTTCACAGTACAAACCGACCATGCTCCATTAGCTTTCCTTGGTGCCAATAAGGAATTCAACGCAAGGATTACGCGCTGGGCATTATTATTGAGCGTTTATTCCTTCAAAGTGGAATATATTCCGGGAAAACAGAATGTCGGAGCTGACTTCTTGAGTAGAAACTGGTCTACAGAGGAAGAAGAGCAAACTGAAGATACCACTCATCCTAAAGTCACCAATCAGGTCACCTCCATTGTCAAGAAGGAAACATGAAAAATAGTTTCATGTCTAAAAGTGGGGACGATTGTGACGTACGTCTAGTTCGACAAGTGAATTTTCCCTGATTTGATGGATGATAAAAGGGACTTTAGCTTTTCATAACATTAGAACCCCTGAACCTCAGTATTATTGTAACTTTTCATCAACGAAGAGTAGCGGCTATGATCAAAGCAGTCAAAGACGATCCCCAGAACAGAGAAGCAGAAATTTAGCATCTCCGTGCGAACACTGAACCGTTCGCAAGGTGGACACGAGCGGTCAGAAGAAAGCTTCTTGCAGACTTCGCACATCTGTGGCAACCGGCAGGCTTGCCCGAAAGACTATGGAACGGGAGAGACGGAGCGCTCAGCGTAGCGGATACGATCTGAGGAATCAGGAAACTCACCGAGAACGAGGCTAGTCTCGCAGAAATTTCACATCCTCGCGCGAGCAGCTTGAGACGAATGAAGATCGGAAGCCAGTCGGGCCATCGCAGTTAGCATGGCGGCTAAATAACTTCGACTTTCCCTGGGACCTGAAGAGGCGCGAAATTTTCACACGACCCATTTAACTTACATTCCCGTTAGATATATACAAAATCTGAAAAGGGCAACTTTATCATTCGTTCTGACAGCATTCTAAGATTCACTAGCATATAGTTAATTCCTGCTAGATTTCATCTAAAGTGTTGGCTATTGGAGTGAATTCTTTTCTGTGCAGACGAGTGATCTTTCGAACTTCGCATCCCAGCAATTAGGCAGCATTTAAGCAGCCATTACGCAGCAATAGAATATATATAGAGCCTTGCCGACCCAGTTCGATTACTCCAGTGACATATGAACTTTTTTAAAGCTAAACTTGTGGCGACCTGTTGCGGGTCTCGCTCCTCTGAATTTAACTGAGAACAAAGCCACCCAAGAAACACTTTTAAAATACTAATTCATAAAGTCGTTAAAACTGGAAGCAGAACAGTCGCCAGTAGCAATATTCTACTCATGCTCTCTTTTTGTGAAGAAGAACATAGATTTACCTGAACACTGTCTGTCAAGTATACTCAGTGGATTTTACCCCCCCCCCCCCCCCGAAGAAGAACCTATCTCAGTGTTTTGTAGTTGTGACATTACGGTAAAAGAAAGTTATCTCCACCAGCTGTGCCCATCTTAGAAACCACACCATACCTCACACTTAGCCAAGTGCCTGTGCCATTCATTTGGAACTTTTTATATAAAAAAAAACAACAGTAGCCTTTACGCCTCACCGTCTGGCGATTTTTTGAGACTATTAGCTACCAGCCCACCTCGATAAATCTGGGGCCTGACTCAGAAGAAATAAAAAGACAATTTCCCTTGTTCTACGGTATTATCTGCTGTTGTAAAATTCCTAGGAAGTGCCAGAATTCACCATTTGGTAAGTCTGTGTGCGTGCCTGTGTGCTGGCCAGCCAAGCGTGTTTTTGAATGAAAGGAGATTTAATCTTTTTTTACCCTTATAATTAGTTCGACCTAGTATTAAGGTGTACTGTATTCATTGTACGGGATTTCTCCTAGCGGGATTGTTTAACTGTGTTCATTTCCCCCTCCCGTAAAATTTGTTGGATAAAGGAAAACATTTGAGAACCCTAGCTTTTCCTCGACCCCCTTATCACTGTAACCCCTTGCCTCAGAGTAATAAATTTACCATTGGGTTAAATTGCCTATCTCTGATCATCATCATCACCCCCCCCACCTCCTTGTCTTTGGGACTGGGTCTTTTATGTTAGTAAATACAAGCGGGAAAAGGTTATGGGATACTTCTCCTCAAAAACCCCCCTCCCCCTTGTCATATTTGTATTCTGTAACCTTTGATTTCTGACTGTAAATTGATAATTATTTGTGACTTGATTTTTATGATAATAAAAGTATTAAAACTTTATTAGCATTGGTGTCGGCTGGTCCAAATCAAACATTTCCCATATTTGTTATTGTAGTCCGTATTCATGTACGTTGAGCGTCAGAATCACCAAATCGGTGAGTGCGCCTGAGTGACTGGAACTGACAAACAATTGTTTGCTCAGAAGAGTGGTAGGAGTAGTTTTTAGAGTCAATTATTGTCGTAAACCGAGACTGTCCTTACTCTTCCCAGCACTTGTGAAACTACTACCCGACTTTCCTAAATCCTTATTCCCACAGAGCCTTCACTATCATTCTACACTCTAAAGGGACCAATATCCATCAGAACTCTCTCAGAAAAAAATTACGACAGTAAGTTACGGACCACAGCCTGTTGGGTGTGGTCATCGACCAGTCTCTAAGCTGGAAGTCACATGTCTATTTCAACGCAAACAAGGTCTCACAAAAATTGTTTCAACTCTCAAAAATCAAACATTTTTTATGTCCGCACTCTAGACTTATATTCTATTATGCACATATTCAAAGTCACCTTTCTTATTGCTCAAATATCTGGAGTCGCTGAGGCTTGTCGTTTTTGAAACGCCTAGAATCCCTACATAAAAGGGTACGACTTGTTTGCCTGAATGATAACATTCCCAGTGCTCAGCTATTTTCACAGCTGCATGTTCTTCCTCTTAAAAAATTCTTCTTCTTCCAAGATCTCCTGTTTGTGCATCAAATTTTACACGGCAGAATGCATTCATACTTGCAAATGTTCTTTTGCTATAAATACTGCTCATATTTTATGCGAGGCGACCTACTTTTGGACCTTGCAAAACCTCGAACTGACCTCTTCCGAAGTTGTTTTAGTTATGCAAGCTTTAGCATGGAATTCCCTACCCAAGTCTGTCAAAACTGATAATTACATCTCATTCAAAAGACATCTGCATTCACGTCATGAAATCTTGTACACACATTTAACGACAATTCTGTTTCAGTTATTTCAACGTTTCCGCGAGCATTTAACTGTCATTGTAATATTTTCATTTTAAATTGCATTTTTTTATATTAAGTAGCTTTATTGCTTGACCTCTCTCTCTCTCTCTCTCTCTCTTTCTCTCTCTCCCTCTCTCTATGTGCGTGAATGACTATGAGTAACTGTACTTGTGTATGCTCAATTTCTGATTGTGATGATAATTTTAATTAATCCTGTCTGAAGGTGTTAATATTTTTATTTGTAAAATGCTGAAAATTGTATTGCAGGGCAGAAATGTAAAAAGGCAATTATGCCTATTTCTTTACCCTGATAAAATAAAGATTTCGTTCGTTCGTTCTTTTATGCAGTAAATTAATATGAGACAAACATATAGGTATGTTATCAGGCACTCGTAGGAAATAAAAAAGTAGAACACTCATCATCATCATCATCAGTTGCCATCTCCACAACGAAGGTTGGCTGTAATGGATCTCCAACGTCTTCTGTCTCTTGTCTTGGTGGTGTACTCTGATAGACTCTTTCCTGTCCATCTCTTGATGTTATCTTCCCACTTATAGCGCTGTCTTCCCCTTGCACGTTTGCCTTCAACTCTCCCTTCTGTTATGGTCTTCTGCAAGGTGTTATGCCTTTTTATGTGGCCAAAGTATTTTAGCTGCCGAACTTTGACCTCCCTCATTAGGTCTCTTTTCATACCTAGATTTTCTAGGACCTCCTTATTTGTTTTCATCTCTTTCCATGAGATACGCCCCATTCTTCTATATATCCACATTTCAAGAGCCTCAATTCTTTCTTCCAAATGCTTAGTTATCGTCCATGTTTCTGCACCATACAGAAATGCAGAATATATATAACACTTTATGATTCTCAGTTTTAATTTGTGAGATAACTGTTTGGATGTCAGTATATGTTTCATGTTGTTGAATGTAGCTTTGGCCATTCCTATTCTCTTCTTGATTTCTGTTTCACATCTGCCATCTTCTGTTATTATATGACCAAGATATACGTAGCTCTTGACTTGTTCCAGGATTTTCCCATTTACGCTTATCTTTAATGTGGGTTTATCGTCTGTTTTGCTAATTATCATAGTTTTTGTTTTCTCAATATTAATGTCGAGTCCATATTCATGACTTATACTGTTCACTTGCTTCACTAGTTCTTGTAACTCCTGTTCGCTTTCAGCTAACAACACGGTATCATCTGCATATCTAAGGTTGTTTATTGACCTTCCACTGATGTTCAGTCCTGGTATTTCCTGTATCTGTAAAACTAACTCCGTGTAAACCCCCCCCCCCCGCTCAAATTCCCCCATGTCAAACCTAGTAACGTATATTTTCCGCCTACAACCAACCCCACTACTATATTTGAAAATTGCCAAGAGCAAGGTCAAACGTCTGCTTAGAAGTGGACAATACTTGACTTTTCTAACACAATAGTTTGAAAAAAACGGTACCCTTCCCCAAATCGTATACACACCCGCCCTATTATTTAGTGGAGGTTGTAACTATAAATAACTCCAAATGTTTGAAATTATGCACCATTTACTAGCCTAACAGTCCACGATTGGCCCAAGATTTGAATCTTCAAAGACAAGCGTATTGAGTCCCAACCCCCAACAACACGCAGCTCGCGTTACCCTTCCCAATAATTTTTTTGACGAAAGCCAAAATAGTTGGCAGAAGAAAAGAAAAAAAAACAACTTGTTACCTCGTCTTGAAACGGGAGAGAGGGGCAAAAGGGTAGGATTGTAATGAAAAGAATCAAGGCTAACTTATGCTTTTGAAACTGAAATTGAAACCTAATTTGTGCAGATAAGAGGGGGGAAAAAGAGAAACTTAGATAACGTATAAAGAGGGTAAATAAAATGGATGTATGGAATTATAGCGATGATTGTTTATTAAAAGACCATAATATTCCCCTATAATATATTATCTTGCCGTATAGAAAAGTATTCTGTTCAGAATAAATATAGAGAAAAATACATAGAAGAAAACGATGAATAAGAGATAGATGAAAACTAGATAGGATGATAGAGGCCAAAGGGCAGTTTAAGAATCACTTTTTAAAATTGAAATCGACCCAATAATAACCGAGATATTGTAGAAAAAAAATGTAGAACAGACTGGCAAACACAATGAGGAATGCTCAATTTTGAAAATCTTCGGATGTTACATTTTGGGGAACGCTTTTTGAACAGTCAAATTTGCTTGGCTCGTTTGATTGGTTAATGATAGTTTAGGAAAGGGGGGATAAAACTAACGCGTTACCAGAATACGCTGCCACTTGAGAAAAATATTTCAACATCGTAGATTAAGATCACACGCATAGCAGTGTGACTAATGCCTTTGCGGTCTGGGCGACAGCGATCTGCACCTGTGCCATTGATTGCCAGTTAATCTTACTTTTGTGTGAAATATTTCATTGATTGCGGTAAGATAAATAATTTTATTAATATATTTTGTTAATATGTAGAGGCAAACCCAGATAGGGGGCCCAAAAATTTGTGTTGTACGACATGGCCATGGGAAAAGAATTACGACATCCCAGCAAGCATGCCTAAGCAGAATTATTGAGAAACGAAAGTAAATTATGTTTGAATATTGCCATACAAAAATCATTACGACTGTAAGTCCAGAAAGCTACTGGCAGTCTTCTGCAGTGTCATAATGTAAACATGACGTCAGAAGACATACTTAGAATGATTGCACAAAAGAATTAACAGGTTACAAGAAGACAACTGTATACCTATCTGATTGTATGGAAGAAAATCATTGTTTAAAGTGACAGGGGCGTTGCAGCCATATGGAAGAAGAATGTAAACACAGTACAGAGTGGAGTCAAATAACTTAGGGGCTAGTGCAGATGTGTGCACACGAGCCTGACCCCAAATGATGGTAAGTTTGAGTAATTGTGGAAATATTATAGCCAGCAAATATATAATATATATTATCTACTGAAGCCTACGTCAATTAGAAACATCAGGTGAAGTCCCCTTACGTGGGCGTTGAACACTCATTCAATAAAAGAAAATTTCCACACGTGAACTTTCATATTTGTGGGTATGATGACAAAAATAGTCCTTCCCACCATTGACTCTCACTTTTAGACATTACTACACCAGTCTGTGTTATACACGTACAGTGACACTTGTTTAATATCAAGATATGGACAAAGATTCCACCTTATTTATTTATTATATGTAAATACATTTCTTTTCAGTTTTAACCCTTCCTGCCCCAAAAAGATTTGAGGGACAGGAAAATAACATTGTAAAAATAATTGTCTAAACTTAACACCAGTCTTACTTAAGTCCATTTCATTGAGTTACAGTTGTGTTTGGTTTATGCACTTATCACTATACTTACAATACCCTAGACACGTAGCCATATAAAACACATAACAATATTATAAAATATTTTCCGGAGTGAGATCTTAGAGAGGTAGCGGATAGGTATCCTGAGAATACCTTGTACATCATCAACAATTAGACTCAGGGACTTACATAGCTTGACCTCACTCCGAGTATACTTAGTTTGGTAACATCAACAACCTCTTCGGCGCACTCGCCACACTGTTTGAAGATTTTTTCGGTGTATAAATTAAATAGGCAGGGGGACAGCACACAACCTTGTCTGACACCTCTTTTATGTCTATGTATGGTGAATAATTCCTTCCCGATCATACTGTGGCAGTTTGCTCCCAATAAAGGTTACTGAGTATTCTTATATCTTTTCCATCAATACCTATGTCTTTGAGGCATTCAATTATTTCCTCATGATGGAATCTGTCAAATGCCTTCTTATAGTCAATGAAGCACATATACATACTTTTTTGGACCTCTGTATATTTTTCTGCTAATATTCTTAGGCAAAATATTGCCTCTCTTGTTCCACTGTTCCGTCTAAAGCCAAACTGTTCTTCTTGGATTTCGCTGTCTACTTTACTTTTTATTCTTTCCTGTATGATTTTGAGCAGTATCTTAATTGCATGACTCATCACGCTGATTGTTCTGAAGTCTGAACATTCTGTTGCATTTGGTTTGTTGGGCAATGTTATGAAAACTGATGTCTTCATGTCGTGTGGTATATATCCTGTATTGTATATATATCGTTGCATATTTCTGTGATTGTATCTATACCAAAGCTCTCCAGAGCTTCTATCATTTCAATTTTTATGTTATCAATGCCTGCTGATTTTCCTTTTTGTATCATATGAATGGCATTCTCTACTTCTGATCTGAGAATGTTTGAGTAGTATATCATGGAGGAAACGGTTAGTATTCAGGAGGAGCGCAGGAGGAGCGCAGGAGGGGCGCATGACTTTTATATAAGGAAAATCAGGAGGAGCAACAGGAGGAGCGGCAGGAGGAGCATGACTTTTATATAGAGATATATTAGTTCGATAATGGTGTTGTTTATTTATACAACAGGAAGACGATATATTTAGATAATAGGAAGATATATTTAGACAACAAGAAGACGATATATTTAGACAACAAGAAGACGATATTTATAGACATATATTCAGATAACAGGAAGACGATATATTTAGACAACAAGAAGAGGATATATTTAGATAACAAGAAGACGATATATTTAGACAATAGGAAGACGATATATTTAGACAACAGGAGGGGGATATATTTAGACTTGAGACGATATTTATATATATTTACAACAGTTATTTTACAACAGTTATACGATATTTATACAAGAAGATGATATATTTAGACAACAGTTATTTTACAACAGTTATATATATAGGTAACAAAAAGAATTTTAGTTAATATAGTTTATTTTTTTCAAATAAAATTATATATTGGTAAGAATCGTATACAATATGAACATACATTTACATTGTACAATTGACAAATAACACATAGGATCACACATGTACAGTACTTTGTTATATACATATATATATATATTGGAAGATGGGAGGTGTGTATATGGTAACATTATCACTGAGTGGTGTAGTTTTTATACAATATAACAAAGGGGTTATAATATAGCACCGGGGTACAGCTGTAGGCCAGACCTGAGGGAGGGGTGTCGTCACATTGTCGTCACGTCGTAAGAATAGAGAGGTGCGTATTGTGTGTTGTATATACCTGTAGGTATCTGGAAGACAGAGAGTTTAGATGTTGAGGGGTGATGTGGTGACGTTGTCGGGATGGACCTGTCGTTTGATGTAAAAGTAAGACAGGGCATTGCGGTGTTTTTCGTATGTGTAGATGGAGGATTTGTGTGCTCGGAACCCAATAATTTTTTCGCCCTGTGCTTGTTGTGTGTTGAGTACTTCTAAGAATGTATTTTTGTCGATTTTGTTGTGGTGTTTGCTGAGTCCTTTTGTGGTTGTTTTGTCGTAGTCCCCAAAACAGTGATAAGTCTTGCTGCACAGCGAAATCATCCCGCTGCCTTCGTATTCTAATTTAAAAAGGCCCGGTGTCCGTTTGTCAAATAATATTTGTTCGCGACATTTCTGACAAACGGCGCGCGTTTTACCCTCGCTAGCGACGAAAACGGCTCTATGTTCCGGGCATACTTCCGCGGGGAACCACTGGCGGTAGGTACTATAAAATTCGCGTCGCATAGCGGGCTTAACAACGTCCACTAAGTTGTCTGAACTAAGGGCCAAGTAAAGACTGTCGGTGTCTGTCTCACACAACTGAAAGTCTGACCTATCTACAAATTTATCTAAACAGTCATAGTAAAACTCTAACATTCTCAATTTAGCGTACTGATACACGAAAAAACCTATCTGCACGGGCAGGTCCCAACTAATTGTCTGTTTAAGTCTTTCTACTTCAAAAATGTCGTCCGTCACTAACGTCATTTTCCTAAATCGGGGGGAGTTTATTAGTTCAGACGTACCCGCCTCCGTCGTATACGAGACATCTACGTGCTTCGCCTTATTGGTCAACGTTTTACCATAGGCGGCGTTACCCAACAGTTTCGTGGTCTCGCTAGTTATCGCGTAGGCAGGATCTGTATCACCTTGTCGACGTGCATTCGAAACAGTATCCCCAAACTGTTTAAAACACGTCACAGGTGCATATTCAATTACCTGGTAAATACAGGTGACTTTTAAACCTTTGGTCAGGTACCATCGAAGCAAAGGTGTCGCCAACAGAATCTTTTTGCCCACATAACTCCCGATCAACGTCCGTCTGGAGGTAGTCAGGAGCTTGTGTTTCTCGGCGTATTCCCGCATGAAAGACCCAATATCATCTCTCGTGACGTCAGCGTTCTTAAAAATGGGCGTCATTTCCGAGAAATGTTCTTTTAGGGAGTCGGGGACATGAATGTCACACTCGACTAGACCAAACAAGGTCTCGTCTAACACAGAGGCGAGAATATTGTCTTCTGTTAACGGGTACCGGCGTTTGGTGTACGAGGGTTTCCTGACCGGGAAGGTGGCACTCAGAAAACGAGCGACTGATGGCTCGGTTTTCTTCACGGTTTGCCACTCGCATTCCCACATTTCTACCAATTTGACGTCGCACTCGTTCTTCAAATAATCAGCAATTTCCAGCGTCTGTGCGTACAATTCATTTAAAGGTTTTTTGTTGACTTGGTTAACGTCACGACCGGTGGTTAGTGGGCAGTCAGGGTTGCCGTGGAATAGACAGCCGTGGAACTGGTAGGCGGTACGAGAGTATTTGTCCCAACCGTCTACCCTAATGCAACTATAACCCAACGACATCTCACGGCCATTAAACTGGGTTTTCAAAACCACCTTATTTTTGTGCGAGACCCAACTCAACCAGTCGCGGCACTGCACGGCATATTTATGGAGTTTGTGGTGCTTGAAACCATCCTCCCTGTATCGTCTAACGGGAAAGTCAGTGGGCATTTTCTGCATTAGCGCCCACAAATAAAGGGCGTTGGCATCAAAACCTTTAATGCATCGCACCATCTTCTCCCCTCTAATGTATGTTTTGTCTTGTTCGTGGAGCCTATGAAATATAATGGAAGGTCCCCCGACTTTGTTTTGGCGCAGCGTCTCGTGCAAATCTGCCTCCCGCTTGCAGCATAACGAAAAAGAGACGTTGGACGGGAGGGTTTTGAAGAGATACTTTAACGTGACACCGGGTACCGAAATCGCATCTTTAAACATATCTACGCCTAGGTCCGCGTAAAAACTAACTTGTTCTAACGCCGCTAAGAAGGGGACAACGTCTTTGTTATTGTACCATGTGAGAAAGTCGCGCAACGTGGTCATACCGTTATCGGCCCACACCTTCTGACATTCGGCGTACTCGTCGACGGAAATATTAGTGTTTTTAAGGGCGGAAAATTGCCGAGTGGGGTGGTAACGCCGTTTCGTCTAATTTTTGCTAAATCTGTTATGTACTCGTAACAAAAATATCCTCTAGTTTCTTTAACGTTATACGCCGCGAGATACTTGCTATAGCTAAAACCGGGGGCTAAGTAGTTAATTATATCTAAAAACTTTAACTCGAGAGTGGCAATACACATAAAATTATTATTTCGCTTGACTAAAAACTTGAAACCTTCACCCATGAAATATTTGATTAGATAGGGTGTGATCACGTTGACATTGTATTTTCCCGAATTGAATCCTAACATAGGCAGCTCCTGCAAATAATCATCTAGTCTATCAAGGAGCCCTTCTGAATTACCGACCTTCTCTAAAGCCTCGAGTTCCGTGTATACGTCGTCAAAATACGCACGCAGAATCTCGTAAGCGGCCTCCGCAATTGTGATAAAACACACGGGTTCCTCAAAACCGGGGACGTTAGAAGCCACCGAGCAAGACAGGGGGACGTGTCTAGCTGTGTATGCAGTGGCGTTACCACTGGGCACTATACTGTTATCAAAATAGCATTCGTAGTCAAAGGTTGCCCGATAGGGAAAGACGAATTTTGTATCGACATTTATTCCCTGTGCATCGATCGCTTCCCAAATGGTCTCTGTTGGATTATACACACCACCCTTAAATATCTCCTTTCGTTTACCGCCGGCACAGGTCTTTTCATGGCGCTCCAGTCGATAATACTCCTGCCACAACTTGCCGCATTTCGGACACGAAAAAGAATGACTGGCCCTATCAATATCATCTATATACATAAAATGGTTTTTAAATATTAAAAGACGCAAAGTATCTGGAAAACTATCACTACCTCTAAGTTTGGGTGTCAGGTTTTTCGCGTCGTCAAATTCGAAAACGTCAATATTTATATTAAAACATTTTTCTAAGGCTGGAATATCAATTAAACTAACCCCGGGGAAATCGATGAGGGACGTTAGTCCCTGGTGTTTTTGCCACTGTTCTACCAGTCGGCGCGTGGGTTTTCTAACATCTGTAACGGCACCACCCCTAAAAACGGCTAAACACCTAAAAAAGCAAAAGTTATCACTGTAAGGTTTTGAGTTTGAATCGTGTTGTAATGTATGGATGTGGTGATTGTCGGTGATGAAGGAGGGGATGTCTTGTAATAAGCAGCCAATTGGAAAGTCTTGAAGATGATAGATATAGAAAGAAGTAGCTGGAATTGTTTCAACATAATATTTTGTGTTTGGTCTGTTTAATTGTGCGTGTGGGATAATGTCGCTGTCGTGTAATTGTGAGACAAAAGATTTGAAATCTGTAATGTTGCTGACTAAGTGAGGCTGTTCAAAGACACAAGTGTTATTATGAGAGGCGTGAAAGAAACGGAGGTCTTGAGTTTCTCTGTGTCTCAAAACGACGTGAAAACTGTAGTTTATCTTGAATCGTTTTGTCTGTTGTGCAAAGATTGTTGTGAGTAAAAGAGAGAGCCATTCAATTCTTTGGTTATTGTGGAAAAATGTGAATGTAGACAGATACTTGTGTTTGTTTGCATGTGTTTTTGAGGCGTGCCAATTTTCAGTATAGATTTGTCTTATGTCAGACGGTAGGTCAACTAAGCTGTCTTCTTCGGAGGACAGACGGGGTTTTTTTATATGGGTTTGGTGGGTACTGATCATGGGTCGTTTCTTGGTCTGGCCTGCAGCATTTGAAGAGGATAATGGGATGGGACTTGTTGAAGGGGCGCTGATGAAGGTAATCTGGAACTTGAAGCTGTTCTTGACGAAGTTGCTGTGAGGTCTGATGATGATGATGAGTCTGTCGTTGGTGTGGGACCTGATGGTAGTGTCTGTTGGTGCGCCAGGTTGAGGTCAGTATTCTGTGGGTAAGTCAGGTTGGAGGAAAATGTTATGATGGGCGCTGATGAAGGCATTCTTGACGAAGTTGCTGTGAGGTCTGATGATGATGCTGTCTGCGGGTTCTTTGATGTTGATGATGCTGAGTCTGTCATTGGTGTGGCACCTGATGTTGCTGTGGGGCATGAGGTTGACACCTCCATTGGGGTAATGGTGGGGTGTTTTTGTTTTAGGTGGGCCCATAGATTATCAGCACGAGAAAAGTCGTTTCCACAAATGTTACAAGAAAAAAGAGACGTTGAGTGAGCTGTCTTGATGTGTCGTGAATAATTGTCACGACGATTGAACGTTTTCCCTCATCGGGCACACATGAGGCTGTGCCCCACTGATGTGTTTGGTACCATTGTGTCTGCTTGCATACCTGTGTCTATACGTGGTGCGACAGGGCCATGCTCCAGTTCCATGTGTCGTTGTAGCACATCAGGACTTGAAAAGACTAGAGGACAGACACGGCAGGGGTGTCTCTGGTCAGCATGAACTGTGCCCATATGGCGCGTTAGATTACGATCCCTCATAAAACATCTATTGCAGATCGAACAGACGTAGTGACAGCTCTTGCTTTGAGTTGAAGACATCTGTTGAATAGAAGAGGATCAAAAAGAAGTTAGACAAATAAAATTAAATATAAATATATAAATATATAAATATATAAATATATAAATATATATATATAACAACATATATGTAACAAGCAGTTAAATAAAACACAGACGATCTGATAGAGACAGAGAGAGAGAGAGAGAGAGAGAGAGAGAGAGAGAGAGAAATAAACAGAGAGAGTGAGAGAGAAAGAAATAAAGAGATAAAGAGAGAGTGAGATAGAAAGAAATAAAGAGATAGAGAGAGAGAGAGAGAGAGAGAGAGAGAGAGAGAGAGAGAGAGAGAGAGAGAGAGAGGGAGGGAATAAACAGGTAAATAAAACACAGACTTATAGACATATAGGTATACACAAGCCTTATAACCAGTAATATTTTTTTAGTCTGTATGAAAGAGATGTTGTTCTTTAACGTATCAGACATCCCCCATGCGCGCTGCAAAATTCCACCTTTGTCTGCTTCCACCTAAATTATTTTCAAAAATCGCAGACAGCGATAAGTGATGACTCGTATTGATAAACGCACACAGTTGTTTTTTATGTTACGAGAAGAGAATATTAATTATTCAAATGTCATTTGGCTCACGCGCTGGTGCGAGACCACGTATTCGCTGATCAAAGCAATTACGATCATTGAAACACCACTCATAAAAACGCGAAATTGATTTTCTTTTGTTTTCGTTTTTATAGCAGGGAACTGATGTAATTAAATGTTGGTGGGGACAAGATGTAATTATGATTTTGCCAGAACATTTGGTGTACCACTGAGTTATCATGTTTGCCTTGTCTCAAACAATGAACAACCGCTTTGTCTGAAACAACGAGTCGCGCTGTCGTTTAAAAATACACTTCCTAGTGACAAAACAGCCATATAAAGATACATATGTTTTATAGAAAAAAAAAAATAATTTAGATTTGCTAACGATAACGGATACAAACAAATACCGAATTTGTTAAAAGTAGAGATAGAAATAAACTCTGCACGCCTTTTTTTTTAAAATAACATTTTATATTATGTATTTTTTAACATGTTAGTTGTTATGTTTTTCTTTGTGGTATGACACCAGGCAAAATGTTAACAAACATGATACCAGAGTTATGCTTTATACAAACGCGCTCCTTTTTTATAAACGCGCCAAGTTCTCAAGTTACTACACCCCGATCAAGTATATGAAACAGACAATTAGTCTATAAGCTTAGACTTGTAGTTCAGAAAGTAGTTTACACCTTTTGTCTGAGTCCAGAGCAAGTATAATATTAATTTAAAATCCAGACGGTTCACGAGGTATTTTTCCATGTGTAGTTCAGTGTTGTTTTTAAAATCCAAAAAATATGTTATTTTCCAATGTAGCTAAATGTGTCTCGAACAATGAAAAAAAAGTAAGGTGTGGTTTTTACCATGTTATATGTGATAAAGTAAGGAAATTATTCAGAACCAAGTCTTTTTTCCTAATACATAAAAAATAAGTCGGATAAGTCTTAACTTATCGAAAATCAACCATTCTTTAAAAATCACATGTAAGAATTTAACACCTTAACAAAACACGCACAGATAAAACAATATTTTTCCAGAGTCTCTGCTATGTTTATATTTAGAAATACTAACTTGGCGTAGAACTCTGAACACAGAAACAAAACAGATAAAAATATCTTTGTTAAAACAAAGAAGGTAAAAAAAGATTAACTTCCTAACACAAATCACGAATTCCGAAAACAGACAACTAATACTTTATATATTTTTTAAATAGAGACAGATATTTATATTTAATACAACACACGAATAACGAAAACAGACAACTAATACTTTATATATTTTCTAAATAGAGATATTTAACACAATATACAGACGAGTATTTATGTATAAAAACGAATAACATACGGTTGAAGTGGTTTTCAACGGCTGCTTTTTCAGAAGTTTGATATGAGAAGAAGTCAAAACGACTGGAGGTCTTTGCTGGTTGAGAGTTGTTGCGTGAGTGAACGGTCTACAGACTTTGTCTGATTAAGACAAAGGGTTTATCAAAAAAGTATTCCACGCGACGTACTCAGACCGCTTGTTGTGTAGAGGTACTTTGTCAGAAAATAGTTCGCGCACAAGCTGTTGCGGTGATTTGCTCGATAAGAACGTTGTCAAAACGTATTTGAAAGGGAGAATTGAGTCAACCTCACACGAAGTTTTAATTTCGTGCAGGTGTTGCTAAAATTAATTACTTTAGCCCCGATCGTTACCGCCGCGCGCGCGCGGCTTTGTTACAATGGATAACGGTTTGACGTACTCAAAACGTTTGGAACCCGTTATCGATATGGGATCTCTTGTTACAGGCAGTTTAATGACGCGCACATGTTGCTATGCATAATTAATTAGTCTCTGATCGGGAAAATGAATTTTAACATTTGAACAAAGGGACGACCTTTATAAATTAGAACCATGATTTTTATCACTGCGCACGTGTGCAATCAAATATTCAGAACTCACGGCTTTGTTCCATGTGGCCACCCGTTATCTAATTTACACATCAAAGACACAAAGTTTAATTACCCACAGGTCTTCGTGAATAATTAATCAGATACCACTGTGTTCCGAGTGACCATAAAAACTAGAGATCTTTGTGACAAAATTAATTACACCCAGTTGTGGTCATGAAAAAAATTAATTGGTTGCAGGTGTGGCCAAGAGCGCGTTTTTTACGAGTGAACATTTACAAAACAGAACTTTAAGTTATAACTATGTGTCCGTACGGGTGTTAATGTTGTATGTACAAATATATATATTGTCAAAAGTTGTGTGTGTGACAGTATGTAAAAATACAGAACTTAACACTATTTTTTATTAGAACAATCTTATATATATATATATATATATATATATATATATATATATATATATATATATATATATATATATATATATATTATAACTAAAAGAAATGTGGCAAACAGCCTATTATATTTGTTGTGAATGGTTTATGTGATTGTGTGAGTAACGTGTGGTTTTCATGGTGTTTTACACCAAGGGTGTGAATGTTTTTTAACATGTTGCATTCTCACGTTGTTGAAAAAACAGGGAGTCTGACGTTGTTGAAAACATCCAGACTTGTGTGTTGTTGAAAAGGGGTTTTCGCGTTGTTGAAAGCACGTTGAAAACACAGGGAGTCTCACGTTGAGTAGGGTCTTAGATATAAAATAACTGTGTGTGTAAGTGTAATCTATCACTGTTAGTTATGGATCCCAGTTTTGAAAGAGGGGCGGGGTCTGTGCGTGTATATCAGTATATAACACAGACAATGTTTTGTTTGTCACGAAGCGATCCGCACACGTATAACCCATAGTATTAATTTACCCCAAGCTGTTATTATATAATTGCGTTCACCTTTTGTCCTCACCTGCTTGTACATTGTCACAAAAACAAAGCTTCTTTACTAGTTTTCAGTTGCTGGCGAGTGTCGTGAAACATTCTAAATCCACATATATAAATTAAAAGGTAAATGTAAAGCCTAACACATAAATCCAATAAAAGGAAAGAAGAATGGTAAAGAACAGTGCTGTCACAATGACTGTACTCGAGATCCTCCTTTTTCTACTTCGTCTGCATATTGTAACGCTTTCACGTTGATAGTAAAGCCTACTGCATCAATACACGCTTTCTACAATAAAATGTGTACTGCATTTCTAAGAAAACCTTGAGATACGCAAGCTGATTAATGACCTAAATTAATACTAGCATTAATTTCACTGCATAATGAAAAGACAGATGGAATTAGGATAGAGAGAGGGAGGGCTGAAAGCCAGAATGCATGCAACACTAACACGCGTCTCGCGATACAAAATTAATGCCATCACGCGCGTAAGGCCAGAAGCACTAACTTTTTTCAAATAGACAGTGATAAAAAACACTACCCATACGAGAGTTAGGTTTAAAAACCTGAAAAACGCTTATTAGGAAACATGTCACAATACTGGTTTACGTCTGAAATTCTGACAGAACAGTTAAAAAGGATGCGGACAGTGGAAGTTAAAAATAAACAACTGAGATCGATAAAAGACAGGAATTTTAAATGGGCCATTTGTTCTCATGATAATCATATAATTGGGTACCTTAAGACTAGTGGACTTGGAATATATAATAAATTATCAAAATGGTCCATTAGATACTAAAATATTGGTATAAAACATATGGAAACTGGCATGGTCTGGTCATATCTGTTAGATAAAATGGCATGATGTTTTTGAAAACACGTAGAGGAACGAAAGCTGAAATAGTACGGAGTAAAAGATTGGCTAGAATTTAAAGCAAGCCGAGGTGTGATTGGCTAAACTATATATACGAATCTAGTTGTTGATAGTAACGCGCAGTAAATGGGATAATTTTTTTTAAAATTCATTCAAAACATAGTTAGGCTTTGAGCAATTGGTCGAAGCATTTGAATTGAACGCTGCTCGTTGCCAGTTTCAAAAGATTTTCATAAGAACAGGAGCGATGTCAGACTTGTGCTGTGGTTTATAAATTATATCGACCGAAAGCAGTCTGAAACAGTGGGCAAATCTAGATATGTGCCATTCTCTAGTGCCTTATTCGTCGTAACCTGTGTTATTTCCTTTCTATGTGGTAAGATTGATTTTATTGACTTTTTTAATTTGAAAAATTGGTTGTGTATAAGAAAAGGCCATGACAAAAGGTTGTAACTAAATGGTTCCATGGCAGGCTTGGGCATGGCCTAGTTGTTGATATATTATACCATGGACCATTTGAGAAAGTGAGAACTATCAATATATATATATATGATGATCATGCTGAAACATTACACCTATCTTATTGCATGGTGAAGTATGGCTGGAATGACAGAGGTGTTGTCTCCATAAGGGAAAAAAGAAAACTGGTACTATTGGTTCCATCACATGAAAGTGGAGAAGCTTGGTTGTCAGAAAGAGCTGACCATGTTCTTTTTATTACATGCATGTTTACAGGTAAAATTGGAGGAATTAGTTTGATATTAAGACAGGATCATACTTGCTTTGACAGGGGTTTCCTGCTGGTACTTGGCTGATGCTGTCAGAAATATTCAGCACTAGATCAATTCATCTCTGACAACAGCTGTTAAGAGAGAGATTGTAGACCAGAGGGCCTGAAGCGTGTGGCCAAATAGACTGCAATCATTATGAATCCCAGGCACAGATAAGTGATATATCTGGCCTGGAGCAACTTATCATTACTGCATATTTTCTAGGACAATCTCCTCAAGTGAATAAACTTTTCCTCCAAAACTAAAAACAGTACAACAGAGTCCATAAGAGTGATAAAGAGAACAATTGGGATGATGTATATCCCTTACCAGCTTCAAGGAACAAGTAATTAGATAGAGAAAAAAAATACCCAGTTGAAGATTGATTTCATGCATTATGGACACATGGTCTATTGCTTGTAAATAATTGCATATACATATTTGTAAATATATAAGATTCCATCAAACTGATTATCAATGACTAAAGTCCTGGCCAAAAGAACATTTAGGCTCAGGACCAATAAAGTTTAACAGAAAATTTTTCATTATAAAACTTAACCGCTGGAGTTAGTTGATTTTATCTTAGAAGTTAATATTTGTTGGTATATGTTTTGTATTGAGGTTATTCCACACACTCACTTTTGCATTACCCTAGACACTTAACGAAGCCAACATTCATATTGATTAAGAATTAGTCTGATTGAGATATAAATGTGGCAGCAAGTAAGGTCATCTGAATTACACACCAAACCTATTAACTTCAGATACCTTCACAGCTGATCTCAGTCAGTACACTAAGTACTTTATGCTATATTTAAGTCCCAACTCACCACATTAATTGGTAGGCTTGTCCGGGATTTGTAGTTGATATATATAGGAATCTCATACAGCATATATTAACTAACTCCAGGAATAAAAATTAGCAGTAGGATATAAATTCAAGATTGTATTACTGGTCTTAATTGAGGTTAGGAACATCACTAAGAGAGTATCAATAAGTAAGAGGAGATTTTGCAGTGATAAGTTGTTCCACCAGTAATAATTAGTTAATAATTACTTTAATTAAAGTAGAATTGTCTTAGAACCTTAGTAGATCTACTTGAGTTAGAATGGCTGACTTGGCAAAATTTAGATCTGCCGCTGTACAGACTGCTAAAGAGTTAGGAATGGACGGGCAAGTTATGATTTCCTATGTCACTACGGAATGTGACAAATATATTGAACGGGAAGAAAGAAGATTAGAAAAAGAGGCCGAAAGAAAGTTAGAGGCTGAAAAGGAAATTAAAAGGTTACAATTTGAGGCTGAGGCTGAGACTAAGAGGCTGCAGATTGAGGCTGAGGCTAAGAAATTGGAGGCAGAAATAGAGGAAAGAAGATGGACTCCAGAGAGGGAAGCAGAAAAGGAGGAGAAGAGATTACAAAGGGAACATGAGTTACGACTAAAGGAGTTTGAGTTTCAAGGCCATGCTCCTGAAAATGGTGCCAGTCCCTTTACCTCTGATGCCATTGCTAGTCAGGGAGCCTCAACCTCAGCTATGAATTTTCATTTAGATCATTTTGTTGAGAAAGACGATGATATTGAGAGCTATCTAAATAGATATGAACTATTAGCTACCACGTATGGGTTAGAGAGAGAAAGGTGGAGCTTAAAGTTATCTCAGGGACTTCGTGGGGCAGCTTATGAAGTTTTTGCGAAAATGAGCAGAGGTGATCAGGAAAATTATGACATGCTAAAGCAGGCTCTTTTGTTAAGATATGAAAAGAACGCAGAATTTTATAGGAAAAAATTTAGGAATGCTAAACTACTGTCAGGTGAAACATATCACCAGTTCTCTGCACGAATAGAGACATACTTGGAGAAATGGACTTCTCTGGGGAAAACCCAAGATCTTAAGGAAATGGTCCTTATAGAACAACTAAGAGAGTCCATGGCTCCAGACCTGAGAAAGTTTCTCATGGAACAAGGTGCAGAGAGGCTGGGTGAGTTAATAAATGTTGCTGAAAGGTATCAGGCAGCTCAGGCAGAGGTATCAGGTAACAAAAGGAAACAGGTAGATAATTTTAAGGCACCACAGAACTTTAATAAATTTGATCCTAGAGATCAAAACAAAGGTAAGCACCAGTTTGATAGGCCACGGTATGACAATAAAAATAAAACCCCACAATTCGATGAAAGGAAATATGATGAAAGAAAATATTTCAACCAAGGAAGGAGGTGGTGTAAAAATTGTAAGATGAACAATCATGACACTGACCATTGTAGAAGGAATCCTATAGTAATGGCCACCCTTCAGGTCAGGTCAACCTCAAGAAAGGAGGAGGATATTATGTTAAATACCTCTCCAGAAGAGTTGAGGAAGGCACAGGCTGGGGATAAGACCCTCAAGCCTTGTTTCAGGAAATTGTCAACTTGTCATACAACTCCAGGCAAGGGAGATTTTTACATGAAAAACAAGTTGATGTATAGGAAGGCCGGAACTGGATCCAAGGGTCACGGACAGTTGGTTCTTCCAAAGACATATAGGGCAGACTTAATAAGGAGCCTACATGTGAAACAAGATGGGGACCATGAGAAAATTGGTACCATCATCCAAAAGGTGGCTCACAATTATTATTGGCCCAAGGCCATGACTGACATTGTGAATTTTGTAGAGAGGTGTAGCATAGCACATGAGGGAACACCCACAAGTGGGAACATTGATCAGGACCTGGACACGCCACGGGAAAAACGTAGGCCTGACAATAGGAAGAAAAATAGATTTAATAAAGTGGACCAAGTGGATTGGGAAGCCCCTTTTCACGGACAATCTTCGATTGACTGTTTTACAATGGCCACTATGCAGAGAGTGCAAAAAGATGTCTTACCCCAGGATAAGCCGAAAATCCCTCAATCGGACTTATGTAAACTGGAGGAAGAGGATGTAGAGAGGAAATCTCTCATCAAGAATTCTAAGTGGGGAGAAAGCCCCAAGAAAAGAATTGGTAGCGGTCGTTTTGTGCATGATAATTCTGGGAAGAAAAATCATCACTATAGCGCTTCGAGTGGAAGAGACCATACCGGTGCATGGACAAAGAGGTCCACAAAATTAAAGGTCCATATGTAACGCTGTTAAGAACGTGGACTGATGAAAAGGCAGAGGAAAATATTACATCCTCATACCAATATGTGAATGAGCTGACCACTCGTTTAAAAACTGGCTGGAAACTTGCCAATGAAAATTTGAGACAAGCCAGGAAGAAACATGCTGCCTATTTACCAATGTGGAACTGATGACACGAACTGGACAAGTGCCAGTGGAACAAGAGATG
Organism: Oreohelix idahoensis; assembly: GCA_024509875.1. NCBI lineage: Eukaryota > Metazoa > Mollusca > Gastropoda > Stylommatophora > Oreohelicidae > Oreohelix > Oreohelix idahoensis. The sequence continues at coordinate 744,408 of JAMPIV010013684.1, read as the reverse complement.
AGAAGAAGACGATGGCGATGGATAGGACACACATTGAGGAAGCCTGTTGATAGCATTACAAGGCAGTCCTTGTTCTGGAACCCCCAGGGCAAGAGAGGCAGAGGAAGACCAAGAAGTACATGGAGAAGAGAGTTGGAAACAGAGGTGAAAATGATGAGGAGAACATGGAAAGAACTTGAGATGATGGCACGTGACAGGAGGACTTGGCATGTGTTTGTTGAAGGCCTATGCTCCTTTGGGAGTGGAGGGTTATGAATGAATGAATGAATTTCAACAGGAAGGCTAAAGACTGAGATTTGGCTGTGGGAGAGAAGGTACTGCTTCTTCTACCCGGTAGTCAGAATAAATTACAAATTGGATGGCAAGGTCCATATACAGTTCTAGAGAAGGTGTCTAGAACCAATTATAAGATAGATAAGAAGGGGAAAGAAAAAATCTATCATGTGAATCTCCTGAAGAAATATTTGGAAAGAGAACATTAGGAAGAGACACACTTGTTGACCTTGTCCATTGCCATGGAGATGAAAAAGGAACCACTTTCATCATTTGAATATCCATTACACCCCTGTGAGACAGCGGCACAGGTAAAAATCAGTACACATTTAACGAAAAATCAGAAGGAGAGAGTGCAACAGGTTCTAGATAATCATACAGAGGTGTTAACGGACCGACCGGGGCATACAAACTTATTGGAATATGATATGAAACTGATAGACCCCACACCTGTCTGTATGAAATCATATTCGATTCCTTTTGCTAAGGAGAAAGCTTTGAAGGAAGAGATAGACTATTTGTTGAAGGAAGGAATTATTTAACACAGTGAATCTTCGTATAGTTCCAGTGTGGTGCTCTTAAGGAAACCCTCTGGAGAACATAGACTCTGTATAGATTACAGGAGACTGAATGCTATCACAGAAGGTCAGGTGGATCCATTGCCGGATACAAATCAGTTGTTTGCCAGGCTAAATAAAGCTAAATATTTCTCAAAAGTGGATCCGAGTAAAGGATACTATCAGATTCCAGTAAAGCCTGAGGTTAGACCATACCTAGCTTTTAGTACCTCAGAGGGACACTATGAGTTTAACAGATTGCCATTTGGATTGAAGAATGCCCCTAGTGTCTTCTCTAGAATGATGAGAAAATTATTGGACCCTCTGAATAATCCATGCATCACAAATTTCATGGATGATATCCTTATAGCAACAGAAACATTTGAGGAACACATTGACTCTCTGAATATGCTGTTTAATCGACTTAGAGAAGCGAATTTAACAGCCCGACCAACCAAATGTTGCGTTGGATGTAAAGAATTAGAATTCTTAAGACACACAGTCCATAAGGAAACATGACCCCTGACCCCAAGAATTTAGAGAAACTAAAGAAAGCCCCGAGACCACAAACCAAGAAAGACGTGAGATCCTTTTGTCTCATTATGTGGTTTCTACCAAAAGTATATCAAAAACTTTAATTCCATATGTGCACCGTTAACTGATTTGACACGTAAAGGAAATCCAGATCGAATTACATGGACACCACAATGTGAATTGGCTTACCAGGAATTGAAGGAAAAGCTCACAAGCAAACCTATTTTGAAATTACCTGACTTAAGTCAAGAATTCATTGTAAGAACGGATGCCAGTAATATCGGGCTAGGTGCGACACTGCTACAGAAATCAGATGCATTGGATGGGGAATTAAGCCCAGTGGCATATGCTAGCAGAAAGTTGAATAAAGCTGAAACCAACTACTCAACTAGCGAAAAAGAATGTCTTGCAGTAATATGGGCGATAAAGAAATTCAATATTTATCTGTATGGGAAGGCATTTAAGTTGCAGACGGATCACAAACCCTTGTCGTTTCTAGCGCAGGCTAGGCATGAAAATTCTAGGTTACTCAGATGGTCCTTACTTATGCAGCCATTTGAGTTTAGCATAGAGTATATATCTGGAAAAACAAATCTGGGAGCGGATTTTTTAAGCCGCCATCCGTGTGATGAGAATCACCGTAAGCCCCAGAAATAATAATAAATTTCTCTATGTGTATATAGAATTATAGACTGACATATAACGTCTGTTTTAAGAGGGGAGAATTTGTCGTGAAACATTCTAAATCCACATATATAAATTAAAAGGTAAATGTAAAGCCTAACACATAAATCCAATAAAAGGAAAGAAGAATGGTAAAGAACAGTGCTGTCACAATGACTGTACTCGATATCCCCCTTCTTCTATTTCGTCTGCATATTGTAACGCTTTCACGTTGATAGTAAAGCCTACTGCATCAATACACGCTTTCTACAATAAAACGTGAACTGCATTTCTAAGAAAACCTTGAGATACGCAAGCTGATTAATGACCTAAATTAATACTAGCATTAATTTCACTGCGTAATGAAAAGACAGATGGAATTAGGATAGAGAGAGGGAGGGCTGAAAGCCGGAACGCATGCAACACTAACACGCGTCTCGCGATACAAAATTAATGCCATCACGCGTGTAAGGCCAGAAGCACTACCTTTTTTCAAATAGACAGTGATAAAAAACACTACCCATACGAGAGTTAGGTTTAAAAACCTGAAAAACGCTTATTAGGAAACATGACACAATACTGGTTTACGTCTGAACTCCTGACAGAACAGTTAAAAAGGATGCGGACAGTGGAAGTTAAAAATAAACAACTGAGATCGATAAAAGACAGGAATTTTAAATGGGCCATTTGTTCTCATGATAATCATATAATTGGGTACCTTAAGACTAGTGGACTTGGAATATATAATAAATTATCAAAATGGTCCATTAGATACTAAAATATTGGTATAAAACATATGGAAACTGGCATGGTCTGGTCATATCTGTTAGATAAAATGGCATGATGTTTTTGAAAACACGTAGAGGAACGAAAGCTGAAATAGTACGGAGTAAAAGATTGGCTAGAATTTAAAGCAAGCCGAGGCGTGATTGGCTAAACTATATATACGAATCTAGTTGTTGATAGTAACACATGGTAAATGGGATAATTTTTTTTAAAATTCATTCAAAAGATAGTTAGGCTTTGAGCGATTGGTCGAAGCATTTGAATTTAACGAAATAGTACGCTGCTCGTTGCCAGTTTCAAAAGATTTTCATAAGAGCAGGAGCGATGTCAGACTTGTGCTGTGGTTTATAAATTATATCGACCGAAAGCAGTCTGAAACAGTGGGCAAATCTAGATATGTGCCATTCTCTAGTGCCTTATTCGTCGTAACCTGTGTTATTTCCTTTCTATGTGGTAAGATTGATTTTATTGACTTTTTTAATTTGAAAAATTGGTTGTGTATAAGAAAAGGCCATGACAAAAGGTTGTAACTAAATGGTTCCATGGCAGGCTTGGGCATGGCCTAGTTGTTGATATATTATACCATGGACCATTTGAGAAAGTGAGAACTATCAATATATATATGATGATCATGCTGAAACATTACACCTATCTTATTGCATGGTGAAGTATGGCTGGAATGACAGAGGTGTTGTCTCCATAAGGGAAAAAAGAAAACTGGTACTATTGGTTCCATCACATGAAAGTGGAGAAGCTTGGTTGTCAGAAAGAGCTGACCATGTTCTTTTTATTACATGCATGTTTACAGGTAAAATTGGAGGAATTAGTTTGATATTAAGACAGGATCATACTTGCTTTGACAGGGGTTTCCTGCTGGTACTTGGCTGATGCTGTCAGAAATATTCAGCACTAGATCAAGTCATCTCTGACAACAGCTGTTAAGAGAGAGATTGTAGACCAGAGGGCCTGAAGCGTGTGGCCAAATAGACTGCAATCATTATGAATCCCAGGCACAGATAAGTGATATATCTGGCCTGGAGCAACTTATCATTACTGCATATTTTCTAGGACAATCTCCTCAAGTGAATAAACTTTTCCTCCAAAACTAAAAACAGTACAACAGAGTCCATAAGAGTGATAAAGAGAACAATTGGGATGATGTATATCCCTTACCAGCTTCAAGGAACAAGTAATTAGATAGAGAAAAAAAAAATACCCAGTTGAAGATTGATTTCATGCATTATGGACACATGGTCTATTGCTTGTAAATAATTGCATATACATATTTGTAAATATATAAGATTCCATCAAACTGATTATCAATGACTAAAGTCCTGGCCAAAAGAACATTTAGGCTCAGGGACCAATAAAGTTTAACAGAAAATTTTTCATTATAAAACTTAACCGCTGGAGTTAGTTGATTTTATCTTAGAAGTTAATATTTGTTGGTATATGTTTTGTATTGAGGTTATTCCACACACTCACTTTTGCATTACCCTAGACACTTAACGAAGCCAACATTCATATTGATTAAGAATTAGTCTGATTGAGATATAAATGTGGCAGCAAGTAAGGTCATCTGAATTACACACCAAACCTATTAACTTCAGATACCTTCACAGCTGATCTCAGTCAGTACACTAAGTACTTTATACTATATTTAAGTCCCAACTCACCACAGCGAGGTCAGAAAAGAGTTAATGGTGTTTTTACGATTGAACGGTGAAAATGAGACATTCACACAAAAAACAATGAGATCGCGTTGTTTCACATATTATTTCCCCCAACAGCAATATCTAATTCGCGTCCAATTATCTAACGACAGCTGGGATTAATTAAGGTTCGGTTATTATAGGGCAGGGTTGATTGTCACTCAGTGCCCTCCACAAAGAACCGATCTGTGACCATCAAGATACTATTGTGTCTCTCTCTATATAAATACAGTCGTCTAGTTGACTCGCGACAGCAAACAGAGCCTACATATTTCTTTAAGACAAAAAGTGAGTTTTTAAAATGGCAGCGAGCTTTAGTGTCGGATATCATAACATAGGTTTTAAGTCAGCTGAGTTAAAAGAGATGCTAGAAGTAATACCTGATTCCCCCAGGTTTGTTTTTATACCGGGAGACATTAGTAACAGAGCGAGACTCATCTAGATAGAATGGCTTTCAGCCGTTTGTAGTACTTATAACTGTCAGAAACAAACTTTTCAGTTAACTATCGCTTTTTTAGAGCATTATGGGAGTAAAGAACAACTAAACAGAGAAAATTTTCAGTTTGTCGGGTTGACATGTCTCTTCATAGCTAGCAAGGTTGAAGAAGGGGGTGTGTTTAGGGCGCGCGAGTTATTGGCTCTATATTGCGACATGCGTACCGTGAGTCAACTTATCAGTCTAGAACGACAGATACTAAAAACAATAGCGTTCACAGTGAACCCGGCGACAATGTTAACGTATGTAGAAATCTATGTGGCCATTATCAGGGTAGAGTCGAATGCCCCTTTTACATAGGTAACGATGGAACAAATAATTACGATGTGTAACCTCTCACTATGCGATGAAAACTTGTTAACGTACCACTATCATGTTTTAGCAATCGCAGTTTTATCATTTTTCTATGATATTCACTATCTGGTGGTGATATCGGGGCTACCCATGTCTGAAATAACAAGTTGTCTGCCCTATATGACACCGTATTTCCAATTCGTTGTAGAGACACAAACAATGGGGAACATCGGTCTTCACACCCATTTCATTCATATCCAGAAAGAGAGTGCGTAAGAAAGCGGTATATTGTGTGGTTTGTACAATATTTTATTTTTTCTTAATTAAAACGCAAACAGACAACGCGCCTTGCGTGTTTTTCAGGTGGTGTGCATTCAAGACTGTGAAATCGCCTGATCGATAGTAATTTATCATGTTTCACCTGGGCGCTAACACGACAAACGAGGGCTTCTTGTCAGGCAAGCTAATCTTTCTTATCGATTATCCATGTGTTTTAAGTTGGGTCCGCGTAGAAGGGGGTGAGCGCTGGTTTTTCTTTGGTTTTCAAATATACAACAACTTGGTTGTAATGCGGACACGAAATAAAATATAATGGAACCACAAAAGATGGTACCAACATATTGTAAATATCTAGATTTGTAGTTAAAGGGTTGTTAGAATATCTCGCTTTAAAGTTAACCAGAATCGGGTGTCTAGTTGGTAGGCCGAAAGAAGCCGAATGCTATTATCAGTGGAATAAAGAAAGACATACGAACGCTGATTCTCAAAATATGGTGCGCGGAAGGTCTATTTGGGGGTCAGCGAGGTGAACACTTCGCTCCTTATACTCGAACACCTACTTTGATATTGTCATATTCGTATGGTACAACCCTTATCTACAAAAGCTCTCTGGGTCCTCAATAATTTGTAAGAGGTCAAAGGGACCTGAGACTAAACCGTTTGAGACACGTTGCTCTATAATGAAGTATTCTGTACCCGATCAGCGGTGGCACAACTTTTCTAAAAAAAAAAATTAAAAAAAAATTTAACCCTGTACAATCTATGTTAAGCAAGAAAGATAAAGTGACAAATGGCGATGTGTTGTCCCACACTGGGCTTCAAAAACCTGTATACAGTGTGTTTCGGGAAACGCACACCGACGACCAAAGCCGCGATATAACCGACTGCATCACCAGTTTACTTCTATATAACAGTGAGAAATATTTAAAGAAATATTTGACCTTTGGACAAAACAAGATTAAAACAGGTTAGTAGCTATTTACCTATACGTTGTAACCTTCGATCAGGACTACAACAGCTTCTAGTATCTGTTATAGACGAGCCGTGTTTTGACCTAATCAGGTGTGACTTTCGTAACTTAAAGGATCATTTTTTCTTACATGTCACCGCCATGGGAGCCAATATAGCAGATGTCACGCGTTAGCGCGCGCGCAAACAAATTTAAATTTAATTCACGTGTGGTAGTTTTGTAGCAGACCTAGTCAGCTTTTAACTGTTGTTATCTAAAGATAATTTTAAATTTATATATAAAAAAATATTAATAGCTTGTTTTGTGTTAATTTAGCTTTAGACATAGATAGAGCATAAATACTAATTGTAAGTCCTCGATGATAGGAATAAAATAAAGATAGAGGAATGGTCTTTAACAAGAGTAACGACAACTCGTATACAACAACCTATTTGTAGCACAATACGAGCAGATACGTCGAACATAACGCAAACCAGATTACCGTCAGGGTCGGGCAAAGCTTGGTGCGAAGTCTTACGCCGACGATCGATGCGGTTCCAAAACTAGGGAGGGTAAAAGAAAACACGTGTGTTTTTGAACTTTATTAAAAACGAAGGAAAATAGTCTCGATATTGTTTCAGTTACAGACTACAACACTAAGAGCTTGTCTAGTTTCGCCATAATCTAATCTACCTTTGACATATATCTCTACGGTTGTGTTCAATAAAACTGTCTATTTGGACTTGTCCAGCGTTTGACAGTATTTTTTATGTTGGAGTCTACGGTTGCGTGCTGGGGTGTCTTACATACCACTAAATGGGTATTGACCTGAGTATCTTTATTAGTCGTGATATAAAATAATTAAGAAACAACTACCCCGTATACATCAATATGTAATTACATTCACCCAACAACTAACATTCCCTGTCATATTTTTACAACAAAAAGAATACTTAGATGTCATCCTCTGTCCTGCTTATCTATAGCTATATACACCTATTTTTATAGTAACTTTTTTATTTTTTATTTTTTCCAGATGCCTTCGCGACGTCGGGTCCATCTTAATTTACCTCCGTGAGAATCGGTTTATGTACTGTGATGGGTGTGTGGATGAACAGCCTAATCAGGAAGCCCATTCCTGCCTGACAACATCTATCGCTGATCTTGTAAATATGCAACTAGAGGACGTCCTCCTACGGGTGCTCTCACATGAGGATATCGTCGACCTGACCCTAGAGGTAATAAGGAGAACACTTTTGCGGTATATTCACCGCCGCGCGACTCGACAACATCATCAACCAGACTAAAACACACCACCAAAAGACACGGTCACAAAAAGAAGCTAATCATTCTCCTCTATATAACTTTTTTGTGTGTATTTTCCTCTAAAAGCCTTTGCCCGCCATTTTATCGGATATTTGCTGTTGTCTTTTTCCTCACGCCAATACGTTCATGACTCACACACTTTCAATCCCAACACACATAAATTTTGACATCGACAACCCATCAACTATCGATATCCCCAGAACCGAGTTGGTTTCCTAACACCAACCCTTGAACGTCAGCTCCCACCACAGACAACCACCTGGCCGATATCTCTAATCTACCACTGAAGACGCAGAGACCTACTACCTCCTCCAGTAACATGTTTGACGACTACATCAACTCCAGTTGTCCAATATCCCCAGAACCGAGCTGGTTTCCTAACACCAACCCTTGTACGTCAGCTCCCACCACAGACAACCACCTGGCCGATATCTCTAATCTACCATCAAAGACGCAGAGACCTACTACCTCCCCCAGTAACATGTTTGACGACTACATTAACTCCAGCTGTCCAATAGCCCCAGAACCGAGTTGGTATCCTAACACCAACCCTTGTACTCAGCTCCCACTACAGACAACCACCTGGCCGATGTCTCTAATCCACCACCGAAGACGAAGAAGAAACCTACCAAGCGTCTGAGACTTGTGGTTTAGCTCGATATTATTTGAAAAATAAAATATTTTAACTAAAATCTTTTGTTACCCATGTCTATATAACTGTTGTAATATACGTCTAACTGTTGTAAATATATATCGTATAACTGTTGTCTCAATATATCGCCTTCGTATTGTCTAAATATAGCGTCTAACTGTTGTAACATCGTCTTCCTATTGTCTAAATATATCGTCTTCTTGTTATCTAAATATATCCTCTTCTTGTTGTCTAAATATATCGTCTCCCTGTTATCTAAATATATGTCTATAAATATCGTCTTCTTGTTGTCTAAATATATCGTCTTCTTGTTGTCTAAATATATCTTCCTATTATCTAAATATATCGTCTTCCTGTTGTCTAAATAATCAACACCATTATCGAACTAATATATCTCTATATAAAAGTCATGCTCCTCCTGCGCTCCTCCTGAATACTAACCGTTTCCTCCATGATATACTACTTGTTTGGGCCTTCATTAGAATCTGGTGATGGTTTTTTTACCTCTGTTGTCTGTGGTAAAGTGGAATGTTATAAATATTTATAGGGGACTTAGTGTACTGACTGAGATCAGCTGTGAAGGTATCTGTATCTAATAAGTGTAGGGTATTTACAGATAACCTTACTTGCTACCACATTTATACCTCAGTCAGGCTTATTCTGGAATATTGTGATGACTACGTTGAATGTCTAGGGTTATGAAAGTGATGAAGTGTATGTTCACAACAACCAACAGACAGATAAACAATTTAGTTTAATCCACAACTCTCTACAACACTGTGACACTCACACACATAGAACACTCTATAAGACTATCTTAATAAGTCAAGTTTTAAAGTTTAAAATTATATGTATTACTTAATTCAAATATTAGATATCCTGATTCAACTACAAAGTGAACCAGGAATCGCAATCAAATGTAATCACAAATTATATGTACACAATTTATATATATGATCTTTGTATTGACATATATTATTATTATTATTATTATCATATGTGTGTAAGTTGTGAAGTAGTACTATGAGGTAATACTGGCTTTTTCAAGCTAGGTTGTTGTTTGTCATCATGACTTCAAGTGTTTGCTTTTGGTGGAAATCATATTGGGAAAAGATCATAGTTCCTGTCATTTGAAACAATTTATTGTCCCTCTTTAATTAATATACTGTCAATTTTTGAGGGGGGGGGGTACATAGGATTGAGCTGCTCTGGCCACAGAATCTTATCTGCTGTGAGGGCGGCAGGAAACAGTCTCCTCTGCTCGCTTGCTTCACCGTGTTCTTGAAAAGCAATAATGGTCGCTATCCAGCCTCTGGATTCAGCAAAACTCAGACCAGGTGCTGCTTCAATAAGTTAGGACCACGGTCCCTGAAACAAGAAGGTTGTACCTCCTACTTCAGAACTAATTTATAATCTATTTCCACACTGAGCACAATACATAACAAACACTGAGTTCAGAGCGGTAGGCCAACTGCTAGCCTCTCATGTAATAATATTCACCAGTATTCCTCTGCCTAATGGTTACTACGCCTCTGCAATTTCAGCTGTAAGTCCTTCTATACAATAAGATAGGTGTCAGTGTACTATTTGGTAATTCCATGTAGGCCTAGGCAGTTAAACTCCTCTCCGACAAGTTTTGTTCAGGTTGGAGCAATATCCAGGCTTTGCCTCATGTTTGCTACTGAACCACACACATATACAGACATAAATTATCAATTCACATTCAATTTTCATCAAAAAGATATCAAATATGTCAATCTTACCACAATTCATGGAAATAATACACAATTACGTTGACTGGCGATGAATATGGCACAAATTCCGATCTGCCTCTGTCCCAGGCTTTTATTTAGAAAAAATATAAGCTGGTTCTCAACGCACTGTTTCTGAGTAAGTTTATTTTAAAATGTGGCACTGAACTGACGCTCCTAATTGACTATATTGGCGGGTCTAACCAATCGGGCCATGTTTACACAGCTTTTCAAAAAAAAAGGACCCCTACTACCGTTTCCCCTAACAACAAAAAATTAGTATTTGTAGTCCGACTAATCGTGTTTCGCCTTACATTTACTTCTATCCAATCAAATAGGATTTAACATGGTGGCCTATTTCCCGTAAAATGGTGGTTTCAAAACATGCCACTGTGCGATTATTATTTGGTGTTGTCTGACACCATCACTATTTTCTTTTGGCTATAATTTGTTAATTCCTAGACTATTTGCGTAACACTTAACATATTCTTTGTCAGCAAGTCCTAAGGAACCCAAATATATAAGTTTTAAGGGAGCTAAGTGGCTGCGTTCAAAATATGTATTTTCTTCTAGGATAGTCGTGCTGTTGCCACCTCCTCACTTCCAAACTTTAGGGTGTCTGCTGTACTGTCAGACTAATGTCAGGAGTTTAGACATAAAACAGTAGAATGTCATGTTTCCCAATAAGCATTTTACAGGTTTTTAAACCTAACCCTCGTAGTTGTAGTGTTTTTTATCACTGTCTATATGAAAAAAAGTTAGTGCTTCATGCCTTACGCTTGGGGTGGCATTAATTTTATATCGCGAGATGCGTGTTAGTGTTGCATGCGTTCCTTCGTACATCGCTCTCTCTCTCTTTCTATCCTAAGTCCATCTGTCTTTTCATTACGCAGTGTATAAAATGAAATTAATGCTAGTATTAATTTAGGTCATTAATCAGCTTGCGTATCTCAAGGTTTTCTAAGAAATACAGTACACGTTGTATTGTTTTTTTGAAACGCGTGTATGCTGCTGTAGGCTTTACTATCAAACGTGAAAGCGTTACAATTTTGCAGACGGAGCATAAAAAGGGGATCTCGAGTACAGTCGTTGTGACAGCACTGGTCTTTTACCATTCTTCTTTCCTTTTATTGCATTAATTCGTTAGGCTTTACATTTACTATTTAATTTATATATGTGGATTTAGAATGTTTCACGACAAATTCTCCCCTCTTAAAACAGACGTTATATGTCAGTCTATAATTCTATATACACATAGAGAAATTTATTATTATTTCTGGGGCTTACGGTGATTCTCATCACACGGATGGCGGCTTAAAAAATCCGCTCCCAGATTTGTTTTTCCAGAAATATACTCTATGTTAAACTCAAATGGCTGCATAAGTAAGGACCATCTGAGTAACCTAGAATTTTCATGCCTAGCCTGCGCTAGAAACGACAAGGGTTTGTGATCCGTTTGCAACTTAAATGCCTTCCCATACAGATAAATATTGAATTTCTTTATCGCCCATATTACTGCAAGACATTCTTTTTCGCTAGTTGAGTAGTGGTTTCAGCTTTATTCAACTTTCTGCTAGCATATGCCACTGGGCTTAATTCCCCATCCAATGCATCTGATTTCTGTAGTAGAGTTGCACCTAACCCAATATTACTGGCATCCGTCCTTACTATGAATTCTTGACTTAAGTCAGGTAATTTCAAAATGGGTTTACTTGTGAGCTTTTCCTTCAATTCTTGGTAAGTCATTTCACATTGTGCTGTCCATGTAATGCGATCTGGATGTCCTTTACGTGTCAATTCAGTTAACGGTGCACATATGGAATTAAAGTTTTTGATATACTTTTGGTAGAAACCACATAATGAGACAAAGGATCTCACGTCTTTCTTGGTTTGTGGTCTCGGGGCTTTCTTTAGTTTCTCTAAATTCTTGGGGTCAGGTGTCATGTTTCCCTGATGGACTGTGTGTCCCAAGAATTCTAATTCTTTACATCCAACGCAACATTTGGTTGGTCGGGCTGTTAAATTCGCTTCCCTAAGTCGATTAAACAGCATGTTCAGAGAGTCAATGTGTTCCTCAAATGTTTCTGTTGCTATAAGGATATCATCCATGAAATTTGTGATGCATGGATTATTCAGAGGGTCCAATAATTTTCTCATCATTCTAGAGAAGACACTAGGCGCATTCTTCAATCCAAATGGCAATCTGTTAAACTCATAGTGTCCCTCTGAGGTACTAAAAGCTAGGTATGGTCTAACCTCAGGCTTTACTGGAATCTGATAGTATCCTTTACTCAGATCCACTTTTGAGAAATATTTAGGTTTATTTAGCCTGGCAAACAACTGGTTTGTATCCGGCAATGGATCCACCTGTCCTTCTGTGATAGCATTCAGTCTCCTGTAATCTATACAGAGTCTATGTTCTCCGAGGATTTCCTTAAGAGTACCACACTGGAACTATACGAAGATTCACTGTGTGAAATAATTCCTTCCTTCAACAAATAGTCTATCTCTTCCTTCAAAGCTTTCTCCTTAGCAAAAGGAATCGAATAGTGTTTCATACAGACAGGTGTGGGGTCTATCAGTTTCATATCATATTCCAATAAGTTTGTATGCCCCGGTCGGTCTGTTAACACCTCTGTATGATTATCTAGAACCTGTTGCACTCTCTCTTTCTGATTTTCGTTAAATGTGTACTGATTTTCACCTGTGCCGCTGTCTCACAGGGATGTAATGGATATTCAAATGATGAAAGTGGTTCCTTTTTCATCTCCATGGCAATGGACAAGGTCAACAAGTGTGTCTCTTCCTGATTTTCTCTTTCCAAATATTTCTTCAGGAGATTCACATGATAGATTTTTTCTTTCCCCTTCTTATCTATCTTATAATTGGTTCTAGACACCTTCTCTAGAACTGTATATGGACCTTGCCATCCAATTTGTAACTTATTCTGACTACCGGGTAGAAGAAGCAGTACCTTCTCTCCCACAGCCAAATCTCTGTCTTTAGCTTTCCTGTTGTAATAGGCAGCATGTTTCTTCCTGGCTTGTCTCAAATTTTCATTGGCAAGTTTCCAGCCAGTTTTTAAACGAGTGGTCAGCTCATTCACATATTGGTATGAAGATGTAATGTTTTCCTCTGCCTTTTCATCAGTCCACGTTCTTAACAAAGCTACATATGGACCTTTAATTGTGTGGACCTATTTGTCAATGCACCGGTATGGTCTCTTCCACTCGAAGCTTTATAGTGATGATTTTTCTTCCCAGAATTATCATGCACAAAACGACCGCTACCAATTCTTTTCTTGGGCTTTCTCCCCACTTAGAATTCTTGATGAGAGATTTCCTCTCTACATCTTCTTCCTCCAGTTTACATAAGTCCGATTGAGGGATTTTCGGCTTATCCTGGGGTAAGACATCTTTTTGCACTCGCTGCATAGTGGCCATTGTAAAACAGTTAATTGAAGCTTGTCCGTGAAAAGGGGCTTCCCATTCCATTTGGTCCACTTTATCAAATTTATTTTTCTTTGTATTGTCAGGCCTACGTTTGCCCCGTGGCGTGTCCAGGTCCTGATCAATGTTCCCACTTGTGGGTGTTCCCTCATGTGCTATGCTACACCTCTCTACAAAATTCTCAATGTCCCACCTTGCCTTGGGCCAATAATAATTGTGAGCCACCTTTTGGATGATGGTACCTATTTTCTCATGGTCCCCATCTTCTCTCACATGTAAGCTCCTTATTAATTCTGCCCTATATGTCTTTGGAAGAACCAACTGTCCGTGACCATTGGATCTAGTTCCGGCCTTCCTATACATCAACTTGTTTTTCATGTAAAAATCTCCCTTGCCTGGAGTTGTATGACAAGTTGACAATTTCCTGAAACAAGGCTTGAGGGTCTTATCCCCAGCCTGTGCCTTCCTCAACTCTTCTGGAGTGGTATTTAACATAATATCCTCCTCCTTTCTTGAGGTCGACCTGACCTGAAGGGTGGCCATTACTATAGGGTTCCTTCTACAATGGTCAGTGTCATGATTGTTCATCTTACAATTTTTACACCACCTCCTTCCTTGGTTGAAAGATTTTCTTTCATCATATTTCCTTTCATCGAATTGTGGGGTTTTATTTTGTCATACCGTGGCCTATCAAACTGGTGCTTACCTTTGTTCTGATCTCTAGGATCAAATTTATTAAAGTTCTGTGGTGCCTTAAAATTATCTACCTGTTTCTTTTTATTACTTGTTACCTCTGCCTGAGCTGCTTGATACCTTTCAGCAACATTTAGTAACTCACCCAGCCTCTCTGCACCTTGTTCCATGAGAAACTTTCTCAGGTCTGGAGCCATGGACTCTCTTAGTTGTTCTATAAGGATCATTTCCTTAAGATCTTGGGTTTTCCCCAGAGAAGTCCATTTCTCCAAGTATGTCTCTAACCGTGCAGAGAACTGGTGATAGGTTTCACCTGACAGTAGTTTAGCATTCCTAAATTTTTTTCTATAAAATTCTGCATTCTTTTCATATCTTAACAAAAGAGCCTGCTTTAGCATGTCATAATTTTCTTGATCATCTCTGCTCATTTTGGCAAAAACTTCATAAGCTGCCCCACGAAGCCCTTGTGATAACTTTAAGCTCCACCTTTCTCTCTCTCTAACCCATACGTGGTAGCTAACAGTTCATACCTATTTAGGTAGCTCTCTATATCATCGTCTTTCTCAACAAAATGATCTAAATGAAAATTCATAGCTGAGGGTGAGGTTCCCTGACTAGCAGTGGCATCAGAGGTAAAGGGACTGGCACCATTTTCAGGAGCATGGCTTTGAAACTCAAACTCCCTTAGTCGTAACTCATGTTCCCTTTGTAATCTCTTCTCCTCCTTTTCTGCTTCCCTTTCTGCAGCCAATCGCTTGTCTTCCCTTTCTGCATTTTTTTCTTCTCTTTCTGCCTCCAATTTCTTAGCCTCAGCCTCAATCTGCAACCTCTTAATTTCTTTTTCAGCCTCTAACCTTCTTTCAGACTCTTTTTCTAATCTTTCAGATTCTAATTTTCTTTCTGCTTCTTTTTCTAATCTTTTTTCGTCACGTTCAATAAATTTGTCACATTCCGTAGTGACATAGGCAATCATAACTTGCCCTTCCATTCCTAACTCTTTCGCAGCCTGCACAGCAGCAGATCGAAATTTTGCCAAGTCGGCCATGGTCTCGCAGGCAAATGTAAACAATTTAATCTATCAATAATTATCTAATGACAACCACAGGCACTGAGAGCTCAACCTTATTTAATTTCCACCCAAGGATACCTTTTAATTCTTTATTATTCCCTGAAGTGAATTACCCCCCAATATATATAATAGGAGAAGGTTCAATATCCCGGGAGCGAGACCCCAATATATGTGGTAAAGTGGGATGTTATAAATATTTATAGGGGACTTAGTGTACTGACTGAGATCAGCTGTGAAGGTATCTGTATCTAATAAGTGTAGGGTATTTACAGATAACCTTACTTGCTACCACATTTATACCTCAGTCAGGCTTATTCTGGAATATTGTGATGACTACGTTGAATGTCTAGGGTTATGAAAGTGATGAAGTGTATGTTCACAACAACCAACAGACAGATAAACAATTTAGTTTAATCCACAACTCTCTACAACACTGTGACACTCACACACATAGAACACTCTATAAGACTATCTTAATAAGTCAAGGTTTAAAGTTTAAAATTATATGTATTACTTAATTCAAATATTAGATATCCTGATTCAACTACAAATTGAACCAGGAATCGCAATCAAATGTAATCACAAATTATATGTTAAAGTTAGTTGCTTATCCTTTACAGGACGTGGCAATCAACCCCAGCTTTTATTGGCTGTTTGTGATTTTTCTAGGCAATTTTTTTCATTCAGTAGTTTGCCATTGCTTTCTGAACGGTACGGCGCTTATACCATTGTTAAAAATCCACACAAAGCGATTTGCTACCAAACCGCCTGCAGCAGGTTTCGAACCTGGTATATCTGGATTATGAAACTGCGTTCATATCCATTATGCCACAGACGCCGACAATATTATTATTATTATTATTATCATATGTGTGTAAGTTGTGAAGTAGTACTATGAGGTAATACTGGTTTTTTCAAGCTAGGTTGTTGTTTGTCATCATGACTTCAAGTGTTTGCTTTTGGTGGAAATCATATTGGGAAAAGATCATAGTTCCTGTCATTTGAAACAATTTATTGTCCCTCTTTAATTAATATACTGTCAATTTTTGAGGGGTGGGGGGGGGTACATAGGATTGAGCTGCTCTGGCCACAGAATCTTATCTGCTGTGAGGGCGGCAGGAAACAGTCTCCTCTGCTCGCTTGCTTCACCGTGTTCTTGAAAAGCAATAATGGTCGCTATCTTGACCAAGGAGTAAGCTACCAGCCTCTGGATTCAGCAAAACTCAGACCAGGTGCTGCTTCAATAAGTTAGGACCACGGTCCCTGAAACAAGAAGGTTGTACCTCCTACTTCAGAACTAATTTATAATCTATTTCCACACTGAGCACAATACATAACAAACACTGAGTTCAGAGCGGTAGGCCAACTGCTAGCCTCTCATGTAATAATATTCACCAGTATTCCTCTCCCTAATGGTTACTACACCTCTGCAATTTCAGCTGTAAGTCCTTCTATACAATAAGATAGGTGTCAGTGTACTATTTGGTAATTCCATGTAGGCCTAGGCAGTTAAACTCCTCTCCGACAAGTTTTGTTCAGGTTGGAGCAATATCCAGGCTTTGCCTCATGTTTGCTACTGAACCACACACATATACAGACATAAATTATCAATTCACATTCAATTTTCATCAAAAAGATATCAAATATGTCAATCTTACCACAATTCATGGAAATAATACACAATTACGTTGACTGGCGATGAATATGGCACAAATTCCGATCTGCCTCTGTCCCAGGCTTTTATTTAGAAAAAATATAAGCTGGTTCTCAACGCACTGTTTCTGAGTAAGTTTATTTTAAAATGTGGCACTGAACTGACGCTCCTAATTGACTATATTGGCGGGTCTAACCAATCGAGCTATGTTTACACAGCTTTTCAAAAAAAGTACCCCTACTACCGTTTCTCCTAACAACAAAAAATTAGTATTTGTAGTCCGACTAATCGGGTTTCGCCTTACATTTACTTCTATCCAATCAAATAGGATTTAACATGGTGGCCTATTTCCCGTAAAATGGTGGTTTCAAAACATGCCACTGTGCGATTATTATTTGGTGTTTGTTAAACTCTGTTTAGTTGTTAACTCATACTGGCTACTAGTTGTTGAATCACGCTTTATTTGTTAAATGACGTGAATGTCCACCAGTTGATAAATGTAGATGTTGGGACTGGTGTAGTAAAGTGTAACGATTGTCAACTCATTAAACCCAGCACAGTTTTGGTCATACAGGTCATCTTGTCCTGGAACGTGATGAGGCTCCGACAAGAATGTGAGTGTAAACAATGAGTGTGTATGTGAATGTCAGAACGCGAATGGTAGAATGATTCGATAGAGTTGACAGGTTGGTAGTACATCACTCATACTCACACTGTTCGAATTCAAGAAGTACTGGAACTACGGTGGTCTTTTTATAACATTTAATGGGACGCACACTTGGACAGTACGTGTATGGTTACAGGAACAAATGTCGACATAGACAGCATAATGTTGATCACAGGAATATCATCTTAAGTTAGCATTCATGCTTGGCAAATATCATAATGGAGCATTCGTAAATAAGCATTCAGAGTTCCATCATGTAAATCATCTGGCTTTACTGACTGGGCACGTCAGACCATAACCAATATATAGGAAGGCTCCTAGACCTAACCTCGTCTAGCGAATATCCCTTCACGTAAAGTTCAATATATATATTTTCCATAAAGATATAGGAATCCCAGACATGGGTTCTCACATGTAGCAGTGATCTCTTGGTTCATCGAGCGATAGTACAGGCATCCCTTTTTCTCACTCGATAAATACAAAGTATATGAATTTCAACATGGCTGTTCTTCTCTCGTGAGTTTCACTCACTATAGGACCCAGACCAAAATTGGTCATTCGTTAAATGTCCTCATTTCTTCATAGCTTCTCTCATAGAGGTGATTGAATAATATCATACAATCTAGTGTTGATACATAGGAATGTCGTCTTCCTTTGAATAAATATTCTTTTCAAAAGTACCACTGTGCATCTGTTTATCAACAACGATGGCGAAGCCCAAGTTCATAATAAATTGTGGTTTTACCTTTCTATGCGAAATATAACTTTGCCATTCCTTGGCAAAAGAGAATAAACACTGGGGTAAAGTACATACAACATGTCTAAATGACTATCACTTTTCCCCATTGACTTATCGATCACTTTTTCGGCGATAGCCCGCTACATCAAAATTCGACATCCAGACAGGATGACGGCCATGGATCACACCCCTTGCTAGCGATACTTCCGCTGCATAGCCTTTGACCTTTTCTAGCGACAACCAACATAGTTCGACTTAGAAATGTAAAGATATCCATATATAAGACAGACTCGTCCTACTCATACAAACACTACGTATAAATTCAGGCCATAGATATACTGAAGCAAGAACAATCTATTCCTACCCAGCCAAAGAATAAATCGCAGTAGGCCTAGACTCGTCCGCGGAGTCCGATCGAAGATGACGGAACTACTTTCAAGGGAAGTAACTCAAAAATGACTTCTCCTTAAGCACTTAAAAAGGAAATACTTTGATTACAAAATATTTGCGAACATAATAAGTATATAAATGTATTATATTGCAAGATAGTAAAAATTGCCCTTTACAGTCTTGTCTGACACCCTCACTATTTTCTTTTGGCTATAATTTGTTAATTCCTAGACTATTTGCGTAACTGTTACGTACATTTATTACCTAAGGGGGTAGTCTTCGGTCCTGCCATATGTACGCACCAGTCTTGATATAGTTATATTATTTGTGCGGTCGAATGATTCGCGCACTGACGTGCACGAAGCAGTGAGTGTTGCTTTGGGACGCACGGGTAACCTAGTTGAGTAGTTTGTGACGTCATGATTTGAAGGGCAACATGGAACTTGTTTATGTCCATGATTGTTATATTATATTTGTATTCAATGGCATGTTTATGGAAAGCCATTTATTCTAGTGATCTGTATTGGTCTTCAGGTCGAAACCAATAGCAGCAATGTCACGTAAGTTATCGCCCCACTTCTTATTTAAAGCTGTATTATAAGGCCGCTCTAATACTAGTCTAGCGGGAAGATGTTATTCCTAGAATGGATCTACAGAGTCGTTTGCCTTTAGGATTTGTATCGTAGAAGAAGGATTCCTACGAGTGGAAGAAGTTATTGATTACCTTATGCACATGTTTTAATATGCTGTTACAACAATGCCAGAAGCGTGGCATAGAATGGGAGAGGTTAGCCAACTGGAATCTCTAACCTGTTCGTATTATCGTGTATGACTTTGTTTGAAACTATATGCTATCTAACGTTATGTTTTGGAGAACGTATGGGATTGTGAAGTATGATATGGAAGATTTTATCCTGGAGTATGAATACGTTACCATGATAGACGTCCTTGAGAGAAGGTCAACGGACTTGAATGAGAAGAATATTATACGGTAACAGTTTTGTGATCCTTTGTCACTTGAGTCAGAGGACTTTATGGTAGAGAATCTTCAGGAACTTTAAAAGTAATTACCATTATGCTGATGTATGATCTTTGCGCCTGTGACGATGTTAGTCTTGTCCACTCCGTCTGTGTCATGTTGAATAAAATCGATGTACAGTTATCACCGACTTATGTACTGCCAGTACTTGCCCAGTTCACTACTTGTTGAAGTTCGTTGGAAGAATATTGTTGACATTCGTTCATTTTAACCATTCGCGTTTGAAGCTACCTCTTCACCAGTATAAACTGTACTCAACCATAAAACGAACTCAACAGTAATTGGTGCTCCAGTGTGTTTATGAAATCTAGAATTTCACAGGAAACGTACCCTATACAAGTATCAGCAATGGAAAATCTGAACTTTCAAGGCGACAACATCTTGGGATCATCTGAAGATCTGAACTTTCAAGGCGACAACATCTTGGGATCATTTGAAGATCTGAACTTTCAAGGCGACAACATCTTGGGATCATCTCTTAGTCACTATTACGTGCGAGCTGTGGTCTAATACTCAGAACGAAGTATTTTATCTTCAAACGTACATACACGGAGACGAGGCACATTGATTTTTTTCCTGCACGCGAGTTAAGTATAACGTGTTCTCCTTATACGCTTTATTACTTTTAGCTGTGCCTTCCGTGATATGTCCATATCTATATTTTACATGTTACATGTTATATGTGTTGTATTCTTCGTGGGAGGTTGTGAATGGCGACTTAGGACGGGAAAATACCAGTTTCACCACAGGTCCGTCTTAAGTGTTCTGTAGGACATTATTTTGCAGACTTCCCGCAGTGGAATGTTCCTATGCGTGAGCATAGAAGGATCTTTGGTCCACTGTGTCTGGTAGTCTGTGACACCTGACTGTTTTAGCTGTAGTGTCAAGTTTTAATCGTTGTTTTTTGGTAGCTATTTTTATTTGTACCTTAGTTTCAGGATGTATTTTGTATGTGATTATTGTCCGTCTCACCTTTCCTGTCGTTCAGTTTTTTACAAAGCATATGTTTTTACACTGTGGTGTCTATTGTCCTGTTGAATATTTGATCGCAGTTATCATCGTAATTCTTTACGACATTCCATTTTAGTTCCATATATTATTTTCATTGGATTTCTGCGACTGTTTTCTATCGTCTTTGATTATCGTGTCTTGTCGGTATTGTTTCTATTGTTTGTCACGTTATTACTTTCATGACATTTGCTTTCATGACATTTGATTACATAAATTTATTGATTAATAACATATTTAATAATTATATGATAACATTATACCGTTCTAAGGACAGGAACGAAGACCACTAGTTGTAGTAACACTTTTAAATAGTATTATTACATAATAATATTGAATAATGGCTACCTTAGACTATTTCATTAAGCAAGCAAAAGCTCTTCAGATGGCTCCTGATGAGGCAGAAGCATTTGCACTTGCAGAATATAAGAAAGCTCAAGAAATAGAAGAGAAACGTGCTGAGGAAGATGAGAAGAGGAGGAAATTTGAAGCGGAGGAGAATGAGAAAAAAATGAGATTATCCGCCGAACTAGAAGAGAAACGTGCTGAGAAAGAGGAGAAAAAAATGAGATTGGCCGCTGAATTAGAAGATAAACGATTTCAGCGAGAGGCAGAACAGAAGCAAAGGGAGGCTGAAGAAAGACTTAAGATTGAGATGGAAAATAAACAAAAAGAAATGGAAGAGAGGAGATTAATAGCTGAACAAAATGTAAAACGACTTCAGCTTGAGATGGAAGAGAATGAAAAAAAAACGACAGCATGAACTGAAATTAGCAGAGTCAGAATATGAGAGAATTAGGTTTACTCAGGAAGCTAATTCTCAGAGAACTTTTGAAAGCCAAACTCCATCCAGACATGATTATTTTAAGGAAATTCACCTTAAATTACCAAAATTTAATCCCCCGTCTGATGACGTAATATTCTTCCTAGATAGGTTTGAGGCCACTTGTGGGTCTTATAACGTGGATAAAGCGCTATACTGTACATATTTATCCAGATTACTTACAGGGGATGCATTAGCAGTTTATCATACCACCAGCATTGGTGAGAAAAATGACTATAATGCTCTTAGAGCAGCACTTCTGCAAAAATTCCAAATGACAGAAGACGAATATCGTTTAAGATTTCATACATTACTACCTCAATCTAGCAGAAATTTCAATGATTTTCTGTCACAGATACGACTAACATTAGAAAGATGGATCGAATTATCCAAAATTGAAAAGTCGTATGAAGGTCTCTTCGATTTACTGATGCGCGATAAGGTACTTTCGTCTGTAAATCCTACATTTCTCGCATTTTTACACGAAAGGAAACCTTTATCAATGAAAAATTTAGAAGAACATGCAAAAAATTTTTGCACTGCTCACCCAACCATGGATCTAAGTAGTGCACAGATTAAGAATGAATTGCCTGTTGCTTTTGCAGCACAACAAAACAATTTTTCACGCAATCGTTCTTTTAGTGCTGATAGGTATGCCAATAAGGGAAATAATTACAATTTTAACAATGATAACTTTTACAAAGGGAAGCAATTTCAACAATCTGCTCCATTTAATGTTTCTTGGAACCAAGCTCACAGATCGCAAGATTTTGGTAACAATAATTTTAAAAATAATCAAGGACATTATAATAAACAAAACTGGAGATCAAAATCTCAGGGTCCGCAAAACAGACAAGGTTCTTGGAATAAAAATTTTAAAGAACAGCATAACTTTAATTATACAAACTATCGGACTCGTCCAAATTTTAACTCTAGCAGAAACGACAATTTTGGCAATTTTAATGACAATAATCAAAATCGATCGCGTCGCAGAGATAGATCGTCAAGTAATACGGTTAGACATTCTAATGTCTCTTTAATTGATACACAGGCTAACATTGAACAGGGTAAAGTAGCTGAAACTCACAATGCTATGTCTTGTTCTCTTGATTGTACCCAGGTGAAAGACTGTCCAGAATGCTCGACTCTTTTCCAGCCTAAGGCGATCACGACGCTGCGTTGCGGACATACCTTGCCTAGTCTACCTGCAGTCTGCACAGCCACTCCTGCGTCAGTACACCAGGGACAGGGCTCTCTTAAGTTTAACAGAGGATTTGTTAACAATATTTCATGCTCTCTTTTATTCGACTCAGGTTGTACCACTGTGGGCGTCCGGACTTCGCTGATCGACCCTAGTTGTGCGACGGGCAGGGTTGTGAAATGTGTGACGTTTGGCGGAACTGTGGAAACATTTCCCACAGCCATTATAACACTTCATACACCATTTTTTTCAGGACAGATCCAAGCATGTCTTCTTCCGAATCCAATTTGTGATTTAATACTTGGTCGCATACATGGTATTAAAGAGTGTACAGCACAGCAAATTGCTGAATGGGAAGAGCGACATATTCAAACTGCAAATGCAGTAGTGACTAGAGCGCAAGCTACTAATATGTCGCATGATACACCTATTGAACCTACAGTTCATACCACTTGTGATGATGATGCTCCTATTTCACGGGAGTTGTTTGCAACATTGCAAAAGAATGATGATTCATTTAAAAAAATTTTTCAGTATGTTAACAAAAAGAATACAAGCAACAAACTTGAAAAATCTAAACATGACTTTATACTTAAAAATGGATTTTGGTTAGAGTAATACGGGAAAAGGATTCATCCTTATGTTCTCAGATTCTAGTCCCATCCTGTATGAGATCTCGTATATTACGACATGCGCATGACTCGCAATGTGCGGGCCATATGGGTTTTTCGCGTACCAAATCCAGAGTGCTTTCGGCATTCTACTGGCCAGGCGTCCATAGGGACATCACTCTCTATTGTCGGTCCTGTTTGATATGTCAGGAAGTTAAGGTACGGGGTCCATTTCATGCGGCTCCTATTCAAGCTGCGGACATCCCGATTAGACCATTTGATAAAATGGCCATTGACATTATTGGTCCGATACTTCCATCTGCTAGAGGGCATACGCATATCCTTACGTGCATTGATATGTGCACTCGTTGGCCTGAGGCCATCCCTCTCAAGAACACTTCATCTGCCAGTGTAGCAGAGGCATTGATGTTAATCTTCTCACGCATTGGTTTTCCACGGAAAATCTTGTCGGATCATGGGGTTCAGTTCATTTCTGAATCCATGTCTCAAGTTATGAAGACATTAGGTATAGACAGATCTCTTAGTTCTATTTATCATCCGATGTCAAATGGGTTAATTGAGCGTCTCAATAGGACACTCAAGCAGTTGTTGGGTAAGATGACTCAAGACCATCCCCAAGACTGGGATCGGGTCCTACCCGCTTGTCTCTTTGCGTATCGCGAGGTACAAAATCAAGCAACGGGGTTTTCTCCATTCCAGCTTGTTTTTGGCATGCAACCACGCGGTCCTATGTCGTTAATCCACGACTTATTGGTTGATGAGAATATTGAAGAGGAAACTCAATCCTCTTATGAGTATGTGATCTCTCTGAGAAAGAGAATCATAGATGCTTGTAGACTAGCTACTGCATCATCTGAACAAGCCAAAGAAAAAGCTCGTCTATTTGCAAACAAGTATAGACGTCTTCGCCAGCTCATACCTGGTGATGAAGCTTTTGTCTTACTACCTACGCATAACAATCGTCTTTTAATTACCTGGAGAGGTCCTTTCAGGATCATCTCAAGAATATCCGATGTCGACTACATCGTTGATGTTAATGGTAAACATAAAACCTTCCACATTAACATGTTGAAGGAGTATTACTCACGTCCTGATTATCTACAGTCAGTGTTTCAGGCAACTGACGATCCTACACCACCTATTCAACACTATTCTAGTTTGTCAGTCATCCAAGAAGAGGAATCTTCTTTCGATGATGTACAACTACCAATACCAGTTGTACCACTCCATTCCACTGAGAAATGGAATGATGTTACAATCTCATCTACTCTTTCGGCTGATCAACGTCAGCAAGTCTCTAATATTCTACACTCGTATGAGGATGTCCTCACTGACATCCCAGGTCATACGTCAGTCATCCAACATGACATTATTCTGACTGACGATACGCCTATTCGAGTTCGCCCATATCCTATTCCTTTACACTTTCGTGATAAGGTTGATAAGGAATTGGATGAGATGCTCCAATTAAATATAATTGAACCATCTTCATCTCCATATTCTTCTTCTATGGTAATCATTAGGAAGAAGGACAACAATATACGTCTTTGCGTAGATTACAGGAAATTAAACAAAGTTACAAAATTCGATGCGGAACCATTACCTCTTTTAGATGACTTATTGGAGAGATTATCTCATGCTACATTCTTTTCGAAATTTGACCTTTCAAAGGGATATTGGCAAGTGCCACTCACTCCTAAAGCAAAGCCATTCACCGCTTTCTCGACACCACGGGGTCTTTTTCAATGGAATTTTATGCCATTCGGGTTAATGAATGCGCCAGCTACCTTTGTACGCATGATGCGCCGCATATTGTCTCATCGTCCCGATGTCATTACTTATATAGATGACATCTGTCTTTTCAGTGACTCTTGGGATGAACATATTCAGGGTTTAAAATCTTTACTTTCTACCTTACGGGATTATAACTTAACAGCGAAACCTTCAAAGGCTTTTGTCGGTTTTCATGACATCTCCTTTCTTGGTCACCGTATAGGTCGCGGTTTAATGTATACAGAAGACAGTAACGTCTCTAAAATTTTAAACATCTCAGCACCTAAGACAAAAAAACAAGTGAGGTCGCTCTTAGGACTAATACAGTTCTATTCTAAATTCATCCCTCATTTGTCTACTATAACTGCACCTCTTTCTTCGTTACTAAAAAAAGGCACATCTAATGTAATAAAGTGGTCGCAGGATCACCAAACGGCTTTAGACTATATAAAACAATTTTTTTCAAATAAGCCTTTTTTAAGGTTGCCTAACAAAGATCTCACCTTTGTTCTTCGCAGTGATGCTTCTTCCTACGCTATTGCGGCAGTTTTGATGCAGGAATACGGAGGCACCTTATTTCCGGTTATGTACGTATCCAGAAAGCTCACAACGAGCGAGATGAAATATTCCGTTCTGGATAAAGAGCTCCTCGCTCTTGTCTGGTCAATCACTAAACTGGATCGTTACCTCCTCGGCTCACACTTTGTGGTGGAGTCTGACCAGAAAGCTCTTACAGCACTGAACACAGGGAACGTTAAGTCATCAAAGTCAGCGCGTTACGCTATAGCGCTTCAACCGTTCCATTTTGAGATACGAGCTATTCCTGGAGTGCAGAATGTGTTCGCAGACTGTCTTTCAAGATGCCCAAGTGAACGTGTCGAAACTAAACCACTTCCAGATGGTGAAACATCCTCACCGAAACATGAATAACTTTGTACATTGTTATTGATACTATATTAACGTTTTCTTAGTACGCGAACATTGGTACTACAGTAACTTTTTATTAATATGGCAACATTGTTAAGAGCTACAAATATACATTTGTTATTCCTATGGAACATATTACACTACATGGCGTGTGCGAGAATATATTTTATCTTGTATGGAACATTCAGTACATCGTCGCGTCTATTACTAACTAGTTACAACTGAACATTGACAATGAGTGATACTGGAATTATTTAGAATATATTGTTAACTAGTTATTTGTTAGTAATTAAGGAATATATAAATTAGATTAATTCAACTTAATCTATTTGATTGATTATAAATCACACATCTACTAACTTTATTAGTTTCTCGCAATACGTGTATTCACGTATCCCACTACATGATATCTCACTTTTAGATAACTAGTCAAACTTACTAGTGTTAGAAAATAGTAAGTGTGTTGCTTCTTAAAGTGTTTAATTATGCTTTGTTTCATTTTGCATGTTGTATTTTAAAATTTTCTGTTCTATTGATTCTCTTATCATTGATTATATTCAGTGTTGCTGTTCATTTTCATTTTTGAAATCATATGTTTCAAATTTTTTTGAAAACTTAGTTGAATTTTATTATCATTTTTTTTAATGGTTTCTTCATTTTCATTTTTCAACTTGTTTTACTTCGTATATTACCACATCGTTCCAAAGTAGGTCGATAGTGGATGTGTGCTTTAATGCATACTGTCATTTAGTTATATTGATTTCAATTTAATATTCTTTTCTTAATATGATATAACTTTATGCATTTCATATCTTGTTGTAGTTTTTGACTCACCTCTCTCGAGTAATTAGTTCAAAAAAATTAATAGAATTAATTTTTTTAAGGGGAGGTAATAAGGGAGCTGTTACGTACATTTATTACCTAAGGGGGTAGTCTTCGGTCCTGCCAAATGTACGCACCAGTCTTGATATAGTTATATTATTTGTGCGGTCGAATGATTCGCGCACTGACGTGCACGAAGCAGTGAGTGTTGCTTTGGGACGCACGGGTAACCTAGTTGAGTAGTTTGTGACGTCATGATTTGAAGGGCAACATGGAACTTGTTTATGTCCATGATTGTTATATTATATTTGTATTCAATGGCATGTTTATGGAAAGCCATTTATTCTAGTGATCTGTATTGGTCTTCAGGTCGAAACCAATAGCAGCAATGTCACGTAAGTTATCGCCCCACTTCTTATTTAAAGCTGTATTATAAGGCCGCTCTAATACTAGTCTAGCGGGAAGATGTTATTCCTAGAATGGATCTACAGAGTCGTTTGCCTTTAGGATTTGTATCGTAGAAGAAGGATTCCTACGAGTGGAAGAAGTTATTGATTACCTTATGCACATGTTTTAATATGCTGTTACAACAATGCCAGAAGCGTGGCATAGAATGGGAGAGGTTAGCCAACTGGAATCTCTAACCTGTTCGTATTATCGTGTATGACTTTGTTTGAAACTATATGCTATCTAACGTTATGTTTTGGAGAACGTATGGGATTGTGAAGTATGATATGGAAGATTTTATCCTGGAGTATGAATACGTTACCATGATAGACGTCCTTGAGAGAAGGTCAACGGACTTGAATGAGAAGAATATTATACGGTAACAGTTTTGTGATCCTTAGTCACTTGAGTCAGAGGACTTTATGGTAGAGAATCTTCAGGAACTTTAAAAGTAATTACCATTATGCTGATGTATGATCTTTGCGCCTGTGACGATGTTAGTCTTGTCCACTCCGTCTGTGTCATGTTGAATAAAATCGATGTACAGTTATCACCGACTTATGTACTGCCAGTACTTGCCCAGTTCACTACTTGTTGAAGTTCGTTGGAAGAATATTGTTGACATTCGTTCATTTTAACCATTCGCGTTTGAAGCTACCTCTTCACCAGTATAAACTGTACTCAACCATAAAACGAACTCAACAGTAATTGGTGCTCCAGTGTGTTTATGAAATCTAGAATTTCACAGGAAACGTACCCTATACAAGTATCAGCAATGGAAAATCTGAACTTTCAAGGCGACAACATCTTGGGATCATCTGAAGATCTGAACTTTCAAGGCGACAACATCTTGGGATCATTTGAAGATCTGAACTTTCAAGGCGACAACATCTTGGGATCATCTCTTAGTCACTATTACGTGCGAGCTGTGGTCTGATACTCAGAACGAAGTATTTTATCTTCAAACGTACATACACGGAGACGAGGCACATTGATTTTTTTCCTGCACGCGAGTTAAGTATAACGTGTTCTCCTTATACGCTTTATTACTTTTAGCTGTGCCTTCCGTGATATGTCCATATCTATATTTTACATGTTACATGTTATATGTGTTGTATTCTTCGTGGGAGGTTGTGAATGGCGACTTAGGACGGGAAAATACCAGTTTCACCACAGGTCCGTCTTAAGTGTTCTGTAGGACATTATTTTGCAGACTTCCCGCAGTGGAATGTTCCTATGCGTGAGCATAGAAGGATCTTTGGTCCACTGTGTCTGGTAGTCTGTGACACCTGACTGTTTTAGCTGTAGTGTCAAGTTTTAATCGTTGTTTTTGGTAGCTATTTTTATTTGTACCTTAGTTTCAGGATGTATTTTGTATGTGATTATTGTCCGTCTCACCTTTCCTGTCGTTCAGTTTTTTACAAAGCATATGTTTTTACACTGTGGTGTCTATTGTCCTGTTGAATATTTGATCGCAGTTATCATCGTAATTCTTTACGACATTCCATTTTAGTTCCATATATTATTTTCATTGGATTTCTGCGACTGTTTTCTATCGTCTTTGATTATCGTGTCTTGTCGGTATTGTTTCTATTGTTTGTCACGTTATTACTTTCATGACATTTGCTTTCATGACATTTGATTACATAAATTTATTGATTAATAACATATTTAATAATTATATGATAACATTATACCGTTCTAAGGACAGGAACGAAGACCACTAGTTGTAGTAACACTTTTAAATAGTATTATTACATAATAATATTGAATAATGGCTACCTTAGACTATTTCATTAAGCAAGCAAAAGCTCTTCAGATGGCTCCTGATGAAGCAAAAGCATTTGCACTTGCAGAATATAAGAAAGCTCAAGAAATAGAAGAGAAACGTGCTGAGGAAGATGAGAAGAGGAGGAAATTTGAAGCGGAGGAGAATGAGAAAAAAATGAGATTATCCGCCGAACTAGAAGAGAAACGTGCTGAGAAAGAGGAGAAAAAAATGAGATTGGCCGCTGAATTAGAAGATAAACGATTTCAGCGAGAGGCAGAACAGAAGCAAAGGGAGGCTGAAGAAAGACTTAAGATTGAGATGGAAAATAAACAAAAAGAAATGGAAGAGAGGAGATTAATAGCTGAACAAAATGTAAAACGACTTCAGCTTGAGATGGAAGAGAATGAAAAAAAAACGACAGCATGAACTGAAATTAGCAGAGTCAGAATATGAGAGAATTAGGTTTACTCAGGAAGCTAATTCTCAGAGAACTTTTGAAAGCCAAACTCCATCCAGACATGATTATTTTAAGGAAATTCACCTTAAATTACCAAAATTTAATCCCCCGTCTGATGACGTAATATTCTTCCTAGATAGGTTTGAGGCCACTTGTGGGTCTTATAACGTGGATAAAGCGCTATACTGTACATATTTATCCAGATTACTTACAGGGGATGCATTAGCAGTTTATCATACCACCAGCATTGGTGAGAAAAATGACTATAATGCTCTTAGAGCAGCACTTCTGCAAAAATTCCAAATGACAGAAGACGAATATCGTTTAAGATTTCATACATTACTACCTCAATCTAGCAGAAATTTCAATGATTTTCTGTCACAGATACGACTAACATTAGAAAGATGGATCGAATTATCCAAAATTGAAAAGTCGTATGAAGGTCTCTTCGATTTACTGATGCGCGATAAGGTACTTTCGTCTGTAAATCCTACATTTCTCGCATTTTTACACGAAAGGAAACCTTTATCAATGAAAAATTTAGAAGAACATGCAAAAAATTTTTGCACTGCTCACCCAACCATGGATCTAAGTAATGCACAGATTAAGAATGAATTGCCTGTTGCTTTTGCAGCACAACAAAACAATTTTTCACGCAATCGTTCTTTTAGTGCTGATAGGTATGTCAATAAGGGAAATAATTACAATTTTAACAATGATAACTTTTACAAAGGGAAGCAATTTCAACAATCTGCTCCATTTAATGTTTCTTGGAACCAAGCTCACAGATCGCAAGATTTTGGTAACAATAATTTTAAAAATAATCAAGGACATTATAATAAACAAAACTGGAGATCAAAATCTCAGGGTCCGCAAAACAGACAAGGTTCTTGGAATAAAAATTTTAAAGAACAGCATAACTTTAATTATACAAACTATCGGACTCATCCAAATTTTAACTCTAGCAGAAACGACAATTTTGGCAATTTTAATGACAATAATCAAAATCGATCGCGTCGCAGAGATAGATCGTCAAGTAATACGGTTAGACATTCTAATGTCTCTTTAATTGATACACAGGCTAACATTGAACAGGGTAAAGTAGCTGAAACTCACAATGCTATGTCTTGTTCTCTTGATTGTACCCAGGTGAAAGACTGTCCAGAATGCTCGACTCTTTTCCAGCCTAAGGCGATCACGACGCTGCGTTGCGGACATACCTTGCCTAGTCTACCTGCAGTCTGTACGGCCACTCCTGCGTCAGTACACCAGGGACAGGGCTCTCTTAAGTTTAACAGAGGATTTGTTAACAATATTTCATGCTCTCTTTTATTCGACTCAGGTTGTACCACTGTGGGCGTCCGGACTTCGCTGATCGACCCTAGTTGTGCGACGGGCAGGGTTGTGAAATGTGTGACGTTTGGCGGAACTGTGGAAACATTTCCCACAGCCATTATAACACTTCATACACCATTTTTTTCAGGACAGATCCAAGCATGTCTTCTTCCGAATCCAATTTGTGATTTAATACTTGGTCGCATACATGGTATTAAAGAGTGTACACCACAGCAAATTGCTGAATGGGAAGAGCGACATATTCAAACTGCAAATGCAGTAGTGACTAGAGCGCAAGCTACTAATATGTCGCATGATACACCTATTGAACCTACAGTTCATACCACTTGTGATGATGATGCTCCTATTTCACGGGAGTTGTTTGCAACATTGCAAAAGAATGATGATTCATTAAAAAAAATTTTTCAGTATGTTAACAAAAAGAATACAAGCAACAAACTTGCAAAATCTAGACATGACTTTATACTTAAAAATGGGATTTTGGTTAGAGTAATACGGGAAAAGGATTCATCCTTATGTTCTCAGATTCTAGTCCCATCCTGTATGAGATCTCGTATATTACGACATGCGCATGACTCGCAATGTGCGGGCCATATGGGTTTTTCGCGTACCAAATCCAGAGTGCTTTCGGCATTCTACTGGCCAGGCGTCCATAGGGACATCACTCTCTATTGTCGGTCCTGTTTGATATGTCAGGAAGTTAAGGTACGGGGTCCATTTCATGCGGCTCCTATTCAAGCTGCGGACATCCCGATTAGACCATTTGATAAAATGGCCATTGACATTATTGGTCCGATACTTCCATCTGCTAGAGGGCATACGCATATCCTTACGTGCATTGATATGTGCACTCGTTGGCCTGAGGCCATCCCTCTCAAGAACACTTCATCTGCCAGTGTAGCAGAGGCATTGATGTTAATCTTCTCACGCATTGGTTTTCCACGGAAAATCTTGTCGGATCATGGGGTTCAGTTCATTTCTGAATCCATGTCTCAAGTTATGAAGACATTAGGTATAGACAGATCTCTTAGTTCTATTTATCATCCGATGTCAAATGGGTTAATTGAGCGTCTCAATAGGACACTCAAGCAGTTGTTGGGTAAGATGACTCAAGACCATCCCCAAGACTGGGATCGGGTCCTACCCGCTTGTCTCTTTGCGTATCGCGAAGTACAAAATCAAGCAACGGGGTTTTCTCCATTCCAGCTTGTTTTTGGCATGCAACCACGCGGTCCTATGTCGTTAATCCACGACTTATTGGTTGATGAGAATATTGAAGAGGAAACTCAATCCTCTTATGAGTATGTGATCTCTCTGAGAAAGAGAATCATAGATGCTTGTAGACTAGCTACTGCATCATCTGAACAAGCCAAAGAAAAAGCTCGTCTATTTGCAAACAAGTATAGACGTCTTCGCCAGCTCATACCTGGTGATGAAGCTTTTGTCTTACTACCTACGCATAACAATCGTCTTTTAATTACCTGGAGAGGTCCTTTCAGGATCATCTCAAGAATATCCGATGTCGACTACATCGTTGATGTTAATGGTAAACATAAAACCTTCCACATTAACATGTTGAAGGAGTATTACTCACGTCCTGATTATCTACAGTCAGTGTTTCAGGCAACTGACGATCCTACACCACCTATTCAACACTATTCTAGTTTGTCAGTCATCCAAGAAGAGGAATCTTCTTTCGATGATGTACAACTACCAATACCAGTTGTACCACTCCATTCCACTGAGAAATGGAATGATGTTACAATCTCATCTACTCTTTCGGCTGATCAACGTCAGCAAGTCTCTAATATTCTACACTCGTATGAGGATGTCCTCACTGACATCCCAGGTCATACGTCAGTCATCCAACATGACATTATTCTGACTGACGATACGCCTATTCGAGTTCGCCCATATCCTATTCCTTTACACTTTCGTGATAAGGTTGATAAGGAATTGGATGAGATGCTCCAATTAAATATAATTGAACCATCTTCATCTCCATATTCTTCTTCTATGGTAATCATTAGGAAGAAGGACAACAATATACGTCTTTGCGTAGATTACAGGAAATTAAACAAAGTTACAAAATTCGATGCGGAACCATTACCTCTTTTAGATGACTTATTGGAGAGATTATCTCATGCTACATTCTTTTCGAAATTTGACCTTTCAAAGGGATATTGGCAAGTGCCACTCACTCCTAAAGCAAAGCCATTCACCGCTTTCTCGACACCACGGGGTCTTTTTCAATGGAATTTTATGCCATTCGGGTTAATGAATGCGCCAGCTACCTTTGTACGCATGATGCGCCGCATATTGTCTCATCGTCCCGATGTCATTACTTATATAGATGACATCTGTCTTTTCAGTGACTCTTGGGATGAACATATTCAGGGTTTAAAATCTTTACTTTCTACCTTACGGGATTATAACTTAACAGCGAAACCTTCAAAGGCTTTTGTCGGTTTTCATGACATCTCCTTTCTTGGTCACCGTATAGGTCGCGGTTTAATGTATACAGAAGACAGTAACGTCTCTAAAATTTTAAACATCTCAGCACCTAAGACAAAAAAACAAGTGAGGTCGCTCTTAGGACTAATACAGTTCTATTCTAAATTCATCCCTCATTTGTCTACTATAACTGCACCTCTTTCTTCGTTACTAAAAAAAGGCACATCTAATGTAATAAAGTGGTCGTAGGATCACAAAACGGCTTTAGACTATATAAAACAATTTTTTTCAAATAAGCCTTTTTTAAGGTTGCCTAACAAAGATCTCACCTTTGTTCTTCGCAGTGATGCTTCTTCCTACGCTATTGCGGCAGTTTTGATGCAGGAATACGGAGGCACCTTATTTCCGGTTATGTACGTATCCAGAAAGCTCACAACGAGCGAGATGAAATATTCCGTTCTGGATAAAGAGCTCCTCGCTCTTGTCTGGTCAATCACTAAACTGGATCGTTACCTCCTCGGCTCACACTTTGTGGTGGAGTCTGACCAGAAAGCTCTTACAGCACTGAACACAGGGAACGTTAAGTCATCAAAGTCAGCGCGTTACGCTATAGCGCTTCAACCGTTCCATTTTGAGATACGAGCTATTCCTGGAGTGCAGAATGTGTTCGCAGACTGTCTTTCAAGATGCCCAAGTGAACGTGTCGAAACTAAACCACTTCCAGATGGTGAAACATCCTCACCGAAACATGAATAACTTTGTACATTGTTATTGATACTATATTAACGTTTTCTTAGTACGCGAACATTGGTACTACAGTAACTTTTTATTAATATGGCAACATTGTTAAGAGCTACAAATATACATTTGTTATTCCTATGGAACATATTACACTACATGGCGTGTGCGAGAATATATTTTATCTTGTATGGAACATTCAGTACATCGTCGCGTCTATTACTAACTAGTTACAACTGAACATTGACAATGAGTGATACTGGAATTATTTAGAATATATTGTTAACTAGTTATTTGTTAGTAATTAAGGAATATATAAATTAGATTAATTCAACTTAATCTATTTGATTGATTATAAATCACACATCTACTAACTTTATTAGTTTCTCGCAATACGTGTATTCACGTATCCCACTACATGATATCTCACTTTTAGATAACTAGTCAAACTTACTAGTGTTAGAAAATAGTAAGTGTGTTGCTTCTTAAAGTGTTTAATTATGCTTTGTTTCATTTTGCATGTTGTATTTTAAAATTTTCTGTTCTATTGATTCTCTTATCATTGATTATATTCAGTGTTGCTGTTCATTTTCATTTTTGAAATCATATGTTTCAAATTTTTTTGAAAACTTAGTTGAATTTTATTATCATTTTTTTTAATGGTTTCTTCATTTTCATTTTTCAACTTGTTTTACTTCGTATATTACCACATCGTTCCAAAGTAGGTCGATAGTGGATGTGTGCTTTAATGCATACTGTCATTTAGTTATATTGATTTCAATTTAATATTCTTTTCTTAATATGATATAACTTTATGCATTTCATATCTTGTTGTAGTTTTTGACTCACCTCTCTCGAGTAATTAGTTCAAAAAAATTAATAGAATTAATTTTTTAAGGGGAGGTAATAAGGGAGCTGTTACGTACATTTATTACCTAAGGGGGTAGTCTTCGGTCCTGCCATATGTACGCACCAGTCTTGATATAGTTATATTATTTGTGCGGTCGAATGATTCGCGCACTGACGTGCACGAAGCAGTGAGTGTTGCTTTGGGACGCACGGGTAACCTAGTTGAGTAGTTTGTGACGTCATGATTTGAAGGGCAACATGGAACTTGTTTATGTCCATGATTGTTATATTATATTTGTATTCAATGGCATGTTTATGGAAAGCCATTTATTCTAGTGATCTGTATTGGTCTTCAGGTCGAAACCAATAGCAGCAATGTCACGTAAGTTATCGCCCCACTTCTTATTTAAAGCTGTATTATAAGGCCGCTCTAATACTAGTCTAGCGGGAAGATGTTATTCCTAGAATGGATCTACAGAGTCGTTTGCCTTTAGGATTTGTATCGTAGAAGAAGGATTCCTACGAGTGGAAGAAGTTATTGATTACCTTATGCACATGTTTTAATATGCTGTTACAACAATGCCAGAAGCGTGGCATAGAATGGGAGAGGTTAGCCAACTGGAATCTCTAACCTGTTCGTATTATCGTGTATGACTTTGTTTGAAACTATATGCTATCTAACGTTATGTTTTGGAGAACGTATGGGATTGTGAAGTATGATATGGAAGATTTTATCCTGGAGTATGAATACGTTACCATGATAGACGTCCTTGAGAGAAGGTCAACGGACTTGAATGAGAAGAATATTATACGGTAACAGTTTTGTGATCCTTAGTCACTTGAGTCAGAGGACTTTATGGTAGAGAATCTTCAGGAACTTTAAAAGTAATTACCATTATGCTGATGTATGATCTTTGCGCCTGTGACGATGTTAGTCTTGTCCACTCCGTCTGTGTCATGTTGAATAAAATCGATGTACAGTTATCACCGACTTATGTACTTCCAGTACTTGCCCAGTTCACTACTTGTTGAAGTTCGTTGGAAGAATATTGTTGACATTCGTTCATTTTAACCATTCGCGTTTGAAGCTACCTCTTCACCAGTATAAACTGTACTCAACCATAAAACGAACTCAACAGTAACACTTAACATATTCTTTGTCAGCAAGTCCTAAGGAACCCAAATATATAAGTTTTAAGGGAGCTAAGTGGCTGCGTTCAAAATATGTATTTTCTTCTAGGATAGTCGTGCTGTTGCCACCTCCTCACTTCCAAACTTTAGGGTGTCTGCTGTACTGTCAGACTAATGTCAGGAGTTTAGACATAAAACAGTAGAATGTCATGTTTCCCAATAAGCATTTTACAGGTTTTTAAACCTAACCCTCGTAGTTGTAGTGTTTTTTATCACTGTCTATATGAAAAAAAGTTAGTGCTTCATGCCTTACGCTTAGGGTGGCATTAATTTTATATCGCGAGACGCGTGTTAGTGTTGCATGCGTTCCTTCGTACATCGCTCTCTCTCTCTTTCTATCCTAAGTCCATCTGTCTTTTCATTACGCAGTGTATAAAATGAAATTAATGCTAGTATTAATTTAGGTCATTAATCAGCTTGCGTATCTCAAGGTTTTCTAAGAAATACAGTACACGTTGTATTGTTTTTTTGAAACGCGTGTATGCTGCTGTAGGCTTTACTATCAAACGTGAAAGCGTTACAATTTTGCAGACGGAGCATAAAAAGGGGATCTCGAGTACAGTCGTTGTGACAGCACTGGTCTTTTACCATTCTTCTTTCCTTTTATTGCATTAATTCGTTAGGCTTTACATTTACTATTTAATTTATATATGTGGATTTAGAATGTTTCACGACATTGTCCTCGAATAGTTCTTTTACGTATTCTGCCCATCTGTTTGATATGTCTTTCTCATCAAGTAATATTACACCATTTTTGTTCTTGATACAGCTTCCTCCTTGTGCAAACCGCGACCGATTTGATAATTTCTTTATTTCTTCATGCATATCTCTTGTCATGTGTTTTGCTTCCAAGTCTTCTATTTCCTTGCATTTTGTTTCTATCCACCGTTCTTTTGCTTCTCTACACATAGTTCGTATGTCATTGTCTGTTGTTTTATATTCTGGAGTGTTTTTTGCTTTCTTTCTTTCTGCCATTTTATTCAAGATGTCATCTGTCATCCAAATTTGATTTTTCTTAGACTCCTTTTTAGGTAAATTTGCAATTGCTGATTGTATGCATGTTTTTAAGCATTCCCATTTTGCGGTTGCTTTTTCTTCTGGGTTTTCTCTTCTATACTGCTCCATGCTTTCTGTCAATAACTGTTGATATTTATTTTTGACATCGATTAAATATTTCTGTTTTATATCTGGTTGTTTTAGCGCTGATATTTTTATCTGGGGTTCCACCTGTCTTCTGTTTCCTGCTCTTTTCAGCTTTATATTTACTTTGATGACGACTGGATTGTGATCTGAATTTATGTCGGCGCCAGGATGTGTCTTTGCACTTGTGACACTGTTCTTAAATCTATGTTTTATCATGATATAGTCGATTTGATTTCGTGTTACATCTCCTGGGCTTTTCCGTGTGTATAATTTCCTTGGGTGGTGTTCAAAAAAGGTGTTAGATATGACCAGCTGGTTTTCTTCACAGAACTGGATAAGTCTGTCTCCTCTATCATTTCTTGTCCCTAATCCATACAGTCCTACTATTTTCTTGTATTTTCCTTTTCCTACTTTTGCATTCATATCACCCATTACTATCAACACATCTGTAGATTTGACTGGTTTAAGTGTGTGTTGTAGCTCTTCATAGTATTCTTCTATTTCTTCCTCGCTGTGATCTTTAGTTGGTGCATAAGTTTGTAAGATTGATATGTCGAATGGCTTTGCTCTCATCTTTAGTAACATCATTCTGTCATTGTGTGCCCAGTATCCACATACGTATTTTTCTAACTCCTTCTTTATCAACATTCCTACCCCTCTTTCATGTTTTTCTCCTCCTGAGTGTATAAGCGTGTACTGGTCTCTTGTTATGTAGCCTGTATCCAAACGTCTTGCCTCTGCAACTCCCAGTATATCGAGTTTCATGTCTGTTGCCTCTAATATAAGATTGTCAAGCTTTCCTTCTCCGTTTAGAGTTCTAACATTCCATGTTCCTATTTTTAGGCTTCTCCTACTAGTTTTTAGGTGGTCTTTCTCAGAATGCTCCCTTTCAACAGAATTTAAGGAACACTCGTCATTATGTACTTCCTTACTCATTAGAGGAGTTGCCTCTTCCCTGTTAATTTGTACAGTAGATTCTTCCCCAGGGGACAGAGAGTTCTCTACATATCGGTTCTTATCTTGTTGCTGTGATCCCATTACGTTCTGTAGGAAGTACGCGGTAAGGCCCCAATCTCTTCCACGGTGGCTAGCCATTGTCTTTTTCTATGTCCGACACGCCTCTAGTGCGCCACACACTTTGCTGTTTCGCTTTGCGAGCCGTTGATCTTCTCAGATTCCTCCACCTCACTCACCGTCACTAGACAATAGAAAAACAACAAACGTGAGTGGCTTACCCAGGATTTGAACCCTAGACCTTCCGTGTGACAACCCCGCCTAGCCATGCAAGCGAATCACACTATCCTCCCTGCCATCTGCGGTTCGCACTAATGACCTGTCATCGAAACATCATTTTTTGGTGATGCGTAGATGGCAAGGAGGATAGTGTGATTCGCTTGCATGGCTAGGCGGGGTTGTCGCACGGAAGGTCTAGGGTTCAAATCCTGGGTAAGCCACTCATGTCTGTTGTTGTTCTGTTGTCTAGTGTTCTACTTCTTTATTTCCTACGAGTGCCTGATAACATACCTTTATGTTTGTCTCATATTAATTTACTGTTTACAGGCCTCGGGTTTCCCTTCCTTATGTGTTATAAATGTTCCTTTATGCAGCATACAAGATGGATGACGTCATATAAGTTTGTGCATATACCTGTTAGCGCAACACTTTACATATGTCGTCCTTTGAAATTTACATTTTCTGAAGTTCCATAAACTGTTACTAGAAAACACGGGAAAAGCCGGGTCGTATAGCTAGTTTGTATATATATATATATATATATACATGGGGGAGGGGGCAAGGGTTGACACGACAGGCCCTTCCTAAATTATAGGTAACGCCTGCGCAAATACATAGCCTCCCAACCGTACCTGCTCGTGGTGCCCCCTGCTTTTGCATACACGGCTCTGGCAGATGGCGAATAACTGGCGCCAAATAACCGGTCGCCCGAGTCTACGGGTGTTGCGCACATATTTTTTGGTGACGCACGGATTACGCATACAAATGTAAAATGTTTTTATTTGTCTGATAAAAATGTATTTATCTTTGAATGCACGTTTTCCGGTCTAAAGGGACAGAACTCAGATTAGGCGATGGGTGTTCATTCTGTGAGTTATTGCTCTTTGTATCGTTCTTAAAAATCGAACTCAGCGGAGGAATCTATACTTACTTTAATCTATTCTGTGTTTGATTAGAAATAGATTGTTCTTGCTTCAGAATGTCTATGGCCCGAATCTATGTGTAGTTCTTGTCTATGTAGGACGAGTATGTCTTATATCCTGATATCTTAGGATGTTTTGGTGGAACTATTTTTCTTGTACTATACTTATGGGGTCAGGTGCTTTTCGGCGGATGAAGATAGGTTAGAGAGTTCTTCGGTGATGTAGAAGCCTATAGCGGGAAGTCATGTCTTAGACCTGCCCAGAGTTTGTGATCTCTTTTGATTATGGGAACGAAGATATTTTCTTCTGAGATGGTTAAATCCATGAGTTCCCTAGTGTTCATTCTATAACGCGAGGAGAAGAGCGTTTTGTGCTTGCTAGTGTATTCTTATGCTAAGGTAAACGTACTTTTGCTGACT
The DNA here is from genome assembly GCA_024509875.1 of Oreohelix idahoensis. Classification (NCBI taxonomy): domain Eukaryota; kingdom Metazoa; phylum Mollusca; class Gastropoda; order Stylommatophora; family Oreohelicidae; genus Oreohelix; species Oreohelix idahoensis. The sequence goes on along the minus strand of JAMPIV010013684.1, from coordinate 704,269 downwards.
TCGTTCATTCCTAGGTTTAAGATGGGCAGACGTTTACATGAATCTACCTATGTCAGTATGTCAGAACGACATATTATTTAGCAGCACTGATTATGTTTCTATACAGCAATTATGAGAACAGATTATGCTGATGCTTGTGGAAACTTTGATATTCATAAATTGAATCTTTATTGAAGCTTTGTCGTACATCGTTATGGTGAGCGATGTTTACAAGACTAGAAGCCATTTTGGAATGCTATGTATTGGTGATCATTTACCAGAGAACAGGGACGCCCTTATTATCAGGTGATGATAAAGAGATCATACTTATGAAAGGAAAACCTACTATTGGTAGTTTAAGGTTTTCTCAGAAATATTGGCTGAACTATATTTAACGGAATCTTCGCTAGAGTGCAAGTTACGTTTATGCTAAAGAGGTTCGGTCTAAGAATCAGGTTGGAACCTTGTATATTAACTGACATGATCAGTCAGTAAGGCCTGATGAATATTTATATATGATATGGAACTCTGAATGCTTATATACTGATGTTCCATTGTGATTTTCCTCAACATAAATGCCAATTTATTATTGTACACCGTGGGTCAACACTATGCTATTGATGTCGACCTGTGTTGCTATAACTGTACCCGTTCTGTCAAGTGTGTGCGTCAAATTAAACTATTGAAACGTCTACAGTGGTTTGCATAAGTAACTTCTAGATACGCATGAATGAGTGTTTGAACCATCAGTCAACTCCACAGAACAGTCTACACATTCGCGTATTGACATTCATTGCAACATTCATTGTCAACACTGTATTCTTGTCGGGGCCTCATTGTATCCCAGGACAAGGTGACATATATACCTGACACTGTGCCCGGTTATTAGAGTTGACCAATTACACCAATCCACCTTTACAACAGTGTCTTAAACAGCCTTTATCAATGTGGTAGGCCAGATTTCTGGGCTTAACCTGCACAGTAGACATTGCCAGAAGTTAACAGCTAGTGAGACCAGTTCGTTTCCCTGACGCCTGATACGACACACCAGCAGTGTTAGTCTACACTTGTTTGACAGTCCCTCACGTGACCTATGAAGCGATTACTGTATCTGGGTCACCGCTTGTTGACATTTTTCTTTGGAAAACAGACAGCGTAGCACGGGAAGTTGTGTACATTTGACTGTGTTAGCAGAAGTACTAGTGAACTTAGAAGTCTACACGTCAACGGTGGATCTTCTTGTGTGTTCATATTGCAGAACTGTGTAATAATTTAAAACAGAGAGCTATTATTTAATAAAGTGGCAGTTTAATTTAATTTGAAAACTGAACCATATTAATGTAATACTGAGCCTTCTCTGCAGACACTTCTACAACACATTGCTTTACATTATATGCATTTATGTATTGTATGCTATATGTATTTATGTTTGCATATTATTCGTTGTATCTATGTCGTGGGTGGTTGGTGAGGTGACTAATATAGGATATACCGAGTCATATTGGTCCTATATTAGTGTTCTATAGGGAGCAATTTTCTTTATTGGAAATTTGCTGGCAACATCTGTTGCTATTTCTGTTAGTTGTTAAGACGCGTTTTTCATCGTTGTTTTTGTAATATTTTTTCTGTTCTTTAGTTTTGTTTTGATTTGTTCGTATTTGTAGATCTACTCTGTCCTATAATTTAGTTTTATATACAATTTATGTTTATACACTGTGGCGTTATTTGTCTTGTTATTTCCTTGCAGTTATCATCACATACTTTGTGACATTATTTTTGGTTAAGATTTTTCATTGATTTGATTTCTGCAAATGTTTTCGTATTGTTTTCCTTGATTGTCTTTCTATTTGTATTTTATGTATGTCTTTGGTTGACATATGATATGAGATAGTTGAGTACACGTATGTTATAGTATAGACCAGTACTTTATTATTATTATTGTTCTACAAGGAAGTATACAAGACCTTTGTAAGGCTTGTCTCCCACAGAGATTGGGATTGTGAGCTAATTAATTAAGTTCATTGAGAACTTGCTCCTGTTTATTAGGAGATAGATTACATTTTTGTGTCAACTGATTGCTATCATTATTAGGCATCATGTCTACATTGGAATACTTTATTGCACAAGGGAAATCCCTTGATAAGTCTGGTAAGGAATTAGAGGAGTTTGCAACTGCTCAATTTGCAATGGTATTAAAATCAGAAGAGAAAAAGCAAAAAGAGGAGAATAAATGGAAAGCAGAAGTTGAACAAAAGAAGATAGAAGCTGAGGCTGAGCAGAAAAGATTAGACAGAGAAGCTGAGGAGAGAAAAGCTGCTGCTGAGGAGAGAAAAGCTGCTGCTGAGGAAAGAAAGCTTCAAATGGAAGAAAAGAAATTAGAAGCTGAAGAAAAAAGATTACAAAGAGAATCTGAAGCTGAACAAAAAAGATTAGACAGAGAAGCTGAGGCTGAGCGAAGAAGATTAGAAGCTGAGGTTGATCAAAGAAGATTAGAAGATGTGGCTGATCAAAGAAGATTAGAAGCTGAGGCTGGGGAGAGAAAAGCAATGAGAGAACATGAACATCAAAAAGAACTGTTAACATTTGAATTAGAAAAATTAAAATTGACAAATATGAGTAATGTTAATCAGTCAAATGGTACCAGTGGTAAACCCTTTACTTATAAGGTCAAGGTACCAGCGTTCAATCCTTCCAGTGACGATATTACATTCTGGCTGGATCGTTTTGAACGCTCATGTCGAGCTCATAATGTGGATAAATCACAGTATGCTAATCAATTGTCAGAAAATTTGAAAGGTGATTCTCTGACTAGTTTAAGTCTGGTTGAAGAGTCTGACAAGGATAATTATGATGTTATTAGAGCTGCTTTATTGAAAAAATATCAGTTAACTGAGGAAGGTTACCGTATTTTGTTTAAGAAAATGGTACCTGAATCAGGGGTGGAATTCTCGGAATTCATTGCAAGGACACGTCTTACATTTAATCGTTGGATTGAGTTGTCCAAAACAGAAAAGACATATGAAGCCCTTATGGACTTGTTGCTCAGGGACAAGATTATGTCTTGTGTTAATAAACCTTTCTTGGAATTCCTACATGAGCGTAAACCCAAGACACTAAAAGAGATGCAAGAATATTGTGAGCAATACGTCACTGCACACCCTGACATAACTCTTAGCAACACTAAGATTAAAGAAGGTATGCCAGTTGCATCAGCAACACCATACAACCCTAATTATTCACACAAATTTCAGGGACAACAAAACAAGTTTGGGAAAAAAGGTAACAATAATGGTTATCAAAACCAAGGAAACCAATCATTTCAGGGTTCTTCTGCGAAGAACTGGAGACAAGCTGACAGCCCTCGATACAGAGGTGGTCATAATTATAGAAATGTCCGCAGAGGAAGTCAGTATAGAAACTATCCAAGTCATCCATCATGGAGACAACAAGACCATAATTACAGAGATACTCATTATAATGAATATGATAATGGTAACCAAGGGAACTATGACTCAAACCCAAATAGGGCTTACAATAGAGGTAACAATAACTACAGAGGTGATAATAACCGAGGTAGATCTCAAAACAAAAGACATAAATCTCATTATCATGCAAACTCTGCACAGCAAGAGTCACATGAAGCCTATAAACAAACTAAAGATAATAATGATGCTAATAATATGGCATGTTCCGCTTTTGATTTTGGGAGAGCATCTCAGTGCCCCCAATGCAAAACATTATTTGAACCAACTACGGTGTCCACTTTAAGTTGTGGCCATCCTCTTCCCGTTCTTTCTGCGTCAGTCGCGCATGATGGAAGAGGTTCTCTTGTCTTACACAGAGGTTTAGTAAATGACAATCCAGTCTCAATTCTTTTTGATTCTGGATGCACCACAATTGGTGTTAGACAGTCGCTTGTAGATCCTTCTTGTGTCACTGGAAAAGTAGTCAAATGTGTAACATTTGGCGGCACCTTAGAGAAATACTCTACTGCTATCATTAGGATTGCTACTCCTTTCTTTACAGGAGATGTACACGCATGTCTTCTGCCGAATCCGATCGCTGATCTTATCATCGGTCGTATTCACGGAGTCAAAGAATGCACTCCACAACAAATTTCCGTTTGGGAAAAACAGAATATGCAAACCGCTAATGCTGTAGTCACTAGAGCTCAAGCTCTTAATGTGCCCCAATCTTCACCTACTGAAGATAATGAAGTGCATAACCAAGATGATCCCTTGGTAATTTCTCGTGACTCGTTTATAAAACAGCAAGAAGAGGATCCGACGCTAAAGAAATTCTCTACTCTTGCAACGAAAGGTGATCCGAATAAAGATACAAAGCGTAAATCTTGGATTACAATGAAGAATGGCGTACTTGTACGTATGGTGCAAGACTCCGACAAGTCAAGTCATTCACAGATTCTTGTGCCCAAGAATTTGAGAGTTAAAATCTTACAACACGTACACGACTCTCAGTGTGCTGGACATATGGGTTTTTCCCGTACAAAGTCAAGAGTTCTTGCGGCTTTCTTTTGGCCTTTTGTGAACAAAGACATACGGATTTATTGTCAATCTTGTATAGTATGTCAAGAAGTCAAATCCAAAGGTCCACGCCATGCTGCACCTATTCAGGCTGCAGACATTCCTATTCGACCATTTCAGAAAATGCCGATAGACATCATTGGTCCATTTAAGATCAAATCTGCTAGAGGACATCAGTTTATCTTAACGTGTGTGGACATGTGCACACGTTGGCCAGAGGCTATCCCTCTGAAGAGCATTACTACTGCTGACATTGCAGATGCTCTTTGGCTTATATTTTCTCGTCTGGGATTCCCCGGAGAAATATTATCAGACCATGGCACCCAACTAATATCGGATACCATGTCTCAAGTGATGTCGACTCTACAGATAGAGAGATCTTTGAGTAGTATCTATCATCCTATGTCCAATGGGATGGTCGAACGGCTAAATAGAACACTCAAGAACTTACTAGGGAAGATAACTGAGGATCATCCTCAAGATTGGGATAGGGTTTTACCCGCGGCCCTCTTCGCTTACAGAGAGGTCCCCAATGAACATACAGGATTTTCTCCCTTTGAACTTGTTTTTGGCGCGCGACCGCGTGGCCCTATGTCTTTGCTTCATGATCTCATTACCGCTGATAATATTACCGATGACACGAAATCTTCTTATGAATATGTCTTCGCGCTGAGGGAAAAGATTATCGAAGCATGCGAATTGGCAACTTCTTCTTCTGAATTTGCTAAGCAGAAAACAAGACAATTTGCCAATAAGAAAAGAACCTTACGACAACTTTGTCCTGGTGACAAAGCATTTGTTTTGCTACCTTGTAGGGAAAACAGACTTCTTATTTCTTGGAAAGGTCCGTACGATATAATCTCGAAAATTTCCGATGTTGACTACATTGTCGATATTGATGGGAAGCATAAAACCTTCCACATCAATATGCTTACGGAATTCCATGAACGTCCGGATTATTTACAGCCTATTTTCCAGGCAACGGACGATTCACCAGTCCAACATGGTCATTACTCATCACTGTCTGTAATACAGGATGAGGAAACAAGTTTTTCGGATGTTAATCTTCCGCTTCCGATGATTCCACTTCATTCTAGTGAATCATGGAAAAACGTTACTGTTTCTCCGGATTTATCTCTAGGAGAACAGCGACAAGTTTCGGCTATGTTACAAACATTTCAGGATGTCCTTACTGACATTCCTGGACAAACTCATGTCATTGAACATGACATTATTCTAACTGACCATAATCCTATTAGAGTCAGACCTTATCCTATTCCTATACATTTTCAAGCACAGGTTGAGAAGGAGTTGGATGAGATGATAGATTTAAAAATAATTGAACCATCCACTTCTGCGTATTCTTCGCCGATGGTTATTGTCCGGGAAAAAGACAATAACATACGTCTTTGCGTTGACTATCGCAAATTGAATCAAGTTACGAAGTTCGATGCTGAACCTATGCCTTTACTAGAAGAGCTACTTACTAGGCTTTCTAAATCTCATTTTTTCACTAAACTAGATTTGTCTAAAGGATATTGGCAAGTTCCTCTATCTGAACACGCCAAACCTTTTACTGCTTTTTCTACACCTAGAGGCCTTTTTCAATGGAATTTCATGCATTTCGGCCTTATGAACGCACCAGCTACATTCGTACGCATGATGCGTCGAATTCTATCTTATCGGTCAGATGTCATCGCGTATCTAGACGACATCTGTCTTTTCAGCGATACTTGGGAAGATCACTATTCGGGTTTAGTTGAATTGCTATCTACTCTACGAGAGTATAACCTGACAGCGAAACCTTCTAAAGCCTGCATTGGTTTTTAGCGAAATTTCTTTCTTAGGTCATCGAGTGGGTCATGGTTTCCTAAAGACAGAGGACCAAAATACCTAACATTTCTATTCCTAAGACTAAAAAGCAAGTGCGAAGTCTCTTAGGTCTCATACAATTTTATGGACGATTCATTCCGAATCTGTCCTCGATCATGGCACCTCTTTCTTCCTTGCTAAAGAAAGGGTCTCCTAATATAGTCCATTGGACTCAAGAATGTCAATCCTCTTTGGATAAGATCAAAACTATGTTTTCTACTGCACCTATTTTAGTGTTACCTACTAAAGATAAGACATTTGTTCTTCGTAGTGACGCTTCATCCACTGGGATTGGAGCGGCACTAATGCAAGAGTACTCTGGACCTCTGCATCCTGTAATGTATATTTCCAGAAAGCTTAATGCTGCAGAAAGGAATTATTCGGTCTTAGACCGTGAACTATTGGCTATGGTATGGTCAATTCTCAAATTACAAAGATTCCTTCTAGGCGCACATTTCATAGTAGAAACCGATCAGAAAGCTCTTACGGCTATACAGAGTAAAAATTTGAAGAGTTTGAGGTCTACTCGATATGCAATTGCTCTTCAACCTTTTCATTTTTCGGTACGAGCTATCCGTGGATCAGATAATGTGATGGCAGACATTCTGTTTAGATGCCCACATGATTCCACTTAACTGTTGAGTCTTGGACTTCTTAACACTTCCAACTCGACAACAGATTTTTCTTTTCTATATCAAGATAGATACACATTGTAATTCGTAATGATACTACGTTCATTGATATATATATTCACCAGTACTCGTTGATGATTTTTTTCTTTTTGTCAATCATATACTTAGAATGCTTAAACTGAAATTGTTATATGCATTGTGTCATTGCAAGTATAATAGTATTCGTTGGTGACACCTCCCTGGAAAAATTTATGCTTAAGAGAAATGCTTTCTCTGAGAGATTGAGATGTATTCTCATCAGTCGATCTATATTTCGACTTTGCATTAATCTGGCTTAAATAATTCCAGATATTTCTCATCTGCGCAATATTTATGCGTTGGGAGCCTATTGTATGTTGCTCTCAGATGGAAAAAAAATGATTTTCATTTTTTTTCCCGGGGGGTGTGGTAATCTGTTCCTCACATATTTTTTGGTGACGCACGGATTACGCATACAAATGTAAAATGTATTTATTTGTATGATAAAAATGTATTTATCTTTGAATGCACGTTTTCCGGTCTAAAGGGACAGAACTCAGATTAGGCGATGGGTGTTCATTCTGTGAGTTATTGCTCTTTGTATCGTTCTTAAAAATTGAACTCAGCGGAGGAATCTATACTTACTTTAATCTATTCTGTGTTTGATTAGAAATAGATTGTTCTTGCTTCAGAATGTCTATGGCCCGAATCTATGGGTAGTTCTTGTCTATGTAGGACGAGTATGTCTTATATCCTGATATCTTAGGATGTTTTGGTGGAACTATTTTTCTTGTACTATACTTTTGGGGTCAGGTGCTTTTCGGCGGATGAAGATAGGTTAGAGAGTTCTTCGGTGATGTAGAAGCCTATGGCGGGAAGTCATGTCTTAGACCTGCCCAGAGTTTGTGATCTCTTTTGATTATGGGAACGAAGATATTTTCTTCTGAGATGGTTAAATCCATGAGTTCCCTAGTGTTCATTCCATAACGCGAGGAGAAGAGCGTTTTTTGCTTGCTAGTGTATTCTTATGCTAAGGTAAACGTACTTTTGCTGACTTCGTTCATTCCTAGGTTTAAGATGGGCAGACGTTTACATGAATCTACCTATGTCAGTATGTCAGAACGACATATTATCTAGCAGCACTGATTATGTTTCTATACAGCAATTATGAGGACAGATTATGCTGATGCTTGTGGAAACTTTGATATTCATAAATTGAATCTTTATTGGAGCTTTGTCGTACATCGTTATGGTGAGCGATGTTTACAAGACTAGAAGCCATTTTGGAATGCTATGTATTGGTGATCATTTACCAGAGAACAGGGACGCCCTTATTATCAGGTGATGATAAAGAGATCATACTTATGAAAGGAAAACCTACTATTGGTAGTTTAAGGTTTTCTCAGAAATATTGGCTGAACTATATTTAACGGAATCATCGCTAGAGTGCAAGTTACGTTTATGCTAAAGAGGTTCGGTCTAAGAATCAAGTTGGAACCTTGTATATATATATTTTTTTTTCTATAACCAGCGGCACTCGAGCTTTGCGGCTCTTTCGGCCCAATGACATGTCATTGCGAGGCTGGGGGGTCAGTGGACTTTCCTTCCAACCCGGTCAGGAGCTTCGCTCCTTCCCATCCACACGGGATTTATGTGCAGGAGCCGTTCAGATTATTCAGTCAAATTTCCGGTCGTAAACATTTCTTCAAACGCCGACGGCCGGGTTTGAACCATGAACACCTGGTCGCCAGTACAACGTCGTAGCCATTACACCAGCGCGGCTCCCAACCTTGTATATTAACTGACATGATCAGTCAGTAAGGCCTGATGAATATTTATATATGATATGGAACTCTGAATGCTTATATACTGATGTTCCATTGTGATTTTCCTCAACATGAATGCCAATTTATTATTGTACACCGTGGGTCAACACTATGCTATTGATGTCGACCTGTGTTGCTATAACTGTACCCGTTCTGTCAAGTGTGTGCGTCAAATTAAACTATTGAAACGTCTACAGTGGTTTGCATAAGTAACTTCTAGATACGCATGAATGAGTGTTTGAACCATCAGTCAACTCCACAGAACAGTCTACACATTCGCGTATTGACATTCATTGCAACACTCATTGTAAACACTGTATTCTTGTCGGGGCCTCATTGTATCCCAGGACAAGGTGACATATATACCTGACACTGTGCCCGGTTATTAGAGTTCACCAATTACACCAATCCACCTTTACAACAGTGCCTCAAACAGCCTTTATCAATGGGATAAAACTATTAACTATGGGTGAGGGACCCTACAGAAACCCTGCAAAGGAGCATGCCCCCTTATCCCCCCACCCCCCCTTCCGTTAGGTGCGGTGTAGTGGGTTATTTGGTATTGTATGGTTGTTATGTTACCTAGGGTACTGTATGAGGTCAGTTGTGAAGGCTCCTGAGATAAAAGTTTATGGGAATTACAGAAGGCCCTTCTTACTACCACTACGACCTCAAACAGATCTCTTTTACTATTATGAATGTGGTTACGTTAAAAGTCTAGGGCACTGAAATGTAATGTGTTGTAGTAGAATATACAAACACACACAGATAATTAATAAGTCTAATCTTCTTCTTCTTCTTCTTCCGTCCTTAGCCACCGACCGTCAAAGCAGTCAGTGGCCATTACGCCTAATGGCGTCTTAGGGCAACAGCAGATAGGTTTTCTTTGCCATTGTTTCCCATCACGCCTATTGGCGTCTTTAGGGCAACGGCAAATCAATCCATTTGCTGTTGTTTCCGTAATCGAAGTGACTGGAAAACGGGTGATCAGCCCGTTGGTAATAAGTCTAATAATATTAATAAAATTTATAACACACTGAACTCAGACTGTTTTAGTTTCAATATTAAAAATTTTTCTAAATTTATTTGTTCTGAACCAAGGTTTTATTTTGGTCAGAACATATGAAATGTTATGGAGTTATAAATGGAATGCATAAATATATGGCATAATAAAATGGAATGTGTGTACATAGGTATTTTATAAGACTGGTTAATATTAATTGGATTTATAATGTCTCTGGGAGAACTATTACTGGATGTGCTGTTGGGGTGGTGTCATCACTCCCACTCTGTGACTAGACTAGCTTTGTCCATTGTCTTATAAACTTTAGAAAATGTTCTATTTCCCAAAATTCAGTATATTTATGATGGGGAAATATTTATAAATAGTTAAGAGTTCTGGTGAATCCTCAGCAGGCCACTTAATCACTCATCTTGTCTGTGGAGATCTGATGCTGGATTTCCGTGGCCCACTCCTCTCTGTAGCTGGAATACGATGCTAGACTGCACCGACACCACTGTAGGCGGCACACACATCTGCTTGTATAATCTTGATTACTTATGTGGCACTACCCTAGTGCCACAACAGAAACTCACAATTCTGAAACAAAAGTTGTGCGAGGTGTCAGTAATCTACCTACTGCACCACTCTTACACACAGCACAACACAACGACACTACACAGAATGGGTCAGATCTCTCTGACCAACACAGCACATCTTACCCAGTTCTTCTCATATAGTATCAGTTCCCCAAGACTGCATTGCATCTGAGATATGTTCAATAGTTTTCTCTTTCCTTCAATAAGATAGGTGATATGTTCCCACTGATCTCAACAATAGATCCGCCTTCCATAGTCTTAGTTAGGCGTCCATATATTTTGTTTGTCTCTAGACCCTGAACTTGGGCTGGGGACCTAGAGCGAGCACTTACTTGTCATAATCATTTTATATGATATGGCAGTATCAATCACTCGAAATATTAAAATATACAAAATAAATGCTTTCATTCTTACCAGAATTCAGAATTGAGAACACAGTTAATTGCTAGCAAAACTCAGCTGAGCTGCTGGCTATATGATGGCGTCCCACTAAATGTATGTAATATCTTCTGGGAAAAACACCACAGGCAATAACCGACTGTGTCCCTAGACAGAATTGTATCAAATGGCAAAAAATGCGCGTCTCCACCCCGCTAATATGATTACATTGGTCCAATCACAGACTTCCCCTCTAACGTTTTCAAATCTACAACCAAAAGTCAAATTTCAGTCAGATCTCAGTCAAGTATGTATTATTGTCTGTTGGTCCGTCTGTCTCTACTTGTTTTTTCATAAAAACACGCTTGGTTCTTGGACCAACTCCATGCAATACCCTACACAATTCTGCCTCCGAAGTTATTTTTAGCCACAATTCTCCACCTTCCCCCTCTCTTTCATTACAGCTCGGTTTTTGCATTTGCGTGTCTCAAGGACGAAAATGTGAAACTTTGTGAAAGTTTGCACAACAGTACTGTCGCTGGTCTGATGTGAACAATACAGTCTTTTGTCAATATCTTCCATGTTATCTGTCCGTCTGCATAAATGAAAGTATATTATTTCTCTGCTTAAGATGTGCTATCAAACTAGCTAGGTTTTATATTCATAACTCTATTATTAAGAAAAAACATATTTTTTCTCAAGTTTAGTTTTTTGAAATTTGTTCGAGAACCTTCTCCACGGCGTTTGCCGCTGAATTCAAATAAACAACCAAGTATCGTAAAACGTCCAAGAAATAAATGTTTCGAATAAGTCAGGGTCTTTTCTGTCCATTTCCTTACATTGTGTTAACTAGTGGCATGAATTTTTTTCTCTTTTATTACCAATTGCGTCTTTTCGCCTTTCTAGATTCAAACACGTGTTCAGTCATATTTTTCCTTTTTTGATCTCCGTTTTGTCTGCATGTTTAACTAGTTAGTTTAAATGGCGGTGGGATATGCTGACATAGGCGAGCATGTCTCCTAGTATCCTACGCATTATTTTTATCCCTACAATGTTATCTTTATAATTTGAGATATTTTAACGTTGTATCATGGTAAATTCATCACATGCAGAAACATTGGTTCCACCGGAGTGTGGCATACCTGTCAACCTGTACCTGTAAATCAGAAAATATTTTCTAGCCCAGGTTTTTTTTTAACCTTTTTTTTTTTTTTTTTTTGAATTCCGGGAATCTCGGCGTCCGTTTTTAAACTGAGGTCTCTCCCAGCAACCAATCAAATCCTTTTATACCCAACAATTCGGCAAAAACTTTGAATTCGGCCTCAAACGCTTTCGGTTTTCAGCGTGACATGACGTATTTTTAAAGTTACCTGCTTGCCACCACACTTCGACGCCATTTTGTTTAAAAAAGCTAAGTACTTATAACTTGGTTAAATATTGCTGTTGTTTTGCTTTGTTGCAATTTAATCGCTGTCTTAATCTTTCCAGTTATATCTTGCCCTTCAATATACTTCCGATAAATTGTCATAATATTTTGTTTAGGCCCTACATAACTACAAAAAAAAAAAGTTTGCGTTGAGTAGGCCTACTTTATTCCAGCGCTTAAGATTCGCTGCTTTATTTTTTAATAAAGTGGCAATCTGTTATCACTGGTCTAGGCTACCAACTCTTAAATAATAATTTTGTACATTTTTGGTGGTACGTTTTTTCTTCCTAGATTTGATATCTTGCCCTTCAATATATTTACGATAAATTGTCATAATATTCTGTGTAGGCCCTACATAACTACAAAAAAAAAGTTTGTTTGCGTTGAGTCTTCTTCTTTGATCCTTAGCCGCCGACCGTCAAAGCAGTCAGTGGCCATTACGCCTGGTGGCGTCTTGTAGGGCAACAACAAATTGATTCCACTTTGCTCGGTCGGCTGCTATCCTTCGTACAGTGCCCCAACTCTGGTTCATTCTTTGCATCTCAGCCTCCACAGTCCTCCGCCAAGTTGTTTTTGGTCGGCCTCTCTTTCGTTTTCCTTCAGGGGTCCATAACATAGCTGTTCTTGTGATGGCATCGGGGTCTCTTCTGAGGACATGGCCAACCCAGCTCCAGCGTCTGCCAGCTATGATGGTGTGCATGTCCTCTTGCTTGTTCCGAGTAAGCAGATCTTGGTTGGTGATGGTATTCGGCCAAAAGATTCGGAGAATTTTTCTTAGGCATGTTGTGTGAACAGAGGACTATTTCAACATTTTCTTCTCTGTAACTCTCCAGCTCTCCGTGCCACAGAGAAGCACAGAAAGCACACAGCTCTGATATAATTCTAATTTTGTGTTTGTGCTGTACTGAGAGGACTTCCAGATGTTGTTTAGACTAAAAAAGGCTGTTCTTGCTTTGTTCATTCTGTTGTTGATTTCTTTGCTTGCTCCGCCGTCTGGTGTTACTATACATCCTAGGTATGTGAAGGCATCTGTCTGTTCCAGTTGCTGATTCCTTACTGATATGGGCTCAGGGTTGCTCACATTGAGCGTCATGACCTCTGTCTTCTTTAGGTTGATGTTCAAGCCCACCTGCTGGCTATACTTATTAAGTCTATCCGTTTTTTCCTGGATGTGTTGATGTGAATCTGCTAGCAGTGCAATGTCTTCTGCATATTCCAGATCTTCCAATGTAGAAAATCTTATTCCTCTTGGATTGCACTCTGTTGTCTGGCGCATCACCCAGTCTATGACTGTTAAAAATAGAGTGGTTGATAAGGGGCATCCCTGTCGTACTCCTGTCTTCACTTCAAAGGTTAGGTTGCTCTGCCCAATGCTACACGTAAAGTTGGCATAAAGGCTTTTTATGATTGACACTATGCAGCTTGGAATTCCATAAGCCCTCAGTATTTTCCATAAACTGTCCCTATGTATACTGTCAAAAGCCTTTTCAAAATCAACGAAATTAATGTACAGCTGTCTTTGCCATTCTGAGCACTGCTCTATAATGTTCCTGAGGGTAAATATATGATCTACACATCTTCTGTTCTTTCTAAATCCTGCTTGTTCTTTCCTCAGTTTGTGGTCTACTGCTTTTGAGATTCTCTGTATAATTATCCTGCCTAGTATTTTGCTGGGAACTGAGAGAAGAGTTATTCCTCTCCAATTATTGCAGTCTGCAAGATCTCCCTTCTTGGGCAATTTGACAATTATTCCTTTTCTCCACTCTGTTGGTGTTGTCCCTGTTTTCCAGACTTGTGCAAATAGTGGTTCTAATAGTTCTGCTGCTAGCTCTGGGTCTGTCTTAAATAGCTCTGCATTTAAGTTATCATGACCAGGAGCTTTTCCATTCTTTAACCCTTTGATTGCTGTGATGATTTCTTCTTTTCGTGGGATGTCTGTATTAACATCTAGATCATTTTCAGCCTCAGGAACATTCAATTGTGTCTCTGGTGGTTCCTTATTCAGAGTTTCTCTGAAATGCTCTGCCCATCTTGTTTCCTGTCCCTCTACTGTCGTGATGAGATTTCCGTGCTTATCTCTTACTAATGTAATATTGTTTGCACCTCGTTTTCCACTGATGATTTTAGTTATTTTGTATACTGTGCTTTGTTCATTTCTCAGTGCTGCCTCTTCTGCCTGTCTTGCAAGGTCATCCAGAAATGTCCTTTTGTTAGCACGGGTTTGACGTTTAACTTCCTTGTCCAGCTGACTGTACTGTTCACTATATATTGCCTTTAACCTGGGAGACTTAGCTTCTGTTTTCTTTCTTTTCATTTCCTTTCTCTTCGCTATGGTGTTTAGCGTATCTGGTGTTATCCAGTCTTGGCTCTTTCTTTCCTGGAATCCCAAGCATGACTTGCTGCTTTCCTTGTATATTGTTGAGATGGTGTTGAATCTCTGGTCAACATCATCGGTCTCTGTTCTTTCCTGGCTTTTGATAATCTCATATCTTCTCTTTACGTCGACCACGAAAGCTTTTCTGGTGAGGGGATCCTTCAGTTTCGTGATGTTGTATCTTTTCTGTTTGACTGCAACTGGTCCAGCAGCTCTGAGTTTCACTTTCAGTCTTGCTACTACTAGGTGATGATCACTTCCCACATCTGCGCCTCTTCTTACTTTCACGTCTTGTAGTGCATGTCTCCATCTGCCATTGATCATTATGTGATCTATCTGGTTTCTGTCTCGTCCGTTTGGTGATTCCCATGTTAACTTGTGCACTTCCTTGTGTGGAAAAAGTGTTCCTCCAATGACCAGGTTGTTAATACTGCAGAAGCTTATTAATTTGTCCCCATTCTCATTTGCTGTTCCACTGCCGCATTTCCCCATTACTCTTTCGTTATAATTATTGTGTGCTCCCACTTTCGCATTTAGGTCTCCCATTACTATAATGAGATCGTACCTGGGTGTAGTTTTCATTTCTTTTTGTACCTGTTGATAGAACTCGTCCTTGATCTCTTCATCGCTGTCGTTTGTTGGTGCATAGCATTGTATAATTGTGGTGTTGGTGAACCTCCCTCTCAGTCTTGCTCTTATCAGTCTGTTGTTGATGGGTTTCCATTCCAGTAAAGACCTTTCCATTCCTTTCTTCAGGATAATGGCTACACCTTCGTTGTGCTGACCATCCTCTCTGCCAGAATAAAGTACTGTTTCCCCTGTAGCTGTTTTTATTCTCCCCTTAACTGTCCATCTGCTCTCGCTTATTCCCAGGATATGTATCTTGTAGTTCCTCATCTCTGCTGTGATTTGTCTCAGCTTTCCTGCCTCATTCATAGTTCTGACGTTCCAAAAACCAATTCTGATTTCGTGTTTTGCGGTCGGGACATCCGTTTTCATGCCAGTGGCTTCCTTTCGGCTTTCACCACTGTCAGTCATACGAGCCTGAGACTCCGGATGTCCGTCCCGCAGCAAAGTTTTTCCATTTATTGTTGTTTCCATAACATGTGTGATTTTTTTTACATAGACAGGGGTGTCGTCCCTGTGCTAAAACCCCCAACCTGGAGGACCAGAGTACCAGCTTTTGTCTGACCCCTACCCACGCAGACCAGTCCAGCTTGGTTGAACCTACAAGGAGTAAATCTCCCACTGGCATAGCTCTGGGGATTGTCAGGTTACACAAGCTGCCATACTGCTACAAGGTATAAGTACCATTGATGGCAGTTTGCATTGAGTAGGCCTACTTTATTCCAGCGCTCGAGATTCGCTGCTTTATTTTTTTAATAAAGTGGCAATCTGTTATCACTGGTCTAGGCTACCAACTCTTAAATAATAATTTTGTACATTTTTTCTTCCTAGATTTGATATTCTGTTCATAATTTTGTTTATTTATTTTGTTGTTGTTGCTATTAGCCGTTTGCTTTGTTCGTGGTATTTTTTAATCATTCTCTACTGTATGTTGTCTGATGTGTGTGTGCCTCTACTGACAGATATAGGTTATGGTGTTAGGTCCATATTTTCTTTACCATCGGCACACTAGGGGTGATTTTGTCAGCACCACGCCGGCCGCCAATTCATGATGCTGGGTCGACCCCGGAGCCGTTTGCGGTCTAAAAAAAATCCCACCTCAACTGGGGATCGAACCTTGGATTACCGAGCTAGGAAGCCAGCACACTAACTACTGTGCTACCGCGGCTCTAACCGATAAAACTAACGATTAATATGGAACATACACTCCACTTCCATAAGCCATTATCCCACTGGAACTACAAAAATATCGACTGTAACAAATTCTCAGCACTGACAGACGAATACTGTGGTCAGATAAACACCCAAAACAAAAGAACTGGAGAAATAGCTGACCGATTTAACAAAGCAATTCTGAAAGCTGCCGTAGAATCAATGCCACGAGGGGCATGAAAAGATTATAAGCCGTACTGGATAGAAGAACTCAAAGAACTAGAAGAACAGGTAACAGAAGCCAGGAATATAGCAGAAAAGGACAAAACAGGTGAGGCAAACATAGCCTACAAAGCTGTCTCTGCAAAGTACAGGAAAACCTTAAACTGCTCAACCAAAAATAGCTGGATCAAAACAACAGAAAGCCTTAACCTTGACAAAGGTGGCAGAAAGTTATGGAGGCTCGCCAACGTCTTAAATAATGAGGAATGCAAAAATATGGAAATAGCTCTACAGCAAAATGACAAAATACTCACAAAGAAAGAAGTAGCAAATGTCCTTGCCCAAAAACTCTCCCAGGAGAGCCAGATAAATATTCCACTTGACAGAAAACAAGAAATTATCAAAGATCAAGAACTTTACAAAAATATAACAGCTGTTCCAGAAGAGCAAACCTTACAATGAGAGAGCTCGAGGCAGCCATTGTATCCCTTAAACAAAGAAAGTCACATGGAAAAGATGGGATAACAAATGAAATGCTTAAAGGGCTAGGGCCTATTGCCAAGAAAACCCTCCTCAAGATTATGAACTATAGCTGGAAGTGTGGAATTGTGCCACAGGCTTGGAAAGAAGCAGTACTAGTTCCACTTCTAAAAAAGGATAAAGATAGAATGGACCCCAACATCTATAGACCCATCAGCCTTCTAAGCTGCACGGGAAAGCTTATGGAGAAAATGATCAATACCTGATTAAGTTGGCACCTTGAAGGAAAACAAATTTTACTGCACCAACAAGCAGGTTTCAGGCAACATAGGTCTTTAGAGGACCAAGTCACCTACATTGCACAGGAAATCGAAGATGCTTTCCAAGAAGCCGTTTGGGAAGACATGGAGAAAGCATTTAATAAAGTTTTGAAAGATGGGTTTTGAGTTAAAATGCTTAAATATGGAGTCTGTGGAAGAATGTACAATTGGATCAGTCACTACCTAACAGACAGAACAGCAAGAGTGCAGGTGCATGGAAAGTTTAGCAAACAGACTACAATGGAGCAGGGAGTCCCACAAGGTGGGGTCCTTTCCCCTACACTGTTCCTTATATATATAAATGACATCACAGAAAACATTCACAAGAAAGTCCTCAATTTCTGTGACGTATAATGGAAATATAGCCTACAGTATCCGACAGTCTTACGTGACCTCGTTAGCGTATATGATTTGCCAACAAAAGCATGCATTTTTCTGCCTGTCTGACTCACCTTTTAATCCACACCTCTTTTTCTGTAAACAAGGGCTAACCCAAAGTTTACAAACTTCGCGACCTGCCAGTCATAACAGTTGGCGAATTAGGTTTATTTACCAAGTTTCTCACGCCAGCTTATCTGTCAATCACACAATAGCTGACAGACTGCACGCGAGCTTATCTGTCAATCACACGATAGCTGACAGACTGCACGTGAAGAAACCGAAGATTCTTTGAAGCCGTACTCAGGAGAGAGCCGGGAATTTTCCCCGAGTGGCTTTGATCTCCAGAAGCGGGCAAAATTCTCCAAGAACCCCGTTAGACGCGAGATTTCTTCTGATGTCGATTAGCAATGCTGAGACAGAGCGACCGTAAAGCCTTTTATCTGGAGAACTGTGTTCACAATTCTCCCGATTCACATGGTAATGTTAAAATTAGCATCCTCTGGAGAGCAGATAACCGGGATGGTATATATACTGTGTCTTCCAAAAACCGTTATCAGTTGTCGCTCAGAATTTTTTGGATAGTCTAAACACGTAGTCTAGAATTATTGTGGAAGGTGTGTTAATAGTCTTCGTGGGGATTTCATTCTGATTTTCTGGTAATATAAATTTGTGCTTAAGCGTACTAAAGTTTACCATTATAATTCACTTAAAGTCTAGCTGTTAAAGACCAGTGGAAAAAAACGCGTAGCTATTTGTTTACCAGTTGTTCAGTTTAATGATAATTTACCACCCGCTCGATCACGCAAGAAGATACGTTTAGCTGACTGATATTAATATGCTAGGCGCGAATGATAGTGGACCATAGAATTCACGTTATATTTCATTGTGTGTAATTTTAGTAAGTGACTGTTATCTAATAACCATACGACGACCCACATCTAATAGCTATTAATGACAGGCGATATTTATTAAGTGCGCGTATGGATAATTAAATATTAATTGACATTGTGCGCTGATATTGACCGGAGCAGGAGGGGAAAGGCTGCGTACCTCAACCCAACCCGCTATGCGATACGCGATAGGATAGGCTAAAGGCCCTGTGTGCCTTTTAACTTTAATCAGGACTGACGGAGAGGATAAGAGATCGTCTTGTCCCCTTCCATTTACATAGATGTAGTTATATAGAATAGTAGCATTTTTTTCATAAATGTTCTTATTCCTCGCAGACCTGATCAAAGGGCGACCAGCGGTCTATTTTGGTCCTTTTTCTTCATCTACTGATTGATTAACGTTGTCTTCTTCTTGGCTTACATGTTCCCAAGTTCATTTGTGAACAGGATTTGCCAAAGAGACACATAAACATTTTAAATAGTAAAGTTAACTGGACTTACAAATACCCAGATTCAATTTTATCAGCCCACTGTGGCGTAACAGAAATAACACTGGTATACACACATTTTGGTGCCTTAAATTTTATAGCTGTTCTTGGGTAATTTTGGGTTGCTGATTCCAAAAATGTAATCAGATTTTTTCTATCAGCTCTAGTTTTTGAGATAACTAAGAATGACCATATTAGTAGGGCAATTGTTATGTACAATCCTAGAGTTAGGTGCTATCAGTGGCATTTTGACTTTAGTCTGCATTCATATTATATGTAATTACTGTGCATATATTACCAAAAATGTAATAAAACTTTATCACTAGCACTTGTTTAGTCAACACGCAAAAAGGATCTTTTCGAGGACTTCCTGGAATGTGATATACCCGGACAGTCACGCTTAAGGGTCCAACAGTAATCTGCCATCATGTGGGCATTCCAAAGTCCCTGGTATCTCTCTTCCATTGTTTTTATATCTTGGTGAAATCTTTCACCTTGCTCCTCACTAAAGTCGCCAAGATTCTCCGGAAATAAATGTAAATGGTTATGGAGGTAGTGCAATTTTATGCTCATGTTGCATCCAAGTTCACAAAAACTCAACAGCATGTTTCCAACTAATTCAGAATAATTGTCTGCTTTAAAGTTACCCAGAAAGTTTTTCACAACTAAAACAAATGATGACCAGGCTGTGGACTCTGTTTTGTTCATGGAATCAATAAAATTTGGATCGTTTATTAACTTTCTAATTTGAGGTCCATCAAAAATTCCAGCTTTAAGTTTGTCTATGCTCAATTCTGGAAACTTTCTGCATAAGTAATTAAAACAGGTACCATCTTTGTTCAGTGCCTTAACAAACTGCTTCATCAAGCCAAGCTTTATATGTAATGGTGGCAGTAGAACTCTTTTTCGATCAATGAGAGGCTTATTGACAATATTTTTTTCTCCAACTTTAAATTCATCCCTCAACAGCCACTGTTTCTTTGTCCAGTGCATATCTTTTGCCCTGCTATCCCACAAACATATAAAGCATGGATATTTGGTGAATCCCATTTGCTGGCCAAGCAAGAAGTTCATCATTTTAAGATCTACACAAACCATCCAGTTATGTTCTAAATACTTCAATTTTTCCAGAACTGTGCTTATTGTAGCATACTCCTCCTTCATTGTAGTAGAATGAGCAATTGGAATTGAGCCATATTTGTTACCATTGTGTAAGAGAACACCCTTCCAACTTCTTTTAGAGCTGTCAATGAAAAGTCGCCACTCATATGGTGTATAACTTACACCCATTTTGTTAACAAGACCTCCTACATTAGTACAAAACACAAGGTTGTTTTCTAAACAAAAGAATGGAATAAAACCTTGCTCTCTGCTGCGATAAAATGTAACCTTTGTTTCAGCAGTCAGTAATTTTTTTTTCTTTCAATCTTGAAGCCAAAAGTTCTGAAGATTCCTTGGAGAGATATAGATCTCGGATTAGATCATTTAGTTTAAGCTGGTCGAAGCGTTGAGCATCTGAAAAATCATCTTCGAAATCACTATCACTGTCACTTGTCGTTCTACATGCCACTGCTGTCTCATCTTCTAGCAGGGAATCCGAAATCTGACTGAAAGTTGGAATTGGTATGTCATCTCCGTGTGGAACAGGTCACCTAGCAGAATCTAAATCTGGATATTTCCACTTTTTGTGATTTTTTCCCATTAATTCCCTTAATATTCACAACACAGAAATAACAGTCATCATAGTGGTTCTTGGGCTCTCTCCAAACCATTGGAATTCTAAATTTTAAACATTTTCTTTTCCCACAAGTCCACTGTCGCAGGTGTTCAACAAATGTTTTGCAAACAATATGAGCCCAAGACTTGTCCTAGTCACCTAGTTTTGCTTTAAAGTAAGCAAAGTATGCCTTTTTCACAAAAACAGTAATATGCTTCCTATGTTCTTCTTTGAAAGTGTTCACTCCACAAATATAACAAAATAAATGCGGTGAAAGAAAACATGCTCTTCTTGAAGATGATGCCATTCTCTGTTAGAAGTGTAATAAATAATATAGGGTGACCCAAAAAAAATGGGTCCGCGCGTGCACAAACAGTGCGAGCCCATTTTTTTTGGGTCACCCTGTATTAATGAAATACAAAAATGTCTGTATCTCAAAAACTATAGCTGCTACAGACAAGTAAATGTGATATTTGGATTGAGCAGGCCTCATTTATGTACAATCAAGAGTAAAATGTTTGGCACCAAAATTTTTTTTTTTTTTTTGTAGGGCTGTGTAATCATTACTATCTGACTTTTGACAGTCGTATCAGCGGATTTATCCAGCAAGTTACGCTGTTTCAAAATCAGGACTCACCACAGAGCCAGCCGATAGGATTTACCATCATCACTATAATTAACAGTTTTTAGCAACCAGATGTTTTTCTCTATATACTGGAAGTACTGTCTACTGTGAACACCAGATCACGGTTTTGCTAAATTAACTATTCGAAGTGACATTTGTCTACCCAGGAATCAATCACCAAATTAGGCGTTCCCCTTATAAAATTCAATTATTAAAGGAGGGACTGGGGCCAATTTGGAAGATAAAAACACTGGAAATTATATCTATATTCAGACATTGTCTGTCCAAGAGATTTCTTCACCAAGAATAGGGTAAGCGTGATTGAGTGGCCACGTATGTCAGAGAGAGTGAATATTTTCTTTGTTACAGAAAAATTGTATTATCTGGATTCTGTTTAAATATTGTTTACTTACTGGATAGCATTTAGTAGGAACTTTGTTCTTATCTTTAATGTCTATGCTATAACATAGTGCTAACCTTTGGGGTAATTAACTTGTTGGGTTCTTTTTCTCAATAAGGGGAGGGCACATGTATTCTGTTATTTTTCTATGTATGAACTTCTGATTTTTCTTTAGATATTCGATGTTGTAAAGTTTAATGATAATAAACAACAAAAGAACTTACTTTTGTGTGTTGGTCAGACCCATACCCAATTAACCATAGTTTTTTTCACGTTTGTGTGTCTTGTTGTCACATAATTGTGTGTGTGTGTGTGTGTAGTTAAACTTATATTTACCTATATCTGGAGGGCAAGACTGTCTTATACTAAAAGATAGTCGTATAGATAGGCTGGACTAGAGAAACTTCTCATTCCAGAGACAGATCTTCTAGCTAGTGTGAGCATTTACCTTCTCTGTTTCTCAAATAGATCTCTTTTCTTAATGAGCCTGTTTTCGAGATTCTAGTAATAATACTCCATCGATTATAATTACCTATTACCGTATCTTGACATGGTATAACAGTCTTCCATCAAAATTGTAATGTTTTTGTTTATATTATTTTTATCTACGATATTATGTAGTCTGGTGTAAAATGTTTCTTTAATGAATTCTTATCATTCATTGGTGTGTAACATTAGATGATGTTTACCATTTTTTTTCCTTTCAGCAGTTTTGAATGTTAATTGATATTAGTCTGGGTCCCATATTGCTTCCCATTCCATGAGTACTTTCCATGCTTCTTTTGATAGACAAACAGGAGAAGCAGTTAAAACAAGGCTATAAATCAATGTAAATTTAAACACACATACAAGAAGTGAGAATAAGAATAGACAAAACAGATACGATAATCATCACTGTTCATATGACTGAAAACATGCACAGCCTTGCCTACTTGGGAAGTTACATTGGCAGAGAATTAGGAACAAATTAGGATGTCAATGCAATGATAAATAAGCCAGATTTGACTTCAACTCTCTCTGACCAGTAAGGAGCTGAGCAGCTTATTCACACTAAAATTAAATCAGGCTGCTCAACATAAATGTAAAATCTGTTCTCCACTTCAGCTCAGGCACATGGCATGACACCACGAATGTCACATTCAAATTCCAAACACTAACCAGCAGATGTCTCGGTCACATCCCCCATATCAAATGCCCAAATGTAAAAACAAAACACCAACATGTGGAGCAGTACCAAGCAATAACCAACAGAGCTGGAGACTGAAGACAGGAAGTGGAAATGGACAAGCCCTCAGGAAACAATCAACCAGGATAACTAAACATGCCCTTGAATGGAACTCACAGGGAAAGAGAACAGATGGGGTGCTAAAGAGAACTTCAAAAGAAATGGTGTAAAAGAATGCCAAAACTGGTACCTATGGGAATAGCTGAAAAAAAGATGGCCCAAAACATAAACCGGTGGTAAACAATAGGTGCATCTCTATGCTCCACATTGAATTAAAAGGACTAACATGCTAGTTGTTTTGTTGTCAGTTGTTAGGGAGGTACATGATTCATCAATCAGAAAATATAGGTAATTAACCTTTAGGTAAAAATAAAACATACTTACAAATGCGTAAATAATGATGGGCGCTGCTATAAAACTGAGAGTAGAAAGCAAAAAACTGAAAAATGGGACTGGAGTAAATTTTACTAATGAACAATACACTAGAAACATGGAATGTCTCAGGATTACCCTATGTGTACTGACCATAATGTCCTGAATGAACACCTGCTATCATTCGCGTATACATGCATGATCCTCTAATATATCCCACCGTAACAGTCAGCCAGTTACAAAGAGGAAACAGAGATGAGAAATGCATAAATGTTATGAGGAAATAACTGCCATCAATGGTACCTATACCTTGTAGCGGTATGGCAGCTTTTGTACCCTGACAATCCCCAGAGCTATGCCAGTGGGAGATTTACTCCTGGTAGGTTCAACCAAGCTGGACTGGTCTGCGTGGGTAGGGGTCAGACAAAAGCTGGTACTCTGGTCCTCCAGGTTGGGGGTTTTAGCACAGGGACGACACCCCTGTCTATGTAAAAAAAAATCACACATGTTATGGAAACAACAATAAATGGAAAAACTTTGCTGCGGGACGGACATCCGGAGTCTCAGGCTCGTATGACTGACAGTGGTGAAAGCCGAAAGGAAGCCACTGGCATGAAAACGGATGTCCCGACCGCAAAACACGAAATCAGAATTGGTTTTTGGAACGTCAGAACTATGAATGAGGCAGGAAAGCTGAGACTGATCACAGCAGAGATGAGGAACTACAAGATACATATCTTGGTAATAAGCGAGAGCAGATGAACAGCTACAGGGGGAACAGTACTTTATTCTGGCAGAGAGGATGGTCAGCACAACGAAGGTGTAGCCATTATCCTGAAGAAAGGAATGGAAAGGTCTTTACTGGAATGGAAACCCATCAACAACAGACTGATAAGAGCAAGACTGAGAGGGAGGTTCACCAACACCACAATTATACAATGCTATGCACCAACAAACGACAGCGATGAAGAGATCAAGGACGAGTTCTATCAACGGGTACAAAAAGAAATGGAAACTACACCCAGGTACGATCTCATTATAGTAATGGGAGACCTCAATGCAAAAGTGGGAGCACACAATAATTATAACGAAAGAGTAATGGGGAAATGCGGCAGTGGAACAGCAAATGAGAATGGGGACAAATTAATAAGCTTCTGCAGTATTAACAACCTGGTCATTGGAGGAACACTTTTTCCACACAAGGAAGTGCACAAGTTAACATGGGAATCACCAAAAGGACGAGACAGAAACCAGATAGATCACATAATGATCAATGGCAGATGGAGACATGCACTACAAGACGTGAAAGTAAGAAGAGGCGCAGATGTGGGAAGTGATCATCACCTAGTAGTAGCAAGACTGAAAATGAAACTCAGAGCTGCTGGACCAGTTGCAGTCAAACAGAAAAGATACAACATCACGAAACTGAAGGATCCCTTCACCAGAAAAGCTTTCGTGGTCGACATTAAAGAGAAGATATGAGATTATCAAAAGCCAGGAAAGAACAGAGACTGATGATGTTGACCAGAGATTCAACACCATCTCAACAATATACAAGGAAAGCAGCAAGTCATGCTTGGGATTCCAGGAAAGAAAGAGCCAAGACTGGATAAGACCAGATATGCTAAACACCATAGCGAAGAGAAAGGAAATGAAAAGAAAGAAAACAGAAGCTAAGTCTCCCAGGTTAAAGGCAATATATAGTGAACAGTACAGTCAGCTGGACAAGGAAGTTAAATGTCAAACCCGTGCTAACAAAAGGACATTTCTGGATGACCTTGCAAGACAAGCAGAAGAGGCAGCACTGAGAAATGAACAAAGCACAGTATACAAAATAACTAAAATCATCAGTGGAAAACGAGGTGCAAACAATATTACATTAGTAAGAGATAAGCACGGAAATCTCATCACGACAGTAGAGGGACAGGAAACAAAATGGGCTGAGCATTTCAGAGAAACTCTGAATAAGGAACCACCAGAGACACAATTGAATGTTCCTGAGGCTGTAAATGATCTAGATGTTATTACAGACATCCCACGAAAAGAAGAAAATCATCACAGCAATCAAAGGGTTAAAGAATGGAAAAGCTCCTGGTCATGATAACTTAAATGCAGAGCTATTTAAGACAGACCCAGAGCTAGCAGCAGAACTATTAGAACCATTATTTGCACAAGTCTGGAAAACAGAGACAACACCAACAGAGTGGAGAAAATGAATAATTGTCAAATTGCCCAAGAAGGGAGATCTTGCAGACTGCAATAATTGGAGAGGAATAACTCTTCTCTCAGTTCCCAGCAAAATACTAGGCAGGATAATTATACAGAGAATCTCAAAAGCAGTAGACCACAAACTGAGGAAAGAACAAGCAGGATTTAGAAAGAACAGAAGATGTGTAGATCATATATTTACCCTCAGGAACATTTTAGAGCAGTGCTCAGAATGGCAAAGACAGCTGTATATTAATTTCGTTGATTTTGAAAAGGCTTTTGACAGTATACATAGGGACAGTTTATGGAAAATACTGAGGGCTTATGGAATTCCAAGCTGCATATTGTCAATTATAAAAAGCCTTTATGCCAACCTAACCTTTGAAGTGAAGACAGGAGTATGACAGGGATGCCCCTTATCAACCACTCTATTTTTAACAGTCATAGACTGGGTGATTGTTACGTACATTTATTACCTAAGGGGGTAGTCTTCGGTCCTGCCAAATGTACGCACCAGTCTTGATATAGTTATATTATTTGTGCGGTCGAATGATTCGCGCACTGACGTGCACGAAGCAGTGAGTGTTGCTTTGGGACGCACGGGTAACCTAGTTGGGTAGTTTCTGACGTCATGATTTGAAGGGCAACATGGAACTTGTTTATGTCCATGATTGTTATATTATATTTGTATTCAATGGCATGTTTATGGAAAGCCATTTATTCTAGTGATCTGTATTGGTCTTCAGGTCGAAACCAATAGCAGCAATGTCACGTAAGTTATCGCCCCACTTCTTATTTAAAGCTGTATTATAAGGCCGCTCTAATACTAGTCTAGCGGGAAGATGTTATTCCTAGAATGGATCTACAGAGTCGTTTGCCTTTAGGATTTGTATCGTAGAAGAAGGATTCCTACGAGTGGAAGAAGTTATTGATTACCTTATGCACATGTTTTAATATGCTGTTACAACAATGCCAGAAGCGTGGCATAGAATGGGAGAGGTTAGTCAACTGGAATCTCTAACCTGTTCGTATTATCGTGTATGACTTTGTTTGAAACTATATGCTATCTAACGTTATGTTTTGGAGAACGTATGGGATTGTGAAGTATGATATGGAAGATTTTATCCTGGAGTATGAATACGTTACCATGATAGACGTCCTTGAGAGAAGGTCAACGGACTTGAATGAGAAGAATATTATACGGTAACAGTTTGTGATCCTTAGTCACTTGAGTCAGAGGACTTTATGGTAGAGAATCTTCAGGAACTTTAAAAGTAATTACCATTATGCTGATGTATGATCTTTGCGCCTGTGACGATGTTAGTCTTGTCCACTCCGTCTGTGTCATGTTGAATAAAATCGATGTACAGTCATCACCGACTTATGTACTGCCAGTACTTGCCCAGTTCACTACTTGTTGAAGTTCGTTGGAAGAATATTGTTGACATTCGTTCATTTTAACCATTCGCGTTTGAAGCTACCTCTTCACCAGTATAAACTGTACTCAACCATAAAACGAACTCAACAGTGATGCACCAGACAACAGAGGGCAATCCAAAAGGAATAAGATGGTCTACATTGGAAGATCTGGAATATGCAGATGACATTGCACTGCTAGCACATTCCCATCAACACATCCAGGAAAAACAGATAGACTTAATAAGTATAGCCAGCAGGTGGGCTTGAACATCAACCTAAAGAAGACAGAGGTCATGACGCTCAATGTGAGCAACCCTGAGCCCATATCAGTAAGGAATCAGCAACTGGAACTGGAACTGCCTTCACATACCTAGGATGTATAGTAACACCAGACGGCGGAGCAAGCAAAGACATCAACAACAGAATGAACAAAGCAAGAACAGCCTTTTTTAGTCTAAACAACATCTGGAAGTCCTCTCAGTACAGCACAAGCCCAAAATTAGGATTATATCAGAGCTGTGTGCTTTCTGTGCTTCTCTGTGGCGCGGAGAGCTGGAGAGTTACAGAGAAGGAAATGTCGAAATTGTCCTCTTTTCACACAACATGCCTAAGAAAAATTCTCCGAATCTTTTGGCCGAATACCATCACCAACCAAGATCTGCTTACTCTGAACAAGCAAGAGGACATGCACACCATCATAGCTGGCAGACGCTGGAGCTGGGTTGGCCATGTCCTCAGAAGAGACCCCGATGCCATCACAAGAAAGCTATGCTATGGACCCCTGAAAGAAAACGAAAGAGAGGCCGACCAAAAACAACTTGGCGGAGGACTGTGGAGGCTGAGATGCAAAGAATGAACCAGAGTTGGGGCACTGTACGAAGGATGGCCACCGTCCGAGCAAAGTGGAATTAATTTGTTGTTGCCCTACAAGATGCCACCAGGCGTAATGGCCACTGACTGCTTTGACGGTCGGCGGCTAAGGATCAAAGAAGAAGAAGAATGAGGAAATAACATCATTTGTAAAACTGAGTCCAATATTATTAGCTATAAAGTTTGGTAACAATCAATAAATAAAAATGTTAAAAAAACAAAAACACGATGAGATACAATACAATGGAGAGATAGAAATAAAACAGTGTGACCACAGCTGACACAGATGTTCTCAATTTTAACCACAGATACCATTAAACTTATAGAATAGTGTTATTAAAGAAAAAAAATAAATAAGTCCTAACCAATTACCACTGAAAATCTTTTTTTTTTCTTATGGTGTATTCCAACTTCCAGTCCCCAAATTGTGTATTAAATCTTATTTTGAACTTTATTCCAGTTTTTAACTTTTTCATATAACCTGTCTTTTGTTAACTTGTCGCTCTATAATTTTTCTTTATTTCCTCTGCTTCTCTCGCTGACTTTTCGCTATGTTCCACACTTTTCTTCATTCATCATTTTCAATAAGGACAAAGCAAGTTTCTGGTTCATTGCCTTTTTTTTTAAAATAATGATTAAGGCTTCATTGGTTTGTTGATCATATATTCATACAGTTATGTGTGTGGTGTTGGAATTTCCAAATTCGGGTATTTTGGAATAAAATGCACTCTTTACTCTCTTTTCTGAATAACAGCCATATGGTTTATGGTTAATTTTTAAAACAAGATTTATTAGGTAGTTTTGCAAACTGGTGGGAAAATCAATATTTAATTACATTCAATTTTTAACATTTATATATGCTTCTTATAAAAAGAATCATGCACGGAGGCATATCTGGTGTCATCCTTATATGACCACCACCTAAGCACAATGCTTTACTATTCAAGTGTCTGTGAGACTAATTACACCCTCATTGACTCTTGAAATCATCCACACACTTCCAGGGATTCCCCCTGTGGTGAAACATGTTGAGAACCCAGCATTGCACACTAAGTTTGGAGGAGTCACTTGAGCCCCAAACATGATTCTAGCTTTTTACCTTGTTGACTGCATGCAAGGGGAACTGAGCAGTGGCTGTGTAGGACGTGACAATTCCTTAGGAGAGCCCAGAACCAGAGCACAATATTTTAGCTATGCATATTTGGATGGCGGGGAATGCACAGTATGCCACGCTTTTCTTCCTCCTAGCTTGAGACCAGATGTGATGATCCTTTAAATGCCAGCCAAGATGGAGAAACTGGAGCTCATGACTTCAACTCAACAGCAACAAACAATAAACAGAATCACACACTGGCAGCACCAGTTTAATACTGGTAACTCAACTTTGAAAAGAAAAAAAATTACTTCATAAAGCACATGTCTCTCAATAATTAATGGTGTTTCACATTAGAAAATGATACTCAAAAACATATTTTCAGCATGTCATTAATTAGTTGTGGAGGTTTGGGAACATGTATATCTAATTACCGTATATACTTAAGTATAGGTCGATTTGATTATAAGGCAAGCATTAGACTTTAAGACTCAAAAAGCTTCCAATATGAATGACTCGATTATAAGTTTAATGAGTTTCTCATTGATTCCGAATTCCCGCATTGCATTGAAAATTCTATCACTTTCAGCTTAACTCGTTCCGATTTAAAATGTTTGAAATCGCCTGCCCGGTAAGTCTGAATACTGTTGCGGGTCATTGCCAACCTGAGTTGTTGTTGTTTAACTAGGGCTACTGAGCTTCTCGCTCTTTTGTAGCCAATACCTAGTTGAAGACTCCTTGGTATTATCTACACTGTAGATCTAGGCTTTTCCTGTGGCTTTTCTGCCATTCCGAAGCGTGTTGAGTTGAAGACATGATCTCCAGTTTGGCTTGCATTTAAAGGATCATCTGGTGCCAAGCTAGGAGGAGGAACTGCGTAGCATACTAAGCATTCTCCCGTCATCCAATGGGGCTCTCCAACTATGCAGAGCTAAAATACTGTGCTCTGGTTCTGGGCTCTCCCAAGGAATTATCATGTTCTACATAGAGCCACTTCTCAGCGAGGTCCTCCTGCATGCAGCCAACCAGGTAAAAGCCAGAGTTATGTCTGTGACTCCTCCAAGCTTAGTGTGCAATGCTGGGTTCTCAACGTTTCACCATGGGGGGAATCCTTGGAAGTGTGTGGATGATTTCAAAAGTCAATGAGGGTGTAATTAGCCACACAGACAGAGGTTCACTTCCACATCTGTATACTACAGCATTGAGATTTGAATCTTAAATAGATTTCCGGTACATTTAGAACTTCCGTTTTGTGAAAATTATCCATCAAAATTATGATTTTTTAAAGCCATGGCTTTCCGGGCGGTCGAATATTTGCTTTGGGATCTGAGATGAGGCTTGTTATTTGATCAGCACGCTAAAGGTGTGGCTG
The DNA here is from genome assembly GCA_024509875.1 of Oreohelix idahoensis. Lineage (NCBI taxonomy): Eukaryota > Metazoa > Mollusca > Gastropoda > Stylommatophora > Oreohelicidae > Oreohelix > Oreohelix idahoensis. The sequence goes on along the minus strand of JAMPIV010013684.1, from coordinate 673,760 downwards.
AATCAAATGTGGATATTGAATCAGGGCCCGATTTAGACTGATGAAAGTGAATAGTGAAACAAGTAATGGTATTGATGATAAATAAAACAAAGGAGGCTGGTCAACTAAGCGTACTTTGGTTGAAATTTTTGACTTTGTAGGAATTCAAACATGCATTACTTAAGATATTTTGATAAAACACTTAATGAAGCTGCACGTTTATATCTGAAGGATACCAGTATGTAGCGGGAAGGGCATGGGGCAACACTGACCAGTTTCATGAATTTTTTGTTTTTGTTTTGACTCGACTATAAATCGAAGGCACGTTTTTTAAGATATAAAATGGGAATACATTTCTCGACTTATACCTCAGTATATATGGTAACTCTTACATTTATATGTGAAAAGTCATTTGCTTGTGAGTTTCTGTTCACCAATATAATAATTGCAGCTTTGATACATATGATTTTTTTTTGGTCTATGTCTGACTGAAGTTTAAAAGGTCTAAAATGTCACAGAGTTGCACATTTTTTTTGTCTCATGAAGTTAGCCATCTGTGTAGGTTGCAGTACCATTATTTATAAAAAAAAAAATAAATGTAATGTGACACATTGTTCATTTTCTATAACAGTTGTATACTAGTAAAATTCTAGATAGTTCTTCACTAGTAACATGAAATATGCACTTGAACAATGCTTTCTTGTGTAGCTCAAGCTAGCAAGCTCATAATCTTAAACATGAAAATCTGCAGTGGTGAAGCTATTCTTACATTACATACTTTATTGCAATTTTATATCCTATGGTCTTACTGCAACCAGTTACCTCAACAAAATGTAATTATAGCCAGTTGCAACCAGTTATGCTATTTCTTATTAACAAACTCGTTACAGAAATGATGCAGTATATGTGCAGAATAAAAAAAATAGTAATTTCTTATCGGTAATTTTGAAGTACATTTTGTCATACAATATAATTTTTTCATTTTGCCAAGTCAATTAAGCCAAAATAATTACAAACACTCTGAGGGAAAAAACAATAAAGTTGCAGGTTCCTAAACACACATTTAATGAAACATGACACAGTATCTTCATCTTAGGCCTTCATTCCATTTTGTTTATTATGAGAAAAAAATTGCTAATAAAGTGAAAAATGCAAGAGTGCAGAACAGCGACACAATTTTTCAATAAGTATTAACATATATTTTGTGCAATATCTTACTGCCAATTTAACAATGAACTTAAAATTACAGGCTTTTGTTTGAGTGTTTAACATAAATGGGTGAATAATAACTTTAATATACAAATAAATGAAAGAAGTTTCCTTTAATGGACAATAGACTATGCTATAATATGAATTCATTCAAGAAGACAATGCTTAAAAATTAAATACAAAATGTCAAGACTTTTTATTCTTTGCAGCAACAGCTGTTTGGGCTTGTTTTTTGGCTTTAACCAGCTCACACAATTCCTGGGGAATAGAAAATCATATACTGAATGCATAGAAAATCATATACTGAAGGCATGGAAAATCATATACTGAAGGCATAGAAAATCACATACTGAAGGCGTAGAAAATCATATAGTGAAGGCACAGAAAAATGTGTACTGAAGGCAGAGAAAATCACATACTGAAGGAATAGAAAGTAGTATACTGAAGGCATAGAAAATCGTACACTGAAGGCACAGAAAATTGTATACTGAAGGTATAGAAAATCATATACTGTAGTCATAGAAAATCATATACTGATGGCAAAAAAAATCATACTGAAGGCATAGAAAATCATATATTGAAGGCACAGAAAATCATATACTGAAGGCACTAGTTATTGCTTGTTAGTGACATGATATAAATAATTCAAAACATATTTTTTTAATGTGCGAAGCAAATACTACAAATTTCAAACTTCATAATACAATTAATGAGTAAATAATATGATAACCACTAGCACAGAAGAGAAAACCAATGATGGTGAAGATGACATAAAGATGGAAGAACTGAAGGCAGCACTGGAGAAAATCAAGATGGGCAAAGCAGCAGGGCATGATGGTATAACACCAGAAATGGTTAAGTACATGGGAGCATCAGGCGACCTATTACTCTTAAGGGTTCTACAGGCAGCGTGGTACAACAAGACCATACCAAAGGATTGGGAGATTGCCATCATAACACCAATTTTCAAAAAGGGTGACAATCGACAGTGTGGAAACCATAGAGGCATATCCCTTCTCAGTGTCCCTGGTAAAATCTACTCTAGAATCCTAGAGCAGAGACTCCGACGCCTAGCTGAGCCACAACTGGATGAGGTCCAGTGCAGATTCCGAGCGAACCGAAGTACTCAAGACCTAATCTTCACACTCAGACAGCTGAGTGAAAAGGCCCTTGAGTATAAGAGTGAGATCCATCTTTGTTTCATAGATCTGGAAAAGGCATTTGACAGGGTCCCCTGGAGCAAACTTTGCGATTGTTTGGCAAGGAAGAACATTCCAGCACCTCTGATTCATGCTATACAGAGCTTCTACAAGTCTTGCAGAAATTATGTGAGGACAGCAAACCATAAGTCAGAAGAGTTCAGGACCACCATTGGTGTAAGACAAGGTGATATCTTGTCACCTTACCTTTTCATACTCCTCATGGACGATGTCATTAAGGCATGTAAGGAGAGAAAAAGAAAGTATTCAGTGGGGTACTGGAAGATGAGACAGGTCTGTATTTCGGAGCTGGCATTTGCTGATGATGTTGCCCTGATTGCTAAATCAGAGGCACATCTCCAATTCAACCTACAAGTCTGGAAGGAAGAGCTGGAGAAGAGAGGGATGGTCATAAGCAGCTCTAAAACAAAATCCATGGTGATATCACGAGAAGAAAGAAGACATCAGATTAAGCTGGGAGAACAGGTCCTGGAGCAGGTAGACCACTTTAAATACCTCGGAGCTATTATTGACCGAAAGGGAGGCATCAAAGAAGAGTTGGCCACTCGAAAAGCAGCAGCTGGGAGACTTTTTCAGGCCATAAATCGAGGATTCCTCAGCAAGAGAGAGGTTGGTAAGAAAACGAAGCTGGCTGTATACCGCTCCACCTATGTCCCAGTCTTGACATATGGATGCGAGTCATGGGCAATGACTACAACCCACAAAAGCCAGATCCAAACCTCAGAAATGAGGTATCTGAGGAAGGTGGTTGAAGTAACAAGAAGAGACATGGTACGCAACCAGACGATACGTCAAGGCCTTAAATCCCACCCACTGCAGACCCAAGTAGAACAGTCCCAACTAAGATGGTTTGGCCATGTCTGCAGAATGGGAGAAGATCGGCTACCACGACAAGCATGGGAAACAAAGAGCCAAGGATCCAGACCCCCAGGATGACCCAGAGTCCGCTGGGAGGACAACATTAGACAATCTTTGAAGGACCGAGGACTAGAATGGAACCAGGCCAGGAGGAAGACAGCCGATAGGATAGTCTGGCGCTCTCTCTTCCAAACCTCTACACCTCATGGTAGAAGGGGAATGACTAAGTAAGTAAGTAAATAATATACTGTAACAAAGCATCTGTAATTATAAATTAACAATATGTGAAAAAGCATATTTGGAATTGTAATTAAGGACAGAAAACACACACAATAAAATTATTAATTTAACACAAATTTGTTCTGACAGAGTGAACTAAACCAAAAAAACAACAAGACACACAAACAAAATGAATACAAGATGTACATTCCAACCAACCCTTTCAGCACTGGAGAATAATGATATTTGGCAAACTGGATCCAAATACATTCCTCCCCCAAATGTATACACACAGCATGCACACATACACTCGCACACACATTCATGCAGACTCCCTTTCTACCACTTTCTTAAAAAATACATGTTATTTCCTTAACAAGCCTTTAAATTATGTATCTGTATTAAGTTTTGTGCTAACTGATGTCAAAAACTGCTACCTTTGCCCGCCTCACATCATGTGTTTGGGGAAAATTCAAAATCACAATGAAGACCCAAAGCTGCAGTATATAATGCCTGCGTTACCAGCACACTTCTATATGGTAGCGAGACATGGACAACCTATGATAAGAAGGAAAGAAGGCTCAATACCTTCGATCTATGATGTCTATGCCACATCCTCGGTATTTCATGGAAAGATAAAGTGACAAATGTCGAGATGTTGTCACGTGCTGGCCTTCAAAGCATGTAAACACTGCTTAGACAGTGCAGACTACGCTGGCTTGGCCATGTCCGCCGCATGGAAGATGGTCGCATCCCGAAAGATATTTTCTATGGACAACTGGCAGACGGCAAAAGAACAGTTGGGCAACCGCAGATGAGATTCAAAGATGTGTGCAAGAGAGACATGAGGGCACTGGACATAAATCCAGCAACCTGGGAGGATGAAGCTGCCGACTGCATCAAGTGGCGATGCTACCTGCGGCGCCACCTCAGTTTGGGCGAAAAGAAGCTCACACAACAAGCAGAAGAGAGGAGAAAACGTCGAAAAGAACACCAGGAAAATAAGCAGCTGAGGGCTGTCACCTCAGGGGAGCATTCCCATAGTCAGTTATGACTGAAGGGGCTATTATTATTATTATTATTACGCTGTCAAAAACATAGTTATAAAAACAAAATATTCTATGGCTTACTTTATATCTCTTCATGCAATCCTTTTTACTCCTTGAAGGTATTACTGATGCTATCTTGTCCCAGCGGTCTGCTTCACTGGTAGGATAAGATTTTAAAGCCTGTTCCAAAAGCTTCTGTTCCTCTGGTGTCCAAGGGGCCTGATTGGTCCCTACCTCCCTTACCTGTTGCTCACCCACACCTGTCAAAGCCAGAAATGTCAACAGAAGGTAAAGGTAGTCCTACAAGTAGGTACTACTATCATAAGGTAGTGAAGTGTTAGATACTTCACCTATACTAGGTCTCAGCTTTCTGAGGTGGGGTGACCAGTTCCCTTTCTCACTGCCTTTGCCATCCTTTACTCACAAGCAGAGTCAGGTATATTTTTACAGCTGGGTAGACTGAAGCATGACATGACCTGGTTTCAAACCCAGTTCCTATGCCTCAAGACAAACACTTTAACCACCCTGCCATTCAGATATTTAATAGCATTACAAATTTTGTTGTGCTTTAAAAAAAACCAATAACATTTTTCAGGAGCAATCGTAAGTAAAGAAATGTTGTGTTGTACAAGTACCAGCAAAACTAAGAACTTATGGGTTTGAAAACCTAAAATGTTAAAAACAGCAGATGGTTCTGAAAATACACAAGGACTAGACATAGATAGTGAGAATAAATGCAAAAAAAAAATTTAACAAGGCTATGTTTGAAGAAACACCACTACAAGATGTAGAATCATAATTATATCTTGGCAGCAATATAGACGAGAAGAAAGAAGACATCAGATTAAGCTAGGAGAACAGGTCCTGGAGCAGGTCGACCACTTTAAATACCTCGGAGCTATTATAGACCGAAAGGGAGGCATCAAAGAAGAGTTGGCCACTCAAAAAGCAGCAGCTGGGAGACTTTTTCAGGCCATAAATCGAGGATTCCTCAGCAAGAGAGAGGTTGGTAAGAAAACGAAGATGGCTGTATACCGCTCCACCTATGTCCCAGTCTTGACATATGGATGCGAGTCATGGGCAATGACTACAACCCACAAAAGCCAGATCCAAACCTCAGAAATGAGGTATATGAGGAAGGTGGTTGAAGTAACAAGAAGAGACATGGACCGCAACCAGACGATACGTCAAGGCCTAAAATCCCACCCACTGCAGACCCAAGTAGAACAGTCCCAACTAAGATGGTTTGGCCATGTCTGCAGAATGGGAGAAGATCGGCTACCATGACAAGCATGGGAAACAAAGAGCCAGGGATCCAGACCCCCAGGACGACCCAGAGTTCGCTGGGAGGACAATATTAGACAATCTTTGAAGGACCGAGGACTAGAATGGAACCAGGCCAGGAGAAAGACAGCCGATGGGATAGTCTGGCGCTCTCTCTTCCAAACCTCTACACCTCACAGTAGAAGGGGAACAACTAAGTAAGTAAGCAATATAGACAAAGTTGGAGGGACAGACAATGATATATAAAAAACAAAATACACAAAGTAAGAGGAGCTTTCATTGCATTGGGAAACACAGAGATCAAGAGAAATCAAATCCAACACTAAAATAAGAATCTTCAAGTCAGATGTCAGTCTTATTGTATGACAACAGCAACTATGAATTGATTTTGGAGAAAAATGGCACAGGAAAGAGAAACAAAAATGGAGCAATCTTTGTCAGCTTCTTTGATTTTAATGAACATGTCATTGGAAGAACCATTTTTCATACAAGAATGTGCACAAGGCAGCAATGTGTTCTCCAGAAGGGCAAATACAGAAAACCAAGTTGATCACTTCACCACAAGCAGGAAATGACGATGCTGCCTACAAAATATGAGGGTAAAAAGAGGAATAGATGTCGGATCAGATCACTATTTTTTCCTACTTCTTCTTCTTCTTCATACACTCTCAGACGTCCACTTGAATGTTCTCAAAGAAAGCAGTAGTCAGTTTGAGGCTATTTGAATCCCCGTAAAGCTTTTCCATGAAAAGAGCTGGCGTCGGCCATATGTGCTTTCTCTGTACCGCATATAAGGGGCAACTTTGTAGCAGATGTTCAGTAGTCATTTTATCAGTGCCACAGTTACACTGATCGGTAGTTCCTATCTTTAGCTTGTTGAATAGATGGTATCTCAATATCTGTTGTGGCCAGTGCTGAGTCTGAAGATTATCACTTGTTCTCTTCTGTTGAGCTGGTAGTAAACATCATTCTGTGTGTGACCTGGATGTTCTACATTCCATTTGTTTCTGTATCTGATTCTGATAAAACTCTTTGCCTCCTCAAAAGTTATGCTTGCATCAGGCTGAGGTAGATGTGAACCTTCTTTTGCCATTCTATCAGTCTCTTCATTGCCGGTGATGTTACAATGATATGGGATCCATTGGATCACAACACTTTTGAATCGTTGACAAATTTTGTGGAGCACTATTCTGAGGTCATCCAGGTCTGTATTATTTTGGCTTTTCAACGTTGCAATTACTGACTGTGCATCAGTAAAGAAAGCAACTTGTCTCTCTGTGCTTTCTTTTGTCAATAAAACCTCTGCTGCAGTTTTCAAGGCCTCTGCCTCTGCTCTGAATTGTCCTGTTGCCACTGACAGCCTTTTTTCTGCACCAGTGCTAAGGTTTTTTTATATGGCAGAAAGAATTAACCATTAATACAAAACACAATATTTAACAAAGGAAGTCACAAAGGACAAGTTAAACTGAATTTGACAAATAGATTTGAAGCATTGAGAAACCTCATGGAGGAAATTATTGATAACCACTGGCACAAAATCCATGAAACAATTACTCTTGGCAAAAGAAACATTCAATACAAAGAACATATGAAACCTCATAAATGAAAGAAAATGCATCAAACAAAAAGTTAACAACTGGGAAGAACAAGCAGACAAAGCACAATTGTGCCACTACTGGAAGCTGAATAAGAAAGTGAAAAATAGTGCCAGGCAAGATGAAAGCTATTACATTGAAAACCTAAAATAGGAAGCAGAGAAAGTGACAAAATATGGAGGTGAAGACACTTTATGAAGTCACTAGAGCCCTATAAATGAAATGAGCTGCAATATGCCACTGAAAGAAAAGACAGAATAAAACATCAGCAATGAGGAGATATAACGATCCACATGTGGGTGACTTTATTGAGAGACAATTAATGAACCACCTAGAAAATGCGCACATTCTCCCTGATACCCTGGGCAGTTATAGACCAATGAAAATAACATGAGGTAATGCAGGTACAATTGCGTACAATGTATAATAGGGCTTCCAGGGTAAACAAGAAATGGTGACTGTGGCAATTGACCTAGAAGATGCTTACAACTGTGTGGACTTTGCAACCTCAATCGACTGCTTAATGGCATGTGGTGTAAACCCCTGGCTAACAAGGTGGATAGCAGCTGCCTTAACTGAGAGATCAGTTGCATTTCATTTGGGAACATGGACATCAGAACCAATGCACATTTTCCCGGGACTACCCCAGGGTTCTCCACTGTCACTTGTGCTTTTTAACATCTATACAGCAAAAGTAGCTGCAATTCAACCAACAGTTCTGGGACGAACATTAACTTTTGCTGATGACATATTCATTTACAGGACTGGCTCAGACTCAGACAGACAAGAAATAGTCAGAAGCATACATGAGACTCTTCAGGCAGTTTCTGAATGGTGCGAGGAAACCTACTCCAAGATCAATTCTAACAAAGCTTGTGTGCTGTGGTGCTCCTTGAACAACTCCATATTGAAAGCAGATCTCCCAGACATTACTCTCAGTGGGCAGAAAATTGAAAGGCACGGCAAGCTAAAATACTTTGGAGTTACTTTCGATAGCGGGCTATCATACAAGTACCATGCTGATCACATCATACAGAAATGCATGAGAGGCCTGGCAGCCCTAAAAAAATGACTGCAGCGCACCTGGAGCAGAGACTACTGTTTCTCCTATATCATCAGGTCATGTCAGTAACTAAGTATGGGCTGGGAATACTCATGCTGTCAGTATCGCAACGTGAACGACTGGAACGCATTCAAAATGAAGGGATGCGTTTAGTTTTGGGATATACGCAGGATACCCCCATTGTGACAATGCGGTTCATGCTTGGATTGCTGTCGATTAAATCTAGATATGTGATGGCTCAGGTAAAAGCCTATTTGTGAGTAACCACAGACAAAAGGCACCACCTACACAGGAACATAGCTGACATCAAGGGAGCATAAATAAAGAGATACCCCCTACACAGGAACATAGCTGACATCAAGGGAGGAAGAATAAAAAGGGGGTGCCACGGATGGTGCAAGCTAAGTCAAATATTCGACAGGTGACCACAGTCGAAAACATTCAAGGGGGGAGAGTGGAGTAAGTCAGGTGAGAACTTGACGACGGACCTACAGTCATCATCAGTCTTGGCAGAGAATGCAGAGCTTGGAGCAATGGGAAAGCAGAGCTGGAAATTGATCAGCTGATAAATGATAATGCTGGGGATGATGATGCCATTGTGTACACTGATGGGTCTGTAGTCCGTGGTGAGAAATCAGGATGGGGCTTCTCGGCTAGAGTTAAGTGTAGGATCGTCGCTGAACATAGCAGGGCTTACAAGACAACAACTTCCAGCATGAGAATGGAGCTAGAGGCAGCTACTGCAGCTTTAAGGTGGTCATCTGAAACTTCATTAACAAGGGCAGTTACATTTATATGTAACTCAGTCCATGCTTCGGAAGATCCAAAATGGATGGTTATGGCATGAATGGAAAACCTCCTTAGAAGCCTCGAATCTTCAAGAACTGGTGTGGATCTACTGCCTTGGTCATGCAGGGCTATGTGGCAATGAAAGAGCTGATAGACTAGCTTCAAGAGCACAATTAATGATCGCCTATTTGAGAATGACACTGCAATTGATGAATCATCAAGGCTAAGACTGCTGGAGTTTGGCATTAGGCGTAAGACTGGCAGTGATGAACATAAGAGAGGAAGCATCCGGCATATACATAACCAGCACTTTACTACTTACTTAGTCGTTCCCCTTCTACAGGAACAATTAGCATTCATACCCTTCGACATTTGCTGAGGAAGACTGAGCACCTATGGGTTAACCCAGAGTGCAATGTCGATTCTGAACAACAATAACAACAACATGGGTGAAATATGCAATGGAGATTCTAAACGGGAACTAGCCAATAAAACAGATATCACAGAATTAGCAAAGGAACCCCTGTTGCACATCTTTTTTGCACAACACAAAGCGCCCATTATCTTGGAAATTTGTGGTGCTCAAAAGGACGTTGTTAAGCGCATTGTTACGCGTAAGAATTATGACGTCAGTGCTCGTGTTTGGCCACGAGGAGAGATCATTTTGTGTAGTCTGCCAAGATGGCTGTGTTTTAAAATGTGTCGCTAGATATTCATGTGATATTCTTGGACGTGTTGACAGTATCTATATCTTTATTGGAACCCATGGACGATGGTACTTGGATAATAATGATTATCTTCTTCTTCTTCGTAATAATGATTATGACTCAATGTACTGTCTGCAACAGATTTACACAGAATATGTCAATTATCTATTGATAAAGTGTAATGGTCAAAATGAGTGTTGGCCCATTGCTGTTGGCCTATGGATTTTCATGACATTGTCAAGAGTTGAACATAATAAATGTGTACTGTGTCTGTACACCATGGGTTGAGGTACTTATTCCTAAGCGTAATCCTTGGTCATTGTTCGTGTTAAACATAATCTTCATAATACTTCAAAACTAACCCCTAGAAGAATGTGGCAGTTAGGAAGATGAAACTAAGCGTCACAACTCCTAAATTTAAATCCACCAACTAAACACGAGATCACACAAGCACAAAATGTGCTAAAAGATGAAAAGGCAGTTTGGCTGGATGAATGATGACCCTCCATCCACTGCACAGATGTATTACCTCCTCAAGAAAAACTGGGAAAAAGAGGTCATTAACAACAATTGATAAACACTTAGGAGATCTTGATTTTGCTGCTGACTCTTATGTCCCATAAATGAGAAGACATACATGAGAAAAGACACATCAATGAAAGTAAAACAAAGGCAATGGAAAAAAAACAAAATAACAAACAGGTAAACAGATCTGATAAAGATCAATGATCAGACAATTAAAGAAGTGCACAGACAAAGAAGTGCACATCTGTACGCAAATATAAATATATTGTGTTGATGCAACATTTTCCAATATTTTAATGATAAAGTGCTATGCTATGTTACATACTGTATTTCTCAATTAATTTATGTTCATGCACATCATAAATCAGAAACAGTAGAAATATAACTCAAATTAATCACTCATGAATACATGTTTCAGTACCTCATTAACAACTAAACAGTTTACGTTTCAATATATCTGATGCATGAGTACTAAAAATCCGAAGACATCCATTTTTTCTAATACGGCTCTGTAGATTCTTGTAAAATTTGATTATGTCTGTTGTGTCCTTTGGATTGTATTTTGTAAGAAAAATTACATTAAAACATTTCAAACCACACTTTATTTTTCAATTTAAAAATCTCATGTCTTCTGTTTTAAGTATAGTAAAATATCTGTTTTTCGCTCTGAAATGAAAAATAACATTCCATCTGTATCTACTCAGTCTGTGTATTAATACATTTTACAAATTACTAAAAACAAAAAAAAATATTACTCCAAACTCTCATAGCTTCTGATGCAATTACAGTACAGGTCTTCAACCCCCTTATCAAAAATGAGAAAAGCTTTGAATACTGAAAGTTTCATCACAGAGTGTCACTCATGTGCATGGTAATACTTCTTTTATTCTGTGCTTGAACGCTGTGAATGATAGGTAGTTTGATCTGTGAAAATGAAGTTGCTCCAAAAATTTTATGGAATATACTTGCAATGGAGAAATGAGTGATAAAGTCCTCTATTTTATTCCCGTTAATGATGTCCACCAAAAGATAATTATAAGTGGATGGAAGCAGACATCATCATCATCAGTTGATAAACTTTTAATACAAGACCCTTGCCCTGAGCAAGAGACATGCTGGGAAATCTGAAGCTCGCTCGAACATCACCAGAGTTAAATACTTTGTTGTTGTGTTGCTCGTGGTTCGAGTATGGAATGTCAACTTGACCTACGCAGTGGTGTGTAGACATAGATGGAGTGTATAATGTGCGAATGATAGGAAGAGTTCGTGGTGTTGACAAATGTTCTTTTCTCACACTCATGTATGGCTGGAAGTCATCGACACCAACGACTGTGTACCTTTGCTAAAGTTTAATTGGACGTACACACTCGACAGCACAGATAGTGACAAATCACAGGTTGGCATAATACATCATGGTACAGTGGATAACTGGTCTTGCAATGTTATGTTACATGGGCACTCATGTAGAATAATATTATAATGGACTGTCAGTAGCCAAGCCCTCAGTATTGCCCATATATATATATATCAACTGAGTTTACTGACAAAGCACGTCAGATTATAAACAATATCCAAGATGGCTTCTACCTAATCTCGTCTAGCGAAGATTCTTTAACATAAGGTTCAGCACAGTTTTTTCATATAATAATATTGAACCGCTAGCAATGGGTTCTCATGTGTAGCAGTGATCTCTGGACTAATCAAGCGATAATACGGGCATCCCTTTTCTCTTCTTGAAAGTCACTACATGTTTTGGTTCAAAGATGGCTTCACTCGTGAGCTGTCACTCACGTTTGGATACAGATAATGAATCTGTCCTAAAGTTAGTCATTCATAAAACATTTCATTGCTCTGTAGATTTGATCATGAACAATTGACTGCATTCTACAGGATATAGTGCTGCTAGGAATCGAAGTCGTTTTCATCGAGTCAAATATATTCTCTTAGACATTCAAATCGTACCTATCGAAAATGGTGGCTTCGTACGAGAGTTCATAAGAGTATCTATTATTACCTTGGTATCAGAAATATGATTCTGCCATTCCTTGGCAATACGAATAAACACTGGGGTAAAGCATACACGATAGGTCTAGACGACTATCACTTTCCCCACAAATACTGAGATCACTTTTCCCCGGCGACAAGCCGACATAGAAAACACAGTCCCTATCAGGACGAAGCCAAATCACACCACACTCTAGCGACACATCCGCCGAATAGCCTTTGACCTCTCTAGAGACAACAGAACATATAGTTCGACTTAGATATGTAAAGATATACAGATATAAGACAGACTCGTCCTACTCAGACAAACAATACACATAAATTCAGGCCATAGATATTCTGAAGCAAGAACAATCTATTATTACCCAAACCACGAATAAATCGCAGTAAAATGGATTCATCCGCGGAGTTCGATCGAAAGAGCCGACACAACTTTCAAGGGAAGTAACTCAATAATGACTTTTCCCTAAGCACTATTTTGTTTACAAAATATTTGCGAACATAACAAGTATACCAATGTATAATATTGTAAGATATCAAAGACTGCACGTAACAGTCTTACCACACCTCCCGGGAAAAAAAAAATGGAACATTTTTTTTTTTTTTGAAATACATCTAGGAGCAACGTACAATAGGCTCACAACGCATGAATAATGCGCAGATGAAAATATCAGGAATACCTATAACGCCTAATATGAGGCTAAGTCGACTTATGGAGCGACTGGTGAGAATGTGTCTCATAAACTGAGAGAAATTATTTCTCTACAAGTATATTTTTCCAGGAAGGTGTCATCAAAGTATAATACAATTCTGGCAATTACACAATGCCTAAAAAATTCATATCATCATTTCGTATTAGATATCTTAAATTTATGATTTATGAAGAAAAAATCATCAAAGCACAGCGGTGAATAAACATCAATGAACCGCTATGTAGTGATACAATCATTATATTATTAAATTACAAATGTGTATCTATCATGATATAGAAAAGGAACTACTATAGAACTAGACATATCAAGAAGTCTAAGCCCTAATAGTTATGTGGAATCATGTGGGCATCTTGACAGAATGTCTGCCATCACATTATCTGATCCACGAATAGCTCGCACAGAGAAATGAAAAGGTTGAAGAGCAATTGCATATCGAGTAGACCTCGAGCTCTTCAAATTCTTACTCTGTATAGCAGTAAGAGCTTTTTGGTCGGTTTCTACTATGAAATGTGCGCCTAGAAGGAATCTCTGTAGTTTGAGGATCGACCAAACCATAGCTAATAGCTCACGGTCTAAAACCGAATAATTCCTTTCTGCCGCATTAAGTTTTCTGGAAATATACATTACAGGATGCAGAGTTCCAGAGTACTCTTGCATTAGTGCCGCTCCAATCCCAGTGGATGAAGCGTCACTACGAAGAACGAATGTCTTATCTTTAGTGGGTAGCACTAAAATAGGTGGTGTTGAAAACAATGTTTTAATCTTATCCAGAGAGCATTGGCATTCCTGAGACCAGTGGACCACATTAGGCGAACCTTTCTTTAGAAGTGTTGAGAGAGGTGCCATGATAGAGGATAGATTCTGAATGAATCTGCCATAAAATTGAATAAGACCTAACAGACTTCTCACCTGTTTTTTAGTCTTAGGGATTGAGATGTTAAGTATCTTACTAGTATTATGGTCCTCTGTCTTTAGGAAACCATGACCAACTCGGTGGCCTAGGAAAGAAATTTCGCTAAAACCAATATAGGCTTTAGAGGGTTTCGCTGTCAGGTTGTGCTCACGCAAAGTAGACAGCAATTCATCTAACCCTGAATAGTGATCTTCCCAAGTATCGCTGAAAAGACAGATGTCGTCTAGATATGCAATGACATCTGACCGATAAGATAGGATTCGGCGCATCATGCGTACGAATGTAGCTGGTGCGTTCATAAGACCGAAAGGCATAAAATTCCATTGGAACAAACCTCTAGGTGTTGAAAAAGCCGTGAGAGGTTTGGCGCGTTCAGATAAAGGAACTTGCCAATATCCTTTAGACAAATCAAGTTTAGTGAAAAAATGAGATTTGGAGAGTCGAGTAAGTAGCTCTTCCAGTAAAGGCATAGGTTCGGCATCGAACTTCGTTACTTGATTCAATTTTCGATAGTCAACGCAAAGACGTATGTTATTGTCTTTTTTACGCACAATAACCATCGGCGAAGAATATGCAGAGGTGGATGGTTCGATTATTTTCAAATCTATCATCTCATCCAACTCTTTCTCGACCTGTGCTTGAAAATGTATAGGTATAGGATAAGGTCTAACCCTAATAGGAGTATGGTCAGTTAGAACAATGTCATGTTCAATGACATTCGTTTGTCCAGGGATGTCAGTGAGTACATCCTGAAATGTTTGCAACATAGTTGAAACTTGTCGCTGTTCTCCTAGAGACAAATCAGGAGAGACAGTAACGTTCTTCCATGATTCACTAGAATGAAGTGGGATCATTGGAAGAGGAAGATTTACATCTGAAAAACTTGTTTCCTCATCCTGTATCACGGACAGTGATGAGTAATGACCATGTTGTACTGGAGAATTGTCCGTTGCTTGGAAAATGGGTTGCAAATAATCCGGACGTTCATGGAATTCAGTAAGCATATTGATGTGGAAGGTTTTATGCTTCCCATCAATATCGACAATATAGTCGACATCGGAAATTTTCGATATTATATCGTACGGACCTTTCCAAGAAATAAGTAATCTGTTTTCCCTACAAGGTAGTAATACAAATGCTTTGTCACCAGGACAAAGTTGTCGTAAGCATCTCTTCTTATTGGCAAATTGCCTTGCCTTCTGTTTCGCAAATTCAGAAGAAGAAGTTGCTAATTTGCATGCTTCGATAATTTTTTGTCTCAACGCGATGACATATTCGTAGGATGACTTTGTGTCATCGTCAATATTGTCAGATGTTATGAGATCGTGAAGCAACGACATAGGGCCACGCGGACGCGCGCCAAAGACGAGTTCAAAGGGAGAAAATCCCGTATGTTCATTGGGTACCTCTCTGTAAGCGAAGAGGGCCGCAGGTAAAACTCTGTCCCAGTCTTGAGGATGATCCTCAGTTATCTTCCCCAGTAAGTTTTTAAGTGTTCTATTAAGGCGTTCGACCATACCATTAGACATTGGATGGTAGATACTACTTAAAGATCTATCTATCTGCAGAGTAGACATTACTTGAGACATGGTATCTGATATTAGTTGGGTGCCATGGTCTGACAATATCTCTCCGGGGAACCCCAGACGAGAAAATATAAGCCAAAGAGCATCTGCAATATCAGCAGTAGTAATGCTCTTCAGAGGAATAGCCTCTGGCCAACGTGTGCACATATCAACACACGTCAAGATAAACTGATGTCCTCTGGCAGACTTGATCTTAAATGGACCAATAATGTCTATGGCCATTTTTTGGAACGGCCGAATAGGAATGTCCGCCGCCTGAATGGGTGCAGCATGCCGTGGACCT
Organism: Oreohelix idahoensis; assembly: GCA_024509875.1. Classification (NCBI taxonomy): domain Eukaryota; kingdom Metazoa; phylum Mollusca; class Gastropoda; order Stylommatophora; family Oreohelicidae; genus Oreohelix; species Oreohelix idahoensis. The sequence continues at coordinate 657,764 of JAMPIV010013684.1, read as the reverse complement.
TTGGATTTAACTTCCTGACATACTTTACAAGATCGACAATAAATCCGTATGTCCTTGTTTACCAATGGCCAAAAGAAAGCCGCAAGGACTCTTGACTTAGTACGGGAAAAACCCATGTGTCCAGCACACTGAGAGTCGTGAGCGTGCTGCAAAATTTTAACTCTCAAATTCTTGGGAACCAGGATTTGAGAATGACTTGACGTAATGGAGTCTTGAACCATACGTACAAGTACGCCATTCTTCTTTGTAATCCACGATTTACGACTTGTGTCTTTATTCGGATCACCTTTAGTTGCAAGAATGAAGAATTTCTTCAGAGTGGGATCATCTTCTTGCTGTTTTATAAACGAGTCACGAGAAATTACCAAGGGATTATCTTGGTTATGCACTTCATTATCTTCAGTAGATGAAGTTTGAGGCATATTAAGAGCCTGAGCTCTAGTGACTACAGCGTTAGCAATCTGCATGTTTTGCCTTTCCCACGTGGAAATTTGTTGCGGAGTGCATTCTTTGACTCCATGAATGCGACCGATGATGAGGTCAGCGATCGGATTCGGAAGAAGACATGCGTGTACATCTCCTGTAAAGAAAGGAGTAGCAATCCTAATGATAGCAGTAGAGTATTTCCCTAATGTGCCGCCAAATGTTACACATTTGACTACTTGTCCAGTGGCACGGGAAGGATCTACGAGTGACTGCCTAACACCAATTGTGGTGCATCCAGAATCAAATAGCACAGAGACTGGATTGTTATTCACTAAACCCTTATGTAAGACAAGAGAACCTCTTCCATCATGCGCGACTGATGCCGGAAGAGCAGGAAGAGGATGGCCACAGCTTAAAGTAGACACTGTGGTTGGCTCAAATAACGTTTTGCATTGGGGGCACTGAGATGCTCTCCCAAAATCAAAAGCGGCACATGCCATATTACTAGCATCATTATTATCTTTACTCTGTTTATAGGCTTCATGGGACTCTTGTTGTGCAGAGTTTGCCTGAAAATGTGGTTTATGTCTTTTGTATTGAGATCTACCTCGGTTATTATCACCTCTGTAGTTATTGTTACCTCTATTGTAACCCCTATTTGGGTTTGAGTCATAGTTCCCTTGGTTACCATTATCATATTCATTATAATGAGTATCTCTGTAATTATGATCTTGTTGACTCCAAGACGGATAACCCTGATAGTTTCTATAATTACTTCCTCTACGGAAATTCCTATAATTATGACCACCCCTGTGTCGAGAGCTATCAGCTCGTCTCCAGTTCTTTGAAGAAGAACCCTGAAATGATTGGTTACCTTGGTTTTGATAACTATTATGGTTACCTTTTTTATCAAATCTGTTTTGAGGTCCCTGAAATCTGTGTGAATAATTGGGATTGTATGGTGTTGCTGAAGCAACTGGCATACTCTCCTTAATCTTAGTGTTGCCAAAAGTCACGTCGGGGTGTGCAGTGACATATTGGGAACAATATTCTTCCATTTCTTTTAGAGATTTGGGTTTACGCTCATGTATAAATTCAAGGAAAGGTTTGTTCACACATGACATAATCTTATCTCTGAGCAACAAATCCATAAGTCCTTCATACGTTTTTTCTGTTTTGGAAAGCTCAATCCAACGATCAACTGTGAGACGTGCCTTTGCAGTGAATTCTGAGAATTCTACACCCGTCTCAGGCACCATCGTTTTAAATAAAAGGCGATAGCCTTCCTCACTTAGCTGATATTTTTTTATCAAAGCCGCCCTAATGACATCATAATTATCCTTATCTGCTTCTCCTACAAGGCATAATCTAGTCAAAGATTCACCTTTCAAGTTTTCTGATAATTGATTAGCGTATTGTGATTTATCCACATTATGTGTACGACAAGAACGTTCAAATCTATCCAGCCAGAATGTAATATCGTCACTGGACTGATTGAACGGTGGAACCTTAACCTTGTAAGTAGAAGGTTTACCATTACCACTAGATGCCTGATTAACATTACTCATACTTGTCAATCTCAATTTCTCTAACTCAAATTCATGTTCTCTTATTGCTTTTTTCTCTTCAGCATCTAATCTTTTTTGTTCAGCCTCCCTGTCTAATCTTTTTTGTTCAGCTTCACTGTCTAATCTTTTTTGTTCAGCTTCCCTGTCTAATCTTTTTTGTTCAGCTTCCCTGTCTAATCTTTTTTGTTCAGCTTCAGCTTATCTTTCTAATTTTTTTTGTTCAGCTTCAAATCTCCTTTCCTCCACCTGCATCTGCAATTTCTTTTGTTCAGCAGCAGCCTCAGCTTCTCTTTCTAATCTTTTCTCTTCAGCCATAGTTTTTCTTTCTTCTGCAGCTAATGCTTTGTCATATTGAGCAACTGCCCATTGTTCTAATTGTTGACCAGTCTTATCAAGGGCTTTCCCTTGTGTAATGAAGTATTCTAATGTAGACATGATGTCTAACAATAATACTAATCACCTGAACCAATAATAATACCACAAGTTCTTAATGACTTGATTAATCAGTATACTATCCCAATATCTGTGGGTCACAAGCCTTAATAAGGTCTTGTATAATAGTAATAATAATCAGGTACTGGTTTATACCATAATCCAAGTGCAGTGCACAGGCAATTGTGTCTTATGAAATATACCTATATAAAACATATGTCAACCAACAGAATACATAAAGTACAAATAGGACTGACAATACAAGAACGTTTGCAGAAATCAAAATAAATCAAATAGGGAAATCAATGAAAATAATCACTGAATCTGCAAAGAATAACAACACAAATGACGTCACAATATATGAATATAAATTGTGAATAGAACTGAAAGATAGAAAAGGTTAGACCAACAAATTACAAACAAATCAAAACAAAACTAAAGAACAAAGAAATATTACAAAAATAACAATAATTACAGACTTCACAGCTAACACAAAAGCAACAGTTGTCGCAGCAAATTTTCAATCAAGAAAATTGCACCTATAGAAAACGCCCACAACGGACCCTCTATGACGTGGGATATTCTGTTGTGAGGACGCCGCCCAACCTTAAACACAACCCGCTGACATAGAAACTAACATACTATACAAACAAATAACATGTAAACATAAATATATATAAATTATGTGTATGATAGTATGTGTTGCAAAATAGGCTCAGTCTTACAGTAATGGCAAAGTTATTTTTATGAAAACAAACAAACTGCCACTTTATTCAATTAAACATTCTGGCCTTAAATATTAAAGTTCATATACAGAAAAACAAGAAGATCCATCGATGAAAATAGGACTTCTTAGTTCACTAATACTGTCTTCCTGTTAATATTGACAAGAATTGATCCAACTGTTCTGTGAAACTCTGTAATGTCTAATGTAAAAATGTCAACAACGCTGACCTACATACTGCATTCACTTGACAGGTCACGTGACGAAGTGTTGACAAAGAGCAAACCAATACTGCAAGTGTGTCGTATCAGCCACAGGAAACGGTCTGGTATCGGTAATCTGTTGACTTCTGAACTTCTGCGAGGTCAAACCCAGAAAGCTGGTCCACCAGTTGATAAAGTCCTCTATTTTATTCCCGTTAATGATGTCCACCAAAAGATAATTATAAGTGGATGGAAGCAGACATCATCATCATCAGTTGATAAACTTTTAATACAAGACCCTTGCCCTGAGCAAGAGACATGCTGGGAAATCTGAAGCTCGCTCGAACATCACCAGAGTTAAATACTTTGTTGTTGTGTTGCTCGTGGTTCGAGTATGGAATGTCAACTTGACCTACGCAGTGGTGTGTAGACATAGATGGAGTGTATAATGTGCGAATGATAGGAAGAGTTCGTGGTGTTGACAAATGTTCTTTTCTCACACTCATGTATGGCTGGAAGTCATCGACACCAACGACTGTGTACCTTTTCTAAAGTTTAATTGGACGTACACACTCGACAGCACAGATAGTGACAAATCACAGGTTGGCATAATACATCATGGTACAGTGGATAACTGGTCTTGCAATGTTATGTTACATGGGCACTCATGTAGAATAATATTATAATGGACTGTCAGTAGCCAAGCCCTCAGTATTGCCCATATATATATATATCAACTGAGTTTACTGACAAAGCACGTCAGATTATAAACAATATCCAAGATGGCTTCTACCTCATCTCGTCTAGCGAAGATTCTTTGACATAAGGTTCAGCACAGTTTTTTCATATAATAATATTGAACCGCTAGCAATGGGTTCTCATGTGTAGCAGTGATCTCTGGACTAATCAAGCGATAATACGGGCATCCCTTTTCTCTTCTTGAAAGTCACTACATGTTTTGGTTCCAAGATGGCTTCACTCGTGAGCTGTCACTCACGTTTGGATACAGATAATGAATCTGTCCTAAAGTTAGTCATTCATTAAATCTTTCATTGCTCTGTAGATTTGATCATGAACAATTGACTGCATTCTACAGGATATAGTGCTGCTAGGAATCGAAGTCGTTTTCATCGAGTCAAATATATTCTCTTAGACATTCAAATCGTACCTATCGAAAATGGTGGCTTCGTACGAGAGTTCATAAGAGTATCTATTATTACCTTGGTATCAGAAATATGATTCTGCCATTCCTTGGCAATACGAATAAACACTGGGGTAAAGCATACACGATAGATCTAGACGACTATCACTTTCCCCACAAATACTGAGATCACTTTTCCCCGGCGACAAGCCGACATGGAAAACACAGTCCCTATCAGGACGAAGCCAAATCACACCACTCTCTAGCGACACATCCGCCGAATAGCCTTTGACCTCTCTAGAGACAACAGAACATATAGTTCGACTTAGATATGTAAAGATATACAGATATAAGACAGACTCGTCCTACTCAGACAAACAATACACATAAATTCAGGCCATAGATATTCTGAAGCAAGAACAATCTATTACTACCCAAACGAAGAATAAATCGCAGAAAACTGGACTCATCCGCGGAGTTCGATCGAAAGAGCCGACACAACTTTCAAGGGAAGTAACTCAATAATGACTTTTCCCTAAGCACTATTTTGTTTACAAAATATTTGCGAACATAACAAGTATACCAATGTATAATATTGTAAGATATCAAAGACTGCACGTAACAATGAGTCATACTCTTGGAAAACCTACAGGCAATAATAGTATGTTTGACAGTTTAAACAGAAGTTTGCACTCCATCAGTTGCATCTGATAACTAATAGACTCCAGGCATTGCTGTGGAAGTACAGTATTTCCTTACATATTCATTAAATGTTGGAGGAAAGGTATAGAAACCAGAGCAAGTATTAACACATTAACTACCGCAAGCCGCTGTCAGCGGCTCACAAAATAAACACATTTGGACCGCAAGCCGCTCAGAGCGCCAATCTAATTTTAGTAATAAAACGAATGAAAAATGTACTGAAACACTTTCTGATCTGGTTCGAGATTTTAAGTTGCCACCGGAAAACAAATTCCCAAAGCATGGTTGTTGTAGAACACTGGAAAATTGATATTATGTTCATATTTTTCAGCGTTTTGGGTTAGTTACCAAATCGTGCAAAACTGTTTACCGTGGCAACTAGTGATAGGACTACAAAAAATAGCGTGTACATCTCGTCTAACGGCTGAATAGGATAGAAACGTGTTTCAACAATTGACTGATAGATCTAGCGACGAGGACAAGAGTGAAAACGGTGTGCACATTGATTGAAATTGTGATTTTGATAGAGATGGGGCGCAAGCAGTTATAATTGTGAAAATATTGCAAGTCCTCTGCCATCGGAGGGCCGTTAAATAGCAACAACCTCTATTAGAGTTACAAACGGTGCTTATTGTAATAGTACAATTCATTTATCTTTAAAATGACGTGTAATTCATAAAAATCTGTAAACAATTACGAAAACTACAGCTTACTTTGTGCAAACACCTACAGGATGAAAATGGGAAAAAAATTAATTCGGCCACAGTGTGTTTTTCAATTCGGTAGTTAATGTGTTAATTTAGATAAGTCCACTCTGCACTGAAAGAAAGTGCCTCTTCAAAAATATACCAACAACAAATAATAAATATGCTCAGGGATTCAATATTGGAAATGTATTTTTGCAATAGTGTTATGTAATTTGATCCTGAACATGCACAACTACTCGCATAATATAATATCACTGCTGAGTAAAACAATTACTGCATTACTCTTACCTCATTTATAGTATAAAATGTCCCTCTTCACTCAAAATTCAAATAATTTTTTTTTTAGCAAAGCAAATAAGATAGCATCTTTTTTTCAATACATAGTTTAACACTTTGCTGACCAGCACCCGGAACATTACTGTTCCCCATTACCAAGGGTGTTTGCAGATTTCATTAAAAATAACTATTTTATTTGGAAAATTCATAAAAAACTTGAAAAACAAAAAGACATAGGGCTTTGAAATTTTTAGAGCACCATAAAGAATGGTTGCTACGTCTGAAAAAATTTATTGAATGCAAGATGGTCACATGATTATGGTGGTCATCTTGAATTTGTGTGGCTATTTATAGAAATTTGAGGATACTTTTTAAAACCATTTATCTTTTTCCAATTTTTAGTGAATCTGTTCGATGTCAGTGCTGTGAAATGTTAGGGACATGGATGGCAATGAATAAAATAAGCTTGATTGACGTATTGATTGAACGATTGACCACATATTTCAACATGAAAGGCTAACAAAAATTCTAAATAACATGCAAAAAAAGTTTAATATTTGCATTTTTATTTTTTGAGTGGGTTCTGTGTCTGTGGTATCTGACAATGAGTGTTTATGAATGTTTGAGTAGTTAAGTACCTCTATTTGGAGTCTGAGCTGCTTCCTTCATTAATTAGGGTTGAAGTTGTAGTTGTGGGGCTCTGCAAGAGTCTTTTTCAGGACTGCTGATAATCCTCGAATATGTGGTACAACTTGAAGCAGGGTATCAGGCATTGAAGTACATTGCAATCTGGGCAGTACATGCAAGTCTGGCTTCTTTTCCCTGCAGTCTTACACACTTTACAGTCTGGGTTGTACCTTGCCCTTTCATTTTTGTGAATGAAGTGGCACTCAGTAAGTCATGTTGTTATGACTTGTGGTTTTAAAGGTGTCACACTGAGTCGAAGAATAACAGGTTCATTAAGAGCGAGACTGACATCCTGCCTGAACCTCTTTGCTTCGATCATTCTTGTAGAGTTGGCAGTGTTGTAGGTTATGTGCCCATTGACCAGGGCAGTTTTAACTAAGAAATTATATAATGGCAGGTACCATTTATAAGATCTGTGTGGGTAGGGGTAGCTTGCACCCAGTTGGTCGAAGTGGTCGACACCTCTCATAACTTTTGTTGTATTTTTCTGCCAGCACTGGCTTCTGAATTGTTCTGCCCTCAGGAATTCCTCTTTTCTTCTATTGTCCATAACTTCATTGGAGTGAGCAGTAGATATAAGGTTAACTCTTTAGGTATCATGCCAGGCGACTGCCAGCATGCCTTTATCTTCTGTGGCACAAAACACAGGATGATCTGCCTTTTTCAATTTGAGTTGCATTTTCTTCAGTGCTTCATGAAAGTGCTCCCTATTCTCAGCTACAGTTCCACATGCACCAATCTGAATTTCTTTCAGCTCTTGAAATAATTCTGGGGCTGAATAAAAGCTGTCACAGTAGAGAATATATCTTTTGTTGCCATATCCATCAAGAAGATCTTTCACAACCATGGAAGCTGCCCCAACAGAACCTTCATCATTTTCCCCACCAGTATAAATTGTCAATTTCAAGCAGTATTGTGTATTAGTATCAGAGAGAACAAATAGTTTGAATCCCCACTTTGTGGGTTTTGCTGGCAGGTATTGCTAAAAATATATTCTTCCCTTGAACCTCACCATTGATTCATCTCAGGTGATTTTCTCCATACCTATTCACTTCGTCAGTGATCAGATCTATGGCAGTGTCAGGGAAAAAAAAGTTTGAAAAAATCAATGGACTTGAATTCAGTTGTGTCTGACTTGATGCCTTGTTCCTCATATGGAGGAAGAAGTCAAGATGAATAAGTTCATTCTGAGCAGGGCTTCTCCATTTCCAAGGATTATTTTGATGTGCAGTCCTGCCATAACCCCTTGTGCCACGTCCATCTCCTGCTTCAGGCCTACCTACATCACCTCCAATTTTGTTGTCGCTACTGTCACTAGTGTTATTATTCAGTGTTCCATGAAATATCACTTTCAGCCCCAAATTTGCTGCCATAGTCAGAATCATCTCTATTATAAGTCTGGTTTTCGTCATCACTCATGATGAAAACAATGAATGGGCTCTTGTACTTAAAAGATAAGGACATTTTAATTGAATTTCTGCTACTCACATAGTTACACAATATAATTTTTGCCATTTATCCAGATAAGACTTATTTAGTAAAACTATTGATGCGGCTGCCATGTCACTTTCACAGTCTTAAAATTTGACTCCCGTAGAATTTGGTCAGCCCAAGGGTATATGGAAGAAATATAACGTTCGTCAAATTTGGTCAGCAAAATGTTAAAGAAAAAAAGTATGAAAAACACATATACAGATTATAATGAACTTTTCAGAAAATATTAAGTGCGAAAACACGACACTTACTTTCCAGTCTTTCACTTGGTTTTTCCATATCTCCTGATTTTGCAGCTTTATGGCTCAGTTCAAACTTGGCAAATGCATTCTTCTTTACTTCCTCTCTCAGTTTCATATCTGGGCACAGATAATAAAAACATAATTAAAATGTAATTTACGATGCCATAAGAAGAAGTAACTTAATGTGCAAACCTGGTGAAAAATTTTTAAAAAAGGCTGAAAATGAAGCAGGAGTGCTCCTCCCCAAATGGAGAAGAGCATCAGACATTGGAACATCAGACTGGTATGATATAAGGGCATATATAGAGACAAACTGCCCAGCACATATCAGATGCAAGTGCATGTTTATGCCATGTAAGCATGTGATATTACAATGCAAGGAACAGGTGTTTATAAAGACTGACGCTACTGTCACTGACTTGAAAAAATTCATAAAAAGACCACTCCATAAGCACAGAATGGAAAACATAAAATAGAGTATATATCTCAAAAGAACAGAATTTCACCGACATTAGTTAATTCAGGCCAATGAGCTTTGAAGGACATATGATGCCTCATTACAAGTAAAAAAAAGGCAGTACAACAGTTATAAGAGAATGGCAACGTCATTGACAAAAGCAAACTCATAGGAAGTTCTAAAAATGGTGCCCCCAATCTGTGTTGATCCCTAAACTACTATGGCTACCACTTATGTCTGAAATATAGCACAAGTACAGTGAAAGCTACAGAAGGAAAGATCAACAAGTTTACTAGGAAATGATTAGGAGTGCTGACAAGTTCATCAGATATAGAACTCTGCTGCAAGAAAACAAAGCTTGTACTTCATTTCAAGTCAGCTGTGGAAGAATACAAGCAGGAAAGGCAAAACTAGCAATGATCTACTTGACTCATTTGGGGTTGTCCACATATGATGTCACACAGTGAGGGGGGGGTCAACATTTTGTGATGATGTCTGATGACAGATTGTTTGAAAAAACATGATGCCACACATATGAATACAAGTGATGATGATTCTTTCATAAATGGTGTCGGAATACAACGAATTTGGCAACATGCATCCTTGTAGTCTGCTCAAAAGTTGCCCAACACATGTGGAACAGAGAAAGCGGATATGGCCATCACCAGTACCATTCATCGAAAAGCTCTATGGAGATGCAAATAGCCTCAAGGTGACTATTGCTGCCTTCGAAAACATTCAAGTTGACATCTGAGAATGTACGAAGAAGAAGATATTATAATCTCAGCTGAAATATTGGATAATTGTTACAACTTCCAACTGGTTTAAATAGTTTTTAATTACATAAGGAAATTTGATTCTTGGTTAATAATTTTTTTCAATCAATCCCAGCAAATATATATATATATATATATATATATATATATATATATATATATATATATATATATATATATATATATATGTAGATATATATATATATATATATATATATATATAATGGTTTGGTTTTAAGGACTATCTTCATTGCACACGGACAACTTCATCAGTGCTCCGATCTAATCCCTTAGATCACACAAGGAGGATCTCAGCATGCACAAACTCCGTAGCACCAGCAAGAATCCCAATGTTCGTATATAGGAATCACACATTCAATTAATATATTTGGAGGGTAGGTTTCTTCTAATTTTTAAAATTTTGCCAGGGCAGCGGCCTTATGGCCTACTCTTTACAATTTCCAACTGCCCTGGGATTTTTAATGTGCACAATTTGCACATGGGACCTCCTAGTTTTTTCGCCTGTATCCAAGAAGGCTAGGCATCCGATCTCACTTCCTATGAGACCAGGGGAGAGTATGACATGATTAGGACCACTGGTTCTGAAAAAAAAATTTCCATAAATTACATTCCCTCTACTGGGAATCGACCCTGGTACCTCTATAATTCGAGGCGGATGCCATACTAGCCACTTAAACCCCTTGTATATATATATATATATATATATATATATATATATATATATATATATATATATATATATATATATATATATATATATATATATATATATATATATATATATATATATATATGACTGGGCCATAATAAAGCCCAGAAATATTTGTGTTTTCGCTTCTTCAAGAGCACTTATCGCCAGGTTATTATTATTAGTGTTTAATAGAATAGATAAATCTGTGTTTCCTAAGGAGATTTCTTTTAGGACATTATAATTAGTTTTAAGGTTATAGAGTCGTGCAAAGAATATGTGGATAGGTTTTTATTAGTCGGGTTAAGTCCAGACTGTGGAAGCCGAGATGCAAAGAATGAACCAGAATTGGGGCACTGTATAAAGGATGGCCGCCGACCGAGCAAAGTGGAATCAATTTGTTGCTGCCCTACATACGCCACCAGGCGTGATGGCCACTGACTGCTTTGACAGTTGGCAGCTATGGATCAAAGAAGAAGTCGAGATCACTGCTGTAAGGATATAGTAGGAACCTATTTCATTCATGAGATTGGGCAGAAAAGCGAATATAGTAGGAACCTATTTCATACATGGAACTGGACAGAAATTATATCAGGGACTGAAATTGAGATAGTACTTATTAACTGTTTGGCAAGATGGCAGCCAGCAGCCACGTGTTGATGTACATAAAGATAGCGCCTGTGAGTAGGCAATAACATTTTTTGTCACCACGTGTTATGTGGGAAAGGGGGTTAAACCTGTCTATTATTTGGTATTGGACCAAAATTGGTTTATTATAAGATGTGCTATTTTAGTAGTACAAGATTAACATAATTTTCTCCATTCATGCCAAGATAGTTAATTGTAGTGGAACTCGAAGTTAGTTAACGTATATTTTTGTGGTATTACTTTGAGATTAGTTTAGTTACATATGCTATGTACAGTTTTGTTAAATTTCCTTTGAGAAGAGGCATTTAGTTTGTTATTTAGATTCCTTGTAAGTGTAATACCCCTCCTTTGTGCGTAAGGCACTTTGAGACATAAGCGTTTCTCTGTTTGCTCCTTGTGGAGCATGGAGACACCACTGCGGCTCACATCCACTAGAGGCCTGTACAGAGCATTTATATGCTATTGCAGTGGTTGTTTCTGCTACGCTGTGGTTCATATGATGAGAATTCCAGCCTCATCAGTCGTTATATACGACACGCTTGTTGCCAGTCGCACCAGTCGTCACATACGACATGCTTCACATGTAGGAACGAATATTGATGTGGATCAGTTGCAAGTGGTAGTTTATTCTCATTAAGGGGAGTATTGGTTGTACATAGTGTTTAATTCTGTTTGATGCTCATTTTATTATTATTTAATTATTGTTATGTGTAGGATAGTGTATGGAACTCCGCCAATGCCGGTCCCAAGCCCGGATGAAAAAGGAGGAGGGCGGCCTGCATGGAGGCCGTAAGGAGGCAGCCCCTCCACCATGCAAAGGCACAACAGGCCAATCACCTGTTTGTCTTAAACTATGATTACGAGCAATACAAGAGAGAAAACCGGACTGATTCTAAAGGCGATGAACTGGAACGGACTACGGACTACGACTTATGGAACTTGGAACACAAGAAGTATAAATGGGAAGGAAGAGGAGCTGGTGGAAGAGATGAGGAAAGCAAAACTAGAAATCCTGGCTATAACGGAGACGAAGAAAAAAGGACAAGGAGTCATGGATCTCGATGGCAACACGTTGCTCTACAGTGGTGTACCCATATCTGAAAGAGCTAAAGGGGGCGTGGGTTGCATTGTGGCCCAAAATCAAAAAGATAGTATCAAGGGATGGAACTTTGTCTCGGAGCGCATTATGGTTGTAAAACTAAAAGAAGGAGAAACCATAGTCAACCTGGTCATAGTGTATGGGCCAAATGAGGATGAGAGAGCAGAGGTCAAGGAGGAATTCTTCGAGCTGCTTCAAAGGACAGTGGATGACTGCCTAGATGAAGTTATCATGCTCGGAGATTTTAATGCCAGAGTTGGAAATGACCATGCTAGATGGGGTGGAGTTATCGGAAGATATGGAGAAGATACTCTCAATGACAATGGAAAGCGACTCCTTAGATTCTGCAGTGAGCAGAATCTGATCATTACAAACACAAAGTTCCCCCATAAGCGCATACATGCATACACTAGATGTGAACCAACCAAGAATGAGAAGTCAGTGATCGACTATGCCATTGTTCGGAGAAGCTCATTCAGATATGTCAGAGATGCAAGAGTCTGGAGGGGGCCAGAGATTGGAAGTGATCACTACCTGCTAACAATCAAACGAACAACTGAAAGAGTTGCTCAGCCTAGGAACTGCCCAACATCACGCAAGAAACCAAGTAAACGAGCAGGAGAAATGAGCATTAGGACCTACAAGCTGAGAGAGCCAGAAATTAAGACCAGATATCAGGGGCTTATTGCTACAGCAGTGAGCAACACAGAAGAACGACCTGATGACTTGGAAACCCTCTGGAATAAATTCAAGGATATCATAAAGACAGCTGCTGCAGAAGCATGCGGTGAAGTCCGACTTGGGAACCAGAGAAAGAGGACACCTTGGTGGACAGAGGAAGTCAAAGAGAAAATAAGAGAGAAGAAAATGGCATGGAAACAATACTTAGGAGCTAAAAACACAACAGGACAAATGGAAAAATATAGAGAATATGTGACACTCAGAACAGAAGCAAAGAACAAAGTGCTAGCAGCAAAACAGAAGTCCTGGGAAGAATTTGGAGAAAAGCTAGAAAAAGATGCACAAGAAAACCAGAAATTGTTCTATAAGACCCTAAAGAACATGAGGAAAGAAAAACAATGCCCTCTCAAATTTATAAAGGACAAGCAAGGCAAATTGCTTACTGCCCCGAAGGAAGTAATGGAAAGATGGAAAGAATATTTCTCAGAACTCCTGGATGGTGAGCATGGTGAAGCATCAGAAATGATAACCACTAGCACAGAAGAGAAAACCAATGATGGTGAAGATGACATAAAGATGGAAGAACTGAGGGCAGCACTAGAGAAAATCAAGATGGGCAAAGCAGCAGGGCATGATGGTATAACACCAGAAATGGTTAAGTACATGGGAGCATCAGGCGACCTATTACTCTTAAAGGTCCTACAGGCAGCATGGTGCAACAAGACCATACCAAAGGATTGGGAGATTGCCATCATAACACCAATTTTCAAAAAGGGTGACAATCGACAATGTGGAAACCATAGAGGCATATCCCTTCTCAGTGTCCCTGGTAAAATCTACTCTAGAATCCTAGAGCAGAGACTCCGACGCCTAGCTGAGCCACAATTGGATGAGGTCCAGTGCGGATTCCGAGCAAACCGAAGTACTCAAGACCTAATCTTCACACTCAGACAGCTGAGTGAAAAGGCCCTTGAGTATAAGAGTGAGATCCATCTTTGTTTCATAGATCTGGAAAAGGCGTTTGACAGGGTCCCCTGGAGCAAACTTTGGGACTGTTTGGCAAGGAAGAATATTCCAGCACCTCTGATTCATGCTATACAGAGCTTCTACAAGTCTTGCAGAAATTATGTGAGGACAGCAAACCATAAGTCAGAAGAGTTCAGGACCACCACTGGTGTAAGACAAGGTGATATCCTATCACCTTACCTCTTCATACTCCTTATGGACGATGTCATCAAGGCATGTAAGGAGAGAACAAGAAAGTATTCAGTGGGGTACTGGAAGATGAGACAGGTCTATATTTCGGAGCTGGCATTTGCTGATGATGTTGCCCTGATTGCTAAATCAGAGGCACATCTCCAATCCAACCTGCAAGTCTGGAAGGAAGAGCTGGAGAAGAGAGGGATGGTCATAAGCAGCTCTAAAACAAAATCCATGGTGATATCACGAGAAGAAAGAAAACATCAGATTAAGTTGGGAGAACAGGTCCTGGAGCAGGTCGACCACTTTAAATATCTCGGAGCTATTATAGACCGAAAGGGAGGCATCAAAGAAGAGTTGGCCACTCGAAAAGCAGCGGCTGGGAGACTTTTTCAGGCCATAAATCGTGGATTCCTCAGCAAGAAAGAGGTTGGTAAGAAAACGAAGATGGCTGTATACCGCTCCACCTATGTCCCAGTCTTGACATATGGATGCGAGTCGTGGGCAATGACTACAACCCACAAAAGCCAGATCCAAACCTCAGAAATGAGGTATCTGAGGAAAGTGGTTGAAGTAACAAGAAGAGACATGGTCCGCAACCAGACGATCCGTCAAGGCCTAAAATCCCATCCGCTGCAGACCCAAATAGAACAGTCCCAACTAAGATGGTTTGGCCATGTCTGCAGAATGGGAGAAGATCGGCTACCACGACAAGCATGGGAAACAAAGAGCCAGGGATCCAGACCTCCAGGACGACCCAGAGTCCGCTGGGAGGACAACATTAGACAATCTTTGAAGGACCGAGGACTAGAATGGAACCAGGCCAGGAAGAAGACAGCTGATAGAATGGTCTGGCGCTCTCTCTTCCAAACCTCTACACCTCACGGTAGAAGGGGAACGACTAAGTAAGTAAGTAAGGATAGTGTATGGGAGCACGTGGTCCACTTGGGGATAAATTATGTCTCTTCTTGCTCCTTATGGAGCATGGGGCCACCAATGTGGCTGGCCTCCGCATGAAGCCTGCACAAAGCACTCATATGCTCATGCAGTAGTGGTTTCAGTAGCAATCTGTGTTACATGGTGAGATTGCCAGCCTCATGCACACCACACTAGTCTCATTAGACGACATGCATGAACTGAGTGTGTGTGCGTGATAGTTGGATGTTTCAGGTGGCGTGGAAGAATGGGCTGTTTGGCAGGTGAGAGCATGGTGTTTCTCATTATTTAACTATTATGATTTTAACTAGTCTGTGCTTTGTTTGCATTTCAGATTAGCAATTGAGCACTGGCTGGGTGTGTTTTTTTATTTGTTTAGTGTTTGCTCATTAATTTGCTTTTTGGGTCACTGAAAGGGTTGTATGAATAAATACAGCCCCTGCCTTAGAATCAAGAGTTTTATTGTTGTACGGGTCTGGTGCGAGTGCGCAAGAAAGTGATCACATATCGCAACATCATCATTCCTCACCCACCCTATCTCTCTCACGCATGCATGTGTGCGTGCACGCAGAGAGAGAGAGAGAGAGAGAGAGAGAGAGAGAGAGAGAGAGAGAGAGAGAGAGAGAGAGAGATATGGGCTAGGATTGATTGAAAAAAATTATTAACCGCTCAATCAAATTTCCTTAATTAAAGATTAATCTATTTATTTTAGAAAAATTTGATCCACAATAAAAAAAATCATAAATAACTTTTTTTTTTTTTTTTTTTGGTTGTTGAAAGCACAACAAGGGACCCAAGATGCGTCAAAAGTGATGAATGCAGTAAGCGACCCATAGCTTGACTGCCTGCGTCAGGGTCAGCGAACCAGAGCTGACCAAGACCCTACTCCACCTCCACGTGGTGGTCCTGGAAACAGGCTGCATCACTGCAGTCTGGCTGAGGAGTAGGGATCGAAGAGGGAAGGCAAACCCGGTCCCAAAAAATGCCGTGCGAAGTCAGATGTGTCGGCCGAAAGGTGCAAATACCGCAGCTTCGCTGTAAATGGACACAATGCAACCAACGTCCTTTTCAGAACAAACAAGGAAGAAGAAGAAAGCACAACGGACTTTTTTTTTTTTTACTCTTTATAAGATTCCTTCATCCTGATAATATAATGAAAATGTTGAAATGTTACAGAAAGCCAAACAATTTATTTTTATTGACCATACTTGCCGAATCCCACATCACAAACCTCTAACATTTCAAATGCTCTTGCATTTAAACAGAAAACACAAACATTACTAAAACATGTATTGTGTCAAACACTTAATTTCAATTTGCAAATGTTAGTTAATAAATTAAAAATAATTCTTGATAACATACTCAAAATCATACTGTAGACTATTCAACGACTCTATAGCATGTAATGTTTGTTTTGAATGGCTATTCCATTTGTAGACCAGGATCTTCCACAACAGCAGTCTGACGGCCAGAACTATCAATCCATTGTGCGAAAGCTGTTGTTAAATCTTTGCCAACTCTAGCACTCACTAGTTTCTGATTCTGGCATGCTGAGCAGCAGTGTGCTTCTGTTCATTTGCACACACACGTTCATATTGCAGTGGCTGTTTGTGCAGTTTGTGAATTGTCAGTGATGTACCACAGCCATGATACTCTAACTTTTTGTTACAATGACAACAGTATACATTTTTGCAATCATCAGCTTTTCCATGTGCATTTAACTTAAATGCAAAATGTTTATTTAACTTTCCAGTTACAGGTTTCACTCTTTTCTTGTCCGCCATTTTGATATCCTGTAATGGGTTGCTAATAATTAACAAATAAAAATTTGAACGGAAAAAAATTTGAATCGATCACATTTTTTTTCATCATCTGATCGATTGAAACATTTTAACTAATTAATCTATTAATTAATCTTAAAAAATCCTATCCCATTTTATATATATATATATATATATATATATATATATATATATATATATATATATATATATATATATATATATATATATATATATATATATATATATATAAAAGGTAAAGGAACCCGTTAACAAAAGCCATGGTGATATCACGAGAAGAAAGAAAACATCAGATTAAGTTGGGAGAACAGGTCCTGGAGCAGGTCGACCACTTTAAATATCTCGGAGCTATTATAGACCGAAAGGGAGGCATCAAAGAAGAGTTGGCCACTCGAAAAGCAGCGGCTGTCCTGAGCGCTGTAGAAGAATAGTACCAGAATACCCTGAACAGAAAACTAGTTGAAAACTGAAAGGCTATCAGCAGATTCAAACAAAAATTCCCACTACTAGTAGCATTGAGGCATATTGGGAATATGGTGTTAGGCCCATATTATCTTGACCGTCGGCACACTAGGGATGATGTGGTCGGCATCACGCCAGCCGCCTTAACCTTCCCAGAGTTGCTCTGGTACCCATTTGGGGCTGGGTCGACCCAGGAGCCGTTTATGGCTTAAAAAATTCCCACCTCATCTGGGGATCGAACCATAGACCACTGCGCTAGGAAGCCAGTGCACTAACCACTATGCTACCGCGGCTCCCTATATATATATATATATATATATATATATATATATATATATATATATATATATATATATATATATATATATATATATATATATATATATATATATATATATATATATATATATATATATATATTTATATATTTATATATTTATATATATTTATATATATTTATATATATTTATATATATTTATATATATTTATTTATATATTTATTTATATATTATGTAGTACATATCTTAAACAAACAAAAAAATGCAGACTAAGTAAAATCAGGGTTCATAGTAAAGCATTTTCCAGCCTTTTCCAGGTCCAAGCACATGATTTTCAAGGATGGGAAACTCAAATATTTTCCTCATCAAATTTTCTCAGATATAATTATCGCTTTGCTGACCAGCAATACGGAGCATTACTGTCTCCCATTACCAAGGGTGTTAGCAGATTTCTTTAACAAAAACTGTTTTTTTTTTTTTTAAATTCATAAAAAATTGAAAAACAGACATAGGCCTTTGAAATTTTCAGAGCACCTTTATGAATGGTTGCCACATCCGAAAAACATATTTTATGCAAATTGGTCACATGATCATGGCGGCCGTCTTGAATTTGTGTGGCTAATTATAGAAATTTCAGGAGATGTTTTAAAACCATGATCTTTTTCCACTTTATAGTGAATTTGTTCAATGTGAGTGCAATAAAATGTTAGGGACGTGGATGGCAATGAATAAAATAAGCTTGATTGATGTACTGATTTAACGTTTAATCACATATTTCAACATGAAAGGCTCCCAAAAATTGTGAAAATGCAAAAATAAATTTAATTTTTGAATTTGACTTTTTTGAATATATTCTGTATCTGTGGAATCTGACAATGAGTGTTTGTGAATGTTTGAGTAGTTAAGTACCTCTAGTTGGAGTCTGAGCAGCATCCTTCATTAACTGGGGTTGAAGTTGTAGCTGTAGGCCTCTGCAAGAGTCTGTGTCTGGATCGTTGATAATCCTCGACTGTGTGGTATAACTTGAAGCAGGGTATTAGGCATAGAGGTACATTGCAATCTGGGCAGTACATGCAAGTCTGGCTTCTGTTCCCTGTAGCCTTACACACTTTACAGGCTGGTTTGTACCTTGCCCTTTCATATTTATCAATGAAGTGGTTCTCAGTAAGTCGTGTTGTTGTGACCTGTGGTTTTGAAGGTGTCACATTGTGTCGAAGAATAGCAGGTTCAATAAGAGTCAGACTGACATCCTGATCTTTGCTTCTGATCTTTTTTGTAGAGTTGGCAGTGTTGTAGGTTATGTGCCCATGACCAGGGCAGTTTCAACTAAGAAATGATATAAAAATCGGATCTGTGTGGGTAGGGGTAGCTTGCACCTAGTTGGCCGAAGTGGTCGACACCTCCCATATTTTTGCTGTATTTTTCTGCAAGCACTGGCTTCTGAATTCTTCAGCCCTAAAGAATTTGTCTTTCTAACTGTCTTGTTTATATTATCATTGGAGTGAACAGTAGATATAAGGTTAAATCTTTTCGTATCATGCCAGGTGACTGTCGGCATGCCTTATCTTCTGTCGCGCAAAACACAGGATGATTTGCCTTTTTCAATTTGAGTTCCTTTTTCTTCAGTGCTTCAGGAAACTGCTTCCCATTTTCAGCTACTGTTCCAAATGCACCAATCTGAATTTCTTTCAGGTCTTGAAATAAAGCTGAAGGCTGAATAAAAACTACCACAGAAGAGAATATGTCCCTTGTTTCCTATCCATCAAGAAGATCTTTCACAACCGTGAAAGTTGCCCCAACACAATCTTCATAATTTTCCTTACCAGTATCAATTTTCAATTTCATGCAGTATTATGTTTTAGCATCATAGAGCAGATAGTTTGAATCCCCACTTTGTGGCAGTTAGTGCTTGAAATATATTCCTGCCTGTGTGCAGAGCGAGGTGATTTTCTTCATCAGTGGTCAGATCTATGGCAGTGTCAGGGGGAAAAAGTTTGAAAAAAATCAATGGCCATATATTCAGTTGTGGCACCATGAACTTTGTGCAGCCCACAGCTTCCAACATTAGTTCTTTACCATAGTTCTGGTTCAGTAGTGCATTAATTTTGTCATGAAAAGCCCAGTTTACATTAGGTCCATCCATGGACAGTTGGAGCAAATGTCCTAAATTTAACGATGAGCATGCATCATCAAATGCAGTCTGCATATCAAGAGCTCTAGCATGTTCAAGAAACTTTGATGTAAGATAATGTGTTTTTATCACATTTACATCCCAGAAACGAACATGGAAATCCATTTGCTTTTGCTGCATTGATTTGTTCATGCTTTCATCAAACAGAACAATGTAACTGTTCTTGCTAAGTTGGCTCTCAAGAAGTGAGGTGAAATATGGAGCCAGTCCAAAATAGGCCAGGTAGAAAGTTTTCCTTTCAGGACAGACCAAACTGTCTGGCAATAGAACTATCAGGAAAAATTTTGTTAAAATTTTTTTATTAATTCCTGTATTTGAATTAAAACTATGGTGACTTTTGACTGAAAACAGAGTCCAAATAATCTCAGTTCTGAGAGTTTCTTCCTTGGTCACAAATGATGTCACATCTGTGGGTCTTCTGGTAGTGTTAGACGTTTTTGACGTGTCCGAGGGGGTAGTGTTAGACGGTTTTGATGTTTCTGAGGGTAAAACTGCTCCTTGAGGTTGTGTTTTTTTCTGTAAAAAATAAAAAAATGGAACACACAAATAACTTATGAGCAGGCCTAAGCTATGTATATTTACCAAGCCAAAGTTCTAAACGCATACATAATATAGTCAAACAATATTTAACTAGAACAAAAGCTAATATATAGTAATTGGGAGGGTGAAGGTATGATAATATTCTTATAATACTTATGATAAGTGAAAATCTATTAAATATCTAACTGGAAACAGCAGGCCTGTATACCCCCCCCCCCCCAAAAAAAAAAAAACCATCTTTACTATTTTTGTTTGGTTTTTTTGTTGCGTTTTGTTTTATCTCGTTTCTGTTTGTTTAGATTTTTTAAAAAATGTTATTTATTTATTTTCAAAATAACATAGGCCTGTGCACAAAATTGGTAATTTTCATTTATCCTAATTACAGGTGTGATGCCACTTTCATGTATCGGCGGTTATTCATGTTAAAAAAAAAGGTAAAGGAACCCGTTACACGCCCATTGAGGCATATTGGGAATATGGTGTTAGGCCCATATTATCTTGACCGTCGGCACACAAGGGGTGATGTGGTCGGCATCACGCCGGCCGCCTTAACCTTCCCAGAAGTTGCTCTGGTACCCATTTGGGGCTGGGTCTACCCAGGAGCCGTTTGTGGCCTAAAAAATTCCCGCCTCATCTGGGGATCGAACCATAGACCACTGCGCTAGGAAGCCAGTGCACTAACCACTATGCTACCGCGGCTCCTTTATTCATGTTAGGCTATCTGGAATTGAAACCATGTAGGCCTATCCTAATTATAACCCTTCAGAGGTTGAACGGGATATGTCTCTTAATCATAAATAAAAATTTAAAAAAGCATTCAAAATATATTTATTTCCCAAAAAATGTGGTGAAATGAACAGTGGGACATGGGTCTGATAACAGGGTATGCTATAGGATATGGAATCGCCATCAATTTCTATTCCTGACCATCTTAAACTGTGTCAAACATGTTCCCGTAAGCAGTTGTAAACCAAGAAATTTAATTCAAACACTTTAATTTTGGCCATGGTTACAAATAAAACTGTAAATACATTGTAAATTACAGACGCAAGTACAGTAGGCCTATCTATCTATAAACTGGACTTATTTAAATATGTTTTATAAATGAGATAAATGAATTTATTACTTACCTCAGTTGAAATGAACTAAATAATACAATGAATGCGCAGACAAGTTCTTGGGTGTTTTTTTTTCCAGTAGCATGTGACTTTACTGCACTTTCTCCCATGCAGGTCAAATATATATTTTTTTACACATAGTGCAATTTGCAGTTTTTCCAGGTGCTATCCATGTTTTATAGCTTGGCATTTCTAGCCATATATACTGAAAGTGACAACCAGGCATGTTTCTAAATAATAATTTCAAAGGTGGTGATGCTTGATTCGAATAGCAGACGCGAGCGCTAAAAATAAACTTGTGCATTCACGTCATTAATGCAAACCGCCGAAAACGTCTGGAAATGGATTTAGTGCGCAAAGGGAAGCAAAAATTCTACGGTAACTGAAGTTTAACGAAAAATAGCACCAATAACCGAAAAATCCAACTTTCGATTCGTATTTTTGTTCCAGGTCCGATACGGGAAATTCAAGGCTTTTAGCCATTTTTCCAGCCTTTTCAAGGCCTGGAATTTTTTTTTTCGTTTTCCAGCCTTTTCCAGGTCGCTACGAACCCTGTAAACTGTAGTTGATTAAAATTAAGATTTTTAAAAAATAAAATGATTGCAAGTTATCACTATCCCTACAAAAGTCAGATGAGATCAAAGACACAAACGTTTAACTTGTTGAAAAATTATCTTTGGGCTGGTGTGAATGTTTAATTAAAAATTTTTCATGGAGAAAAAATGCAAATGCATTTAGTTGGGTAGGGCAAAGTTTGGACCCTGTCTCGTACAGGGATGTGGCACATGAAATGGAAAATCTTTGTAAAAGTCTGATTGATGAAACTTTATTTTACTTAAAAGATTGCTATTTTGTCTGCAGTAGTTAACTAATTTACATTCGATTACATTCTTGCTTTTCAATATTACAAAAGATTGGGAAAAAAAGGGGTGGAGGTGGAGTTACGAGATTTGTGACATCACATAAGAGGTGGGTCTGCGTTTTTTGTGATGAAATGTGAGGGGGGTGGGGTTGGGGTAACAATAAATGGCAAAAACTGTGTGGCGTTGTAGTATGAAAAAAAGTGAACAAAAATTAATTAAGCCACAGCTTGTTTTTTTTACTTGGTGCTACTGTAGAATAGGCATCTTGCTGGATGTGGAGCAATCATAAAATGGGACTAAGAACATTAAGTTTAAATGCAACAAAATTATTTTCATAACTGCCTAAGTATGGAGAATGGATGTTGTTACTGTTGTTTTTAACTAGGGCTGCTGTGTTCGTTGCTCTTTTGCAGCCAAAGCCAAATTGAATAATCTGTAGGTCTTTAACAGCTGTTGGATTTTGCCCTATAGAGCTTGTGGGGGAGCCTGGCAATAGCTATGTTCTTTCTGTGGTAAGTCCTGAGCATGTGAGCAGTACATGGTGGACTATTTCATATGGATGGGTACAGTTGTGGCAATTAGGCTCACACAAGGGATTTAATATGTTAAGTGCTTGTTGTGTCTGATGTTTTCTGTTCTTCACTGGAAGATTGTGCTCTGCACCATACAACCTAGGTAGTTGATGTTGTCATTTTTGTTTGGGTTGATCATTTCTTTATACATGGCATGTCTAGTAGACCCTTTAGCCCATCGTCTCAGCCATTACTTTTTGAAGTTATTCTGCAGTATTAGCTTAGCTGTCTGCACGTTGGTTGGAGTGTTTGTATGAACCATCTTTGCTCCTAGTTTGCAAGTATGTCTGCTTTTTCATTGCCTGGAATGTCTGTATGTCTTGGTATCTACTGGAGAGTGACTTTGATGTGGTTATGTTGTTAACAGACTGTCAATCACTTCAGTCAGCTTTATTATTTCTGTTTTCATTCTGGGGTAATTTTCCAAGGCATGCAGTGTTGATTTTGAATCAGTGAAGATTATAAAATCTTTGGGCTTAAAGATTTTCTGTTTAAATTGGCTGAATAATAATGTGAGGGTATTGCCTCTAAAACTAAAGCTATGAACTTTTCTAACGAGACCTTTGATATCATCTTGAACGGGGAAAAACTACAGAAAGTTGAAAGTTTCAATTATTTAGGCAGTAAAATGACTCAGGATGGTGACACAACAAGAGAAATCCATACTAGAATTGCTTTGGCAGCTAGCGCCTTCAATAGATTATCTAACATTTGGAAATTACGATCATTGAATATACATACCAAGCTTCGTCTGTTTAATTCAAATGTTATCTCAGTGTTAACATACGGCTGTGAGAGTTGGAAAATAACAAAATCATTGGAGAACAAGCTGAATACATTCGAGAACAAATGTCTTAGAAAACTCATGAACATCAGTTGGAAAGAATTCAAGACTAATCGACAAATAAGAGAAGACTCTAGGCAGAAATATGTCTCCGACTATATAAGGAAAAGACGATGGTCATATATCGGTCATGTCCTACGAATGCAAAACAACAGAATACCACTACAGGCGCTCACTTGGGTTCCTGAGGGTAAGAGGAAAAAAGGAAGACCAAAAGAAACACTCAGAAGAACAATAATAAGAGAAGGAAGAACGTTGGGCCTAAATAATGTGCAAGAGCTAAGAGGAGTGGCGTCACAACGAACAACCTGGAGAGCACTGGTTTCTGCCTTATGCGCCGTGTTTGGTGCTTAAAGAATTTATTATTTATTATTATTATTGCTTATGGTTGTAATTTGTGCTTGGTGATTAATAAATAATTCTCCACATGGCTCATATATTTATAGGGTGTTACCTTGTGGGTACTTTATGTGAGTTCCAAGTCCAGCATTTACAGTGGTGTTAGAACAGCTGTCAACAGCACCTAAAGTAGCTGTCTTTAGTAATACTGGGTTGTTGTCTCTTGTTAGTGTGCTTTTTATGAATGTGGTTATAGACAGTTTTAACTCCCTTCTAGGATACAGGATGGGGTATTTTTCAATTATTTCTTGTTTTGGCATTTTGTTTTGCTCTTATTGTTGCTACTAGTAGTGGGAATTTTTGTTTGAATCTGCTGATAGCCTTTCAGTTTTCAACTAGTTTTCTGTTCAGGGTATTCTGGTACTATTCTTCTACAGCGCTCAGGACAGCACGTTTATGTCATAAGTCCATAGGTTCTTTGTTTGCATTCATTTTACAAGCAGCTGTTGGTGTGGTCCTCATGCCTTAACATTTGAAACTAAGAGCTTGGTTCTGGTCTTCAACAAATTCTGCCTGGGTGGTTTTTCTTATAGCTCACTGCAGTGACAGGTTATTACTTTTGACTGATCAGACATATCCAAGTTGTTTTCTTTTTCTGCTCCCCAGATGGTGCTTGCATGGTGTTTAACCAGGCCCAGGTGCCTACTGGCTTTCTTTAATTTTTTTTGCATAAAAGCCTGAGTAGTAGTATCTGTCAAAATTCACTCCTAGGTTATGTTGGATTTTCTTCTCTGGACAGTAGCTGTCCATTGAGTTTAAGTTGGGGACCTAAGACACGTCAACAGTGAGAAATGCAGTTAGCGGCCCATAGCTAGACTGCTTGTGTCAGGGTCAGCGAACCAGAGCTGACCAAGACACTACTCCACCTCCAAGTGGTGGTCCTGGAAACAGGCTGCATCACTGCAGTCTGGTTGAGTGAGTAGGGATCGAAGAGGGAAGGCTAACCCAGTCCCAAATATGCTGTGCTGAAGTCGGATGTGTCGGCCAAAAGGCGCAAATATTGCAGCTTCGCTGTAAACGGACACAACGCAACCAACGTCCTTTTCAGGACAAACAAAGAGGAGGAGGAGGAGTTTAAGTTGGTACATCTTTTGCTTTCCTTGATACTCTTGGTTGTAACTGTGTATGCTGTTTTTTGGATATTAATTTTTAGTTTTCACAGCTATTGCGGCTAGTGCCATATTTAGCGTTGCAGGATTTTGCATATTTTTCTGCTGTCCAAACGAGTAGTTATCAACATACAGTCCTTTTGATACCTTTAAGGTGGAGGAAAAGTCATTTATAATAATAAGGAACAGGGTGCAGCGTATTGAAGATCCTTGTGGTAATCCATGGTGTTTCTTGAAGAAACAGTTTCTTATTGGTGACCTTGTTGTGCCATTTCAATCCTTCTATTCTACACAAGGACACATTTATGAAAATCCGTAACTTCTTGTTCTTCTCCATGTTTCAGAGCCATACAATAGGACTGACTTGACATCTGAGTTGAAATTTCTTATTCTTATGTTGGATTTGATTTCTTTTCATTTCCATATATTTCCCAAAGCAAAGGACAGCTTCTCTTGCCTTTTGTATCCTTATAGTGATAAGACTGTCTGTCTATCGAACTCTCATCTATATTACTGCCAAGATATGTGTATAATTCTGCATCTTGTAGGAGTGTTTCTTCAAGTGCAAATTTTGTTATTGTTTGCTGCATTTATTCTCATTATTTTTGTCTTTTCCCTGTGTAGTTTCTCATTCACGTGCTGTGACCTTTCATCAAATATTATCATTTTGTCTTTGAACCTGGTTATCGGACTGAAGAGCCAGGTCATTGACAAAATCTAGATTGTCCAGCTGTTTAGTCAAGAGTCCACAGAATTGACATTTCTGTTGGCTGATTGTGATATTTTTAATACACAATCTATAGCCAGTAAGAAGAGAAATAGTGAAAGGGACATCCCTGTCTTACTCCAATTTTACCTTCAAAGGTTCTGTAAGATCCCAAACCTGTGTAATCCCTCCACTGAACAATGTGAAATATTTCTATTAAAAATATATTACTTTTTTTTCAGAAATAATGCATAAATATCATAGGTAATTTTTTAAATGCACTTTCAACAGCATTATTGCTGTTATATTTTTAATGAATGAATCCTGAAATGTTTAGCTCGCCGCTATTCCCATTTTGTTAGCTGAATTTAATATTAGATAATCATACCATTTTTCTGCAGGTCTTTGGCTTTTGATAAAACGTCTTTGGCGTTCTTGTCACTGCCTGCAACATGCTGGCCTATGAAGTTTGCTATCACATCCCATCTGAAAATATTAAGTAAATGTAGTTGTCCACATGTAAATATAAGTCAATTCACTTCATTAAGAAAAGTTCTTGATAATTCTATATCTGACAGATGTTAAGGGGTGCACAGAGGCATATCTAGAGTCATCTTTATATGACTACCAGCTATGCACAATGCTACAATATACATATGTGCTAGTGGAAGTGAACCTATGTCTGTGAGGCTAATTACATCCTCATTGACTCTTGAAACATCCACACACAGCCAAGCGCAAGAGAGGAATTAGCCCGAGGCGTGTGTTTATTGAAGTGTATTTGTACGTGTTTTCGTGGAAGACAGAAGAGAGGGTGGATGGTTGTATAACTGTTAGCGTAGATCGTTCTGGTCGAACAAAACCATGTAAATGTTTTTGAATATTGTTATTTTTCCAGACCCTGATCAGAAAAAACAGAGCGGTCTGTGTTCGCTATCTACGGGCTCAACCAGAGTCTACGGAGATTTATTATGCACAACGTTTCCACACATTGGTGCATGGCCTCTTGCATTTACTAGGCCTAATTTTTCTTTACTGACGGATTAACTGCCAAATTGCTACCGCTGGTGGCTATTTCGTGGATTACGTTACGGCCGCGCAGCGCAGATAGCATCGTCCACGAGCTGTTATAATTTGCCATTCATACATACAGGCAATATTGGTGTAACCCATTTACCACCCGGTTGTTGGAGATAACACACCCACATAACCCAGAAAAAACCAGCTAGTGCCAGCCTCTGAAAGTTCTCACGTGAACTTACCACTAGATCAGCGCATTCGGATAATATTTGTGTGCTGGAATTAAGCTTATTTTTCCAGTTCACCACCTTTTGTTCACTCTGAGTTAATGGAGTAGTCATACTGTGGAAGTTACATGTTACTATTTCCTCCTGGCAAAAGTGGATTACTAAATCCAGCCCCACGGTGTTGACCCACATAAGTTTCTTCTCAGTTTTGGATTTATCACCTAATAAGGCAAACACGGTCATCTAATTTCATTGGACTAGGGACCCCTGTCCAAGGTGACAGCAAGACTGTATTAGAACTGTTGGTTTTAAGTGCAGGAGTGGTTCGAGAGAACTTAGGTTTGTCCGTGTGAGCGCAGGAAGGAAGTAGAGTGAGGTGGCCACAGTGTTTTTTTCCTCTTGTGGATACTGTTTTTTTTTGGAGGTTCATTTTCTTTGCTGTGTATCCTTCCGACATTGTTTATTTTCAGTGAAGGTACACGGGGTTTACAGTGTTTTATTTTTGTTCGCATTTTGCTACTTTGGATGTTGTGCAGTTTTTTTTTATGGTTAATAAAAAACCCAGAAAACTTATTATTGTGCTGGTCAGAACGCCTTCCCTTTATATGTCATGTTGGTGTGGTAACTGTAGTGTCCCTTACCGAGTATTAGATTAAAGTCTTTTACAAACATATATAGATGGCGGGGCAAGATTGTCTTATTAAAAGTTAGTCACCAGGTAGGCTGAAGGAGTAGCACCACTACCCTCCAGAGGCATATCTTCTCCCAACTTTGCACCCGTGATTCTATTTTCTATCAATTCACACTTTCCCTTTAATAGTCTGTCATCTACCTGTGACAGCAGGGGCAGCTGAGAAGTGGCTCTGTGCAGGACATGACAATTCTTTGGGACAGTACAGAACCAAAGTACAGTATTTTAGCTCTGTATAGTTGGAGAACCCCCCTGGATGGCGGGGAATGCACAGTATGCCACACACTTCTTACTCCTAGCTTTGGACCGGACGTGACGATCCTTTGAATGCGAGCCAAGCTGGAGAAACTGGAACTCATGACTTCAACTCAACATGTTTCGGAATGGCAGAAAAGCCACAGGAAAAGCCTAGATAATACCAAGGAGTCTTCAACCTGTTTTGGCTGCTAAAGAGCGAGAAGCTCAGCAGCTCTAGTTAAACAACAATATGTGGAAGTGAACCTCTGCTAATTACACCCTCATTGACTCTTGAAATCATCCACACACTTCCAGGGATTCCCCCTGTGATGAAACTTGTTCAGAACCCAGCTTTGCACATTAGGCTTGGAGAAGTCATTTGAGCCCCAGGCTTGATTCTTTGGCATTGACCTAGTTGACTGCATGCAGGAGGATTTCACTATGGACCCAGTGATAGGCAAGGGGAGCTGAGAAGTGATTCTGTGCCGGACGTGACAATCCCTTAGGAGAGCCCAGAACCAGAGCACAGTATTTTAGCTCTGCATAGTTGTAGAGAACCCTTGGATGGTGAGGAATGCACAGTATGCCAGGCGCTTCTTATAGCTTGGGACCAGAAATGACCCTCCTTTAAATGCATGCCAAGCTGGAGTTCTGACTACAACTAAGCACGTTTCAGAATGGCAGAAAAGACACTTAAAAAAAGCCTAGATCTACAGTGTAGATAATACCAAGGAGTCTTCAACTTGGTACTGGCTGCAAAAGAGCGAGAAGCTCAGCAGCCCTGGTTAAACAATAACAACAACAAATGTAAGGGGCATAAGCAGCAATAATCAGTTTCATTTTTGCGCTTTCTGAAAAATGTTTTTTTTTTAAAAACAAAAACAGTGTAAATCGTCCTCAGGGGACAATTCAAACCATATACACTAAACTTATGCCTGAAGCGTTTGGATAACATAGCACAAATTTTAAAACATTTACAAAATAAAACAACCCCTTCTACTTCCCTACTAGACATTGGAATAGGATTCTGCCTTTCAACAGAAATAAACATTATGAAGCGGTAAAATAAAAATTCACTGCCTGTTGTTTTCTCACAAAATAAATTCATAATATATATTTAAAGCATCATCACATTAAAAAAAATGCAAGTAAAGTTTTGCTATGGAATGCCCCAATGCAAAGGACAACTAATTTGCAATTTAAAAAAAAAAAGGCATACAATGGGATATTTTAACAATATAATTTACACTGAGTGTCCAACTGTGTCAGTCCCAGCAAAGGTCGCTGTAAATATGGCAGTATCTGCTATAGGAGTACCTTTACCTATTTTTAATCTTACACTGGACGGTGACAATGGATAGGATACACATTCAGGAAACCTGTTGACAGCATTACAAGGCAGTCCTTGTTCTGTAATCTCCAGGGTAAGAGAGGTAGAGGGAGACTGAAAAACACACAGAGATGAGAACTGGAGACAAACATGAAGGAGATAAAGATGACATGGAATGACCTTGAGAGGACAGTAAAGGTCAGGAGGACGGCATGAATTTGCCTATGCTGCATGGGAAATTAATATTTTACACTGTGGGTCATGTGTTTTGAAAATATAACTGCTTTAGTACCATTTCATAAGCTAACTTAGTGTCTGATAATCATGACAGTTCTGGTGTTGCAATGACTGTAAACCAAGTTTCTTTATAATCGTGAAAGTAAAATATAAGACAAAATTTCTCAGTCATATGTGCAATAACAATAAATGAGGAAGCCATGGATATTCAAAAAATGACTGCAGTTAACATAATAATGTTGGCAATCATTAAACATATTGTGGATTTATGGCATCTTCTATTTCTTGTGTGTTTCAGTTGCGTAGCTTGCATTTGGATATGAAGTAATCTAATTGTTATTTCCTATGTTTTTGGTGGTAATTTGTGGAACTGTGTAAATCTGTACGTATCAATAAATGGCCTCCATTATTACTCAAAACATGAGGCTTTGCTACACTATATACACAATTAGCTTAACTATGAAGCGGAAGTTCTTTAATATTTATTACTTACTCTAAAGTGGAGTTAGTGTTCAGAAGTAATGACAGATAGTGTCATCATCAAAGCTATGTAATTTAGATACTTTCAGTTCCATAAAGTAATGTACATGTGAGTATTTTAATAATTTCTCCTACATATCTGATTATAAAAGCTTATAGTTTTAATGCAATGTTTCTATATATATAGTATTCACCAGTGTTTCAATTCGAGTCTGAAAGGGAAGCAAAGAACAAGATAACTGTATGTCCTAAAATGTGACAAAGCAGGATTGAGCATGTCACTGGCTACTCTATCCTGTAGAAGCTTATATTGCTAAAATTGAGCCATAAAAACTCAAGCAGATCATGTGTTCCTGCATCAGTGATTTCTGTAGCAATTGGCTTCACACACTGAGGTTGCCAGCCACATCAAATAAGTCACCTTTTATGATATACAAGAGAGCAGTTATTTCTTTGTCTTCTCAGAGACCTGCCAGAACTTCACATTTTGTTACACTGGTATTTGCCTGGATCTTTCAATCAGTTCTACCCTGATGACCTTATTATTTTAATCGTTCTTTGCTGTGCAAATACCTGTTTATGAAAGTCTATAACTTTCTTGTTATCGTTTTTTTTTTCCCTCCATGTTTCAGAGCCATATCACAGGATTGCCATGAATATGAACTGAATGATGCTATTTAGTGTTGGACATGATTTCTTTTGATTTCCATATAGTTCCCAATGCAGTGAAAGCTTCTCCTGCTTTTTGTATTCTTATTCTGGTATCAGTCTGTTCCTGGAACTCAACCCTGTCTATTTAACTGCAATGATATATGTGATTTCAGGGCATACACATGCTGATTTTTTTAGCACGTCAAACTGTCATCTAAATTTTGTTTATATTATAAAATGTATACTTAGCTCAACAAATTCTCACCTGTCTTGCGTTCCTGCTGGAAATAAATTAACTCCCTTGATCAGAGTTTGTGTCTCTATTTCTGTCCAGACTTTTTTTATGCTAGCACTAATTCCGCCAGTTTTTTGTTGTGTCAACTCAAGTAGTTTCTTTTTTTCTTCTTCCATCTGACCATTCACCTCCTTTACCTGGAAAAAAATATATAACAGATCAGCACTGTGGCATAAAGTTTCTTAATTCATGAATGGGAGAAGACCAGTTACCATGACAAACATGTGTGCCCATATTCACATAGATAGTATTTTGGGGTAAAACTGATTTGGGGTTCTATTTTATTTATTTTAACATTCTCTTATATAAATGAATATTCCGTCGGAAAAATATTAAAGTAGGTCAGAACAGTTTGATAAATGTATTTGTTATAGTGAGAATGCGTGTTACATTGACACACCAACTAAGAAGCTGGTATTGTGCCAATGTATTAATTGTGACCAGTTAATTAAGGAGCTATTCTCCGTTGAAAGAATTAAAGGACAGTAAAGGAAGCATTCCGACAGTATTCTATCTTTCAAGTTACAGAACCTATAAATATCAAGTTCGAGTTTACTATATAAATATATTCAAGTTCGAGTTCACTGTATAAATATATTCAAGTTCGAGTTCGCTGTATCAGTTTGAGTTCGCTGTATCAAGTTTGAGTTTACTGGATGCTCCTCCAGAGATATTATTTAACTTGATCAATGTTACGGGTTTCAGGTTCGATTTTAGATTTTGAAAGTATCACATGTAATATAAATGGCAGTACTTTCCATTGTTCCTAGAATTCCTAAACAATAAGCAAGTCAAACTGAACAATTTCCATCAGCATTTGAAGCAAAGTCCGACATTTTATATGAAGTTTTATTTTGGTTTCTTTCAGAAGTATAACGGTAAATTACAAGATGATCCCATTCTCAGTTCAGTAGCATTCATTTCCACATACAAAGTCATCTCATATAATTCATGTTGTGCATTTTGATGAGCTTAGGTACATCTATTTCTCCTGTCTAATATGCATAAGTCTTAATGCTAAGTCGAGACCTTTACCAACCTGAAGTGTTATGTTGTCATAGGGCTAGGGGTCGGGTTAGCCATTGTTCAACTATTACTGGAGTCTATTCAGTTCTTGCCAATATATAGTGGCGGTCAGCAAATCTGCTAGGAACTTAGGCTTCATCTCTTTGCCAGGGATTCGGGCGTGCAACTCTTCGGCTAGGAACTTGGGCTTCGACTCTTTGCGAGGGATTCGGGCGTGCTGCTCTTCGGCCAGGAACTTGGGCTTCAACTCTTCTGCTAAGGGTTTTGGGCCGTTAATAAATACAAACTGGTTCCTAAGACTGTTGGGGGAAAGTTACTTTGATTTGTCAGTCAAACGGATATGTTTGAGATAATCTATTTCATTGGCGAAGCCATTAGTTAAGATGGATATTCCACTAGTTATGTCTATGTCATATTTACGTCACAGTTACTACACAAGTTTCCATGATAGCAATTTGTTATAACCTTTTATTTGAGGGTATTTTTAATTCTGTTTAGAGGTTTCAGGTCTCGTATTATTTCCTGTAACTGTCTGGAAGTCTTTATTAAAAATGTTGATAAGAGGCTATGTGAAAATGACGTCATCAATAACTTGCGTACTAAAATTATTTAAAGGATAATTACTAAACTACTAATGTGATCATCATTCCGGTTACATATAGGAAACCAAGAGCCAAGGATCCAGACCTCCAAGACAACCCAAAGTTAGCTGGGGACAATCTCTGAAGGACTGAGGGCTGGACTGGAGCCAGACCAAAAGGAAGACAGCTGATAGAATAGCTTGGCACTCTCTCTGGCTAACCTCTACACCCCGAGGCAGAATATGAATGATCAAGTAAGTAAGCAAATCATGAATTTCATGTAATATTAAACTTTCTAACATGAAATCAAGACAACAGGTCAAATCACTACATGTAAGTCTTTCAGACAGAAGTGAATAGGATAAACTATATATTTTTTTAATGTACAATGAGGAATTCAACTCTTATCATTCCTTGTACAATCATGTTTCAAAATGTTGCAATTATGTAAAACAGCGTAAATCAGTCCAATGAAGTGATTATACAAGACAGTAGCTCTGTCAGACTGAGGAGGTCACAGTGCTGGATGACACTGGTTTGTAATCCAACTACATAGTTCAGATGATACAGCATACTCAAGTTCTTCTTTAAGTACCATGCCAGGCAGCTTAGGTGATGATGTCTCTCCACAACTTCCTGTTACTTTCTTCTTCTCAGATCACATCTAAAGGAAGTAAATTACTTCCTTCTAATGTGAGTAATAAACTGCTGCTGTGCAATGACTTCTAACAAGATATCCTCACTACTCTGTTTTAGCTTTTTATACTCGTCTGCAATAAATAATGTCCAGACAGTGAACACTTATGGAAAGCATGATAACAACTACAGGGAAAGATCTTGAATGGATGTTTCTGGAAAACATGGATTCTCACGACTTAACTGAAGACCTATGTTTCCACGGGAAGCTGAAAAGCAAAGAAGGAGAACTGACAGTTCCTTGACAAGCCTATGCTCCAAAAACAGGAGGATAAAATATAACAATGGAAGATTGCAATGTTAAAGTAAAAAACCAAAATGAAAGACATACAACTGGGGGGGGGGGGGGGCGGTGGTGTTAGTCTAGGGGCTAGTAAAATTAATCAGAATGACGTATTCTTATAAAGAGCCCTAACTGTGATTAAAAATAACACTGCATATTTGCAATTAGTAATAGGGAAAGTAAGAAAGTAAATTCAGACCTGAAGTCATAAAAACAATTTCACTTGAGACAGACAAAGAAATAAAAAAATTAATCTAATGTGCAAGTTTAAAAAGGCAAAGATTCAAATGCCTTGACACAATATCAGTTCCAGACATATATGATTGATGGAATATTTTATACAATTCAATTAACCATGCAGTGACAAGTCTCTGTTTATTCTTCAATGTGTAAACATTTGATATCAAGGTACAAACATATTTGAAATGCAGAAAATTAAAGAGGCCCTTAACATTTTCTTGGCAAAACTTAACAAATGCACCAATACAGGTTTATAGTTAAATGGTGGGAAGACAGAAAATATGGTCTTACCAGGTAAAGAAATAATCTTTAAAGAAATAGTCTTCCTTCCTTCCTTAGTCCTTATTTACATTTTCTGATAGGTCTTGGTATTATCATTCTCCTTTTACATTTCATAACTTGCTAACTCCTCATTGCAGCCCCCCCCCCCCCCCCCCCTTTTACAGAAAATGTGCCCCAAAACACTTCATGGGACCCTGCAGTGGTGGTTCTGCAGAAATGTCTTTTACATGATGAGATCACTAACCCCATGCACATGTCTTTCAATGACCCCCGCTATATGGCTTATTGCATTCTGAAAACTATCACTTGTAATGTGATCCAGGCATGATAGCAAGGATTTGTGTGAAGGACAGTTCCCACTGTTTAGAATTTTTTAAATTCTATTCTAGAAGGTAGTATCTCTGTAAATGGGAAAGTACTAAAGCAAGTGGGAATAAAAATCAGCTATTATGGAACTATTACTAAATGTGATGGCATACACATAACTTCATCAGGTAAAGTACTGGAGCAGCATATAATGCATTATACAGGAAATAATTTTTTTTCTGCAGCAATGAGGAACAATTTTAGTGCTTTTATGAGTCTATCTTATACAATACATACATACATATATATACATATACATATATATATATATATATATATATATATATATATATATATATATATATATATATATATATATATGAGGTGTGTTCAAATGAAACCCGTCCTAGTGGCTTTATAACAAATATATGTAAGGTACATCAGCAGGAGTAGTAGAATTAAATACAGCAATTGTTATGAAGCAAGTGCCCACTGGGGTTCTTTAGAAATAGTCACCATAGGCATTCAGACACGCATCCCACTGCTTGGGTAGATGGCGGATGCCGTCCGAGAAAAATGACTTCGGTTGCTTATTGAACCATTTGGTCACCGAGGCCCTGACGTCTGCATCTGAGTCGAATCGTTGTCCCTTTAGAGATTTTTTTTAAGGGTCTGAACAAATGAAAGTCACATGGTGACAGATCGGGGCTGTATGCTGGGTGTGGCAGAACTTCCCACCTTTTCCTTGCTAACGCTTCCTGCACAATGTTTGCAACATGTGGACGAGCATTGTCATGCAACAGAATCACACCACGCGAAAGCATGCCGGGTCGTTTATTCTTGATGGCTGTATGCAGGTTGTCTAGTGTGTCTTTGTAGCGGATGGCATTGATGTTCACGCCAGGCTCTTTAAAGTCCTCCAATAGAAGCCCTTCATGGTCAAAAAATGCGGTCAGCATAACCTTACCGGCGGAAATCTGTGACTTGAATTTTTTGGGTTTTGGTGATCCGGGATGTTTCCATTGCATGCTCACTGATTTGCTGCATGGCTCAAAGTGGTGGCACCACGACTCATCGCCTGCCACTATGCGCAACAGAAATGCATCACCCTCCTCTTCGTAATGCAGCAGGTGGTTCAAACTCCACCCCATGCGTTCTTCCTTATGGTGATCGATCAGCATCCGTGGGACCCATTGTGAACACACCTTTTGATTCTTCAGTTTCTTCCTAACCACCATTTGAACTGTCCCAAGAGACACAGCGAATTCATCTGCTAGCGAACGTAAGCTCCGACGACAGTCCACCCGTATTGCTGCATCAATCTCGGCGATGGCTTCTTGTCGCAACAATATGCACCTGACCTGGCCGCGGAAGATCTTTCGTTAACTGACGTCCTTCTCGAAATATTCGTGCCCAGTATTTCACTGTAGTCTTAGACACACTTTTGTCACCATACACTGCTTTCATTCGGCGATGAATGTCGACTGGTCGACATTCTTCGGCTGTTAGGAACTGAATCACCGCTCGCTGATCGACCTTGGACGGATTCCTGATCACACCGGCCATTATTTTAACGGTCTGCAGCACAACCAATGAATACTAGGAGAATGAACACTTACACACTTGTACATTTGAATGTGCTTATTACGTCAGATAGGAGCCGCGGTAGCATAGTGGTTAGCGCACTGGCTTCGTAGCGCAGTGGTCTATGGTTCGATCCCCAGATGAGGCGGGAAATTTTTAGGCCACAAACGGCTCCTGGGTCGACCCAGCCCCAAATGGGTACCAGAGCAACTCTGGGAAGGTTAAGGCGGCCGGCGTGATGCCGACCACATCACCCCTAGTGTGCCGACGGTCAAGATAATATGGGCCTAACACCATATTCCCAATATGCCTGAATGGGCGTGTAACGGGTTCCTTTACCTTTTTTATTACGTCAGATGTGACGTCATCGTGCTCCTCCTACGAATGTCCACTTGGCGCAGCACGGTCGGGTTTCATTTGAACACGCCTCGTATATATATATATATATATATATATATATATATATATATATATATATATAATAAACAAATATAAAATGAAATTTCAGAACAGCGAAATAGACTATTTAATAATTCATGGTTTTGTTCATCTTTTTATCACAGGCCAAAAAGTTAACGAAACTATAGCTGTGATAAGTAGCATAATATAAAGATTTTGCTTTAAAATGTCCTCCACAATCTCATCTTCATCTGGAGAAAGAGTTCTTTGTTGTTCACTTTCATATAATCACATCTATTTCTATGATAAAACTGGCGGTCTGGCAAGTCCTCCTGTCACGTGCCATCATCTCAAGTTCTTTCCACGTTCTCCTCATCATTTTCACCTCTGTTTCCAGCTCTCTTCTCCAAGTGCTTCTTGGTCTACCTCTGCCTCTCTTGCCCTGGGGGTTCCAGAACAAGGACTGCCTTGTAATGCTATCAACAGGTTTCCTCAGTATGTGTCCTATCCATCGCCATCGTCTTCTTCTAATCTCTTGTTCCACTGGCACTTGTCTGGTTCTTGTCATCAGTTCCACGTTGGTAACCTTGTCATACCATTTTAATCCTTCTATTCTACGCAAGCACCCATTTATGAAAGTCTGTAGATTTTTGGTTGTTGTCTTTGTTGTTCTCCATGTTTCAGAGCCATATAATAGTACTGACTTCACATTTGAGTTGAAGATTCTTATTTTCGTGTTGGATCCGATTTCTCTTGATCTCCATATATTTCCCAGTGCAATGAAAGCTCCTCTTGCTTTTTTGTATTCTTATTTTGACATCACTATCTGTCACTCCAACTTTGTCTATATTGCTGCCAAGACATGTGTATGATTCTACATCTTGTAGTGGTGTTTCTTCAATTTCAACTCTGTTATCATTACCTGTATATATTCTCATTATTTTTGTCTTTTCCCTGTGTATTTTCAGACCCAATTGCTGCGAACTCTCATCGAGTGTTTTCAATTTGTCCTGCATTCGATTACATTTATGGGACAGAAGAGCCAAGTCATCAGCAAAATCCAGATTATCCAACTGCTTAGTCAGAGTCCACTGGATTCCATTTCTATTGTGTGTTGCCAATGATCTCATAACCCAGTCTATTGCTAGTAAGAAAAGAAATGGAGACAAGAGGCATCCCTGTCGCACTCCTGTTCTTATCCCAAACGGTTCTGTAAGCTGTCCTTCGTGAAGAACTCTGCATGTCATGTCTTTATATGTTTTCTTTATTAAATTAATGATCTTCAGGGGAACTCCATAATGCCTCATCAATTTCCAAAGTGATTCTCTGTCTACACTGTCAAATGCCTTTTCGTAGTCCACAAATCCGATGTATAGTGGTGAATTCCATTCCAGACTTTGTTCAACTATTATTCTCAAAGTGGCTGTCTGGTCTGTACATGATCTGTTTTGCCGAAAACCTGCTTGGTCATCTCTCAGTTTCTTGTCTATGGACTTTTTTAATCTCTCAAGGATAATCCTCTTTAATACTTTTCCTGGCACTGATAGTAACATTATTCCTCTATAATTTGTGCACTCTTGTAAATTTCCCTTCTCAGGCAACTTAACCAGATATCCTTCCTTCCATTCTGCTGGTATCTCTTCCTTTTCCCAGACTTTACCAAGTAATTTATATAACATCTCTGTAGCCGTGTCGATATCTGTTTTGATGGCCTCTGCTGGAATGCCATCTGGTCCAGCCGCTTTTCCATCTCTTAGAAGCTTTATGGCTTTCTTTATTTCTTTCTTCGTTGGTCTTTCACAGTTAATTTGTAGCTCTTCTTCTGCTGGCTGGATGTCTGGGGGGGTTTTGTGGAGCTGGTCTATTGAGATGGTCCTCAAAATATTCCATCCACCTCTTCATTTGCTCTTGTATATTGCTGAGCAGTTTTCCATTCTTGTCTTTTATGAGGCAACTTGTTTGCTTGTATTTCCCTGTTAGCTTTTTTGTGCTGTTATACAGTTCTCTCATGTTTCCTTTGGCTGCAGCATCTTCTGCCTCTCTTGCCAACTCCTCAATATACTGCCTCTCTCTCTCTTTTGATACTTCTTTTTACTTCTTTGTTTGCTTCTGTGTACACTTCTTGAGCCTTGGCTTTGGAACTTCTGGTTTTGCTTGTGTTTAAATCTGCTTTCTTGTTTGTTTTGTCTTTTATCTTATTGATGGTTTCTGTTGTTATCCATGCTTTTTGTTGTCGTTCCCTTTTCCCCAATATTTCTTCACATCTCATTCCATACAGTCTTGATTTGCTGCCAATAGTCTTCTGTATCCACTACATCTTCCAGCTGTTGGAGCACTTGGAATTTGTTGGATATTGTGACCACAAATTTGTTTCTTGATTTCTTAGATGGCCTACATTAAATTGGTGTCTATAACTTTGCATTGTTGCATATCTCTTGAGTTTCATTTTTACTTTGGCTATCAGAAGGTGGTGATCTGATGCCACATCTGCTCCTCCATATACCTTTACATCCTGCAATGATGATCTAAACTTCTTGTTTATGCATATATGATCAATCTGATTTTCTGTTCTATGGTCTGGTGATATCCATGTTGCCTTGTGTATTCTCTTATGTGGAAACATGCTTCCTCCTATAGCCAGTTGATTTGAAGCACAGAAGTTTGAGAATAGTTCCCCATTTTCATTCATTATTCCTAGCCCATGTTGTCTTCATATCCCGAGGACAGCATCAATTCACCTGTGATTAGTTTCTTCTTGTCTACCCCCTTCCACTTTGTTTCACACAATCCCAGAACCTTGTTTTATATTCCCTCATTTCTGCTGCTACTTGTGCCACTTTCCCTTGTTTGTTCAATGTCCGAACATTCACGGTGCCAAATCTGGAGGTTCTCCTAGAAGAAAGAAGGTTAGTCAGTAACACAGACTCCTTTTGGCTTTCTCTGTGTTGCATCATACGCCTCCCTGCGAGAGGACCTTCCCCTGCCTTGGATGGCTGTGTTTTATTTTCCTTGACTTGTCCATGTTTGTTTAAGTTTTGGTGGTTTAAATTTTTTTTTTTTACAGGATGGGGTAACCAGCCCCATGCCCAACCCTCCTTAGTCGCTTTCTACAACATGCATGGTAGGGAACAGTGTTACTATTCTTTGCTCCCCTTTCGGGCCCCGGAACACACGGGTGATATACCGTATATACTTGAGTATAAGTCGACCCTTAGATTTTAGGACATAAAAACCGTCCAAAATGAGAGACCCGATTATATGTTTTTTGTCGATTCTGAGTTCCTGCATTACATTAGAACTTCCTTGGCTTTCAGCAAATATTTTCACTAGCAACTTAACCCTTTCCCATTTAAAATGTTTGAAATCGCCCCACTGAAATGCCCAATTCTCAACCTTTTGAAAATAAATTTTCTTCGTTTGCTCAGAAAGTCTGATTACTGTTATCAGCCATTGCTAAGTAGCAATGAGATCTCGGCATCTAGCAAGACCTGAGTTATAAACAGATTTGCGTTACATTAAAATATTTCAGTTTTTCAGAATTTTTTTTTAAAGAGCAATTGATATGATTTTTTGTAAAGCCAAGGCTTCCCGGGCAGTCGAAGATTTGCTTTGGGTTCTGAGAAGTGACTTGTTATTTGATCAGGACGCTAAGTAGCAACGAGATCTTGGCATCTAGCAAGACCTGAGTTATAAATAGATTTCCGGTAGGCCTACATTAAAATGCTTTACTTTTTCTGGATTTTTTTTTTTAAACAGGCGATTGATATTATGATTTTTTGTGACTTTTTTTTTTAAACCAAGGCTTTCCGGGCGGTCAAGTATTTGCTTTGGGTTCTGAGAAAAGACTTGTTATTTGATCAGGATGCTAACCATGCAGCTGAATCAGGTGTGGATAGTGAATAAGGCCCGATTAAGACCATGATGAAACTGAATTTAATGAAAGAAGTAATGGTATTGTTGATAGATCAAATGAAGGAGAATGGTCAAACAAGGAATACTCTAGTCGAAATTTGTGACTTAATAGGACTTCAAACGTTTATTACTCAAGATATTTTGATAAAAACATTTAATGAAGCAGCAAGTTTATATCTGAAGGATATCATTGTGCGGTGGTGGTTGGGGGGGGGTGGGGTTGTGTGTGTGTGTGTGTATGCAGCCCAACACTGACCGGTTTCATAAATCTTTTATTTTTTGACTCGAATATATGTCGGGGTATGTTGTTTTAAGGTCCAAAAAGGGAACAAATTTCTCAACTTATACTCAAGTATATATGGTATTTCTTCTTGGTAAGGAGTATTATATCTGACTGGGTGTTCATCCAGAGAGCGTTAATGTGCTCAAACTCACTCATGCAGCAGCAGGACAATGATTGAAAAAGACTGCAAATAGCTGAGATAAAAAGAATTTATGATTCAACATTGTTATCTGAACTTTGGGCTGACTAGCTGTTCTAACAGGTTACACTTCAATCACCTAAATTTAAGCTTGCACAGAAGAGGCTAGACTGTCA
Source organism: Oreohelix idahoensis (assembly GCA_024509875.1). Taxonomy (NCBI): domain Eukaryota; kingdom Metazoa; phylum Mollusca; class Gastropoda; order Stylommatophora; family Oreohelicidae; genus Oreohelix; species Oreohelix idahoensis. Next base: position 616,696 of record JAMPIV010013684.1, on the reverse strand, counting down.
TGGATCTTTCATAAATGTGCTAAACTTCTGAAGTTTATCATCATCAATCCTTTTAGTTCCACATGAAACAGGGATGCAACTGTTGTTTATCCCTGACTTCTTTTCTAGGCTGTCTTCATCAGCTCTGTCCATGAGGTCCTTGCTACTCTGGTTATCTCTTCGACTAGTCTTCACTTCTGAAACAACTAGGTTTATTGTGCAGAAGACCGATGCTCAGTTGTTGCATTTTCCAACAACAACAATAAATTATCTGTCTCTCATGTCATCTGTTGGGAAACGCTTTGGCAGAAACTTCAAAACAAACATTTTCTTGAATCACGTCTTGAAAGCATGTTCCTTTTTGTTGCCAGTACATTTTCAATATCCCCCAAAGGTGTGTTCACTGATGGGGTTACTTTTTCCTGTCTTTTACAGGCAAGATTTAAACAAGAAACTACTGAGCTCCAAATTCTATACTCCCCACAATTATGAAATATGCAACTCGAAATGTAGTTTTAATTTGCTCACTAAGTAATTTTGTTTTGGTTCAAGCACTGAGTGAATTAAATTTGCATTTATTGCACGCATGTACGTGCATACACACACAAAAAAACCTAACCACAAATTGGAGAGACACTACCTAAGCAGTCTGTGAATATAAAGATGGATCAGCAGCAATGAAAATGGAGTAATTTTTCTTTATACTAAGCAACAGCACACAGTGGTAACAGGGAAGTTTTCAAGCAACATCACAGGCAAATACCATGAAACTAGCAGAAGTCCTAATAGCAGAAACTGAGAAAACCCCGAGACCTGTGACTTGTAAACAAATACAGAAAAAAGGTAAATGATGGGGACTCACAAGAAAGAATGGATAAGGAAACTAAACTACAGAAAAGTAACAGAGCAAAGGCACTCTGCGGATTAGATCCAGGTCCATTCACACTGCACCACTTGTGTCTTGCCAGATGACCAGATAAGCATTCCAGAAAAGTGCACCCCTTTCACAACACTAATCACAACTATGTTACATACAACCTGATTAACCCAGACATTTTTATAGACTCTTGTACTATTACTTCTACAACTTTCCTATTCACAAGTATAGATTGAATAACACACAAGACAAAAGCCATAATACTGTGTCCGGCAGATCACAGGAGAAAAGGAAAATCAGAAAACAGCACTGTTTGGTTGAGTAACAAATATATAAACATACAAATAAACAATGAATGAAACCTGAGGCCTGCGAGTCATAGACAAATATTGAAAACAGGTAAATATCAGGCATTCACGAGAAAGGAAGGAGGAGGAAATGTGATGACAGAAGAAATAGACACTCTGGGGATTTGAAGATGAACTTTTTTGGAGTGTTTAGCTGGCTGTGTGGCATGCCATGGATCACTTTTCCAGCAAGGCAGTGGTGCTATTCAGAAGGACCTGGGTCAAATCCCAAGACAGTCTATTGCTTTTCTACTTTTCTGTTATCTAGTTTCCTCCTTCCTTCTTTCTTGTGAGTTCCTATCTTTGTTGTTCTACAACTTACAGGCTGTGGGTTTCGCGTATTTATTTATGTGTTAAATATTCATTACTGAATCAAGTGGTGATGCTCTCAACGGCACCACCTCAGATTGTGCGAAAAGAAGCTCTCAAGACAAGCAGAAGAGAAAAGAACAAGCTGAAAGGAACACTGGGAAAAAAACAGCTCAGGGCTATCACCTCAGGGGTGAATGCCCATTGTCAGTCATGATTGAAGGGGCTACTACTAATGAATCAACCAATGCTATTTTCTATTAGTATATGACAATAAATGAGGAGGCTCTTGTAAAACTGGTAAGGAAAAAAATATATAAATTAAATAATAAAATGGTATAAAACCAGTTTTACAAGTTAACGGTACACAGGAAACACAGGACGTTTCAGGTTTTACCCTTTGTCAGCAACAGTTACAAACAGGTGACAAGGACAAGAATTACATATAGGTACTACAAAAACATACAATGATGAGAAACATACACCAAATGAGCGAAACAAACAGATGAAACAAGTTAACAACAACGGTGATGAGCGAAAAAAGAATAATAATAATACAAGAAAATCGTAAAACCAGAAAGAAATATCGAAACAAGAAAGTCAATAATCAACGAAATGAAAAAAAGAATGAACAAAACTACTAAAACAAGTACAGGGTCGTTCAGGTCCTATATTCTACAGTTGTGAATAGTGTTGTGAAAGTGCCTACTCCTTTTGCAGTATTTAGCTTGTATTGTGTTGTGACAAGACTCACTCTAATAGTGATGTGGTGGTGCTGATGAACCTTTACTTAATCCAAGGAATGCTTATTGCTTCTGTTACATTTTTTGTTGTCTTTAAAAAAAAAAAAAAAATTTGCCTCATTTTGGAGAGGCGCATTCCGTTCATTTAGTTGGTTATATTAGGGCGCATGTCCAAATATAAAAGACCTCTAGGTCTGAAGTATATCCTTTCTTTGTTGTCAATACCATTCATTTACACATTTTCCTAATGGCTCTCTTTCTCTCTCTGTGGTCTGATCCCTGGGGTTTCAAATGTTCACTCTTTCTTCCCCTTCCATCTATTTGGGGCAGTGTATATAGAGCTTTCTTGCAAACCCAGAGGGCCACATCATACATCAACTCAGCAGGTCCTGCTGCCGGGTGCACGTTAATGGCAGGGTGTGCAATAATTTTTATATATTAATTAAATAATTTTTCATGAAAAATTAACACAAAAACAAACAAGTAGTGTTTTTCACAGCTAATAATAACAGCACCCAGGAGTCAAAGAAATAAAGACAAATGTCCTAAGAGCAACACTCTGCAAACTATGTTAGCAATTCAAATGGGATCTTGTTACAATACTTATAGTTACCTTTCTCATGAAAGCATCTTTAGCTGCTTCTCTATCCCCTTGACCAAGACTTTCATTTAGAGACTGCAAACTGTGACACCAGAAAATTATAAAATATACTACATATGCATATTGAGTATGTGTATGTGTGCAAGTACATATAAGGGTGAGCATATGTGTTAATTGTGTAATGTTCAAAGACACTTGCAATATTATAATTTTTTTTTCTTAATCTGGTGGTCTGATATATAAAATGTCAAATTCTGAGAAAATCAGATTTAACACTGTGTGTCATACTGATGTGTCTATACAGGTCACATCATCATCATCATCATTCCTTTCCGTTCCCCGTGGAACACAGGGCTGAAACAGTTGCTCTCCATCAATTTCTATTCTCGGCTGTCTTTTTCAGCTGTGCCCAAGTCATTCCAATTTCCTTAGCCTCCTCTTCCACAGTTCTTCTCCAAGTTCTCTCCACTCTTCTTTTCCCCTGTGGGTTCCAGTGAAGGGCACCTCTGGCTATGCTTGATTGTTCTCTTCTGAGTGTATGTACTATCCATCCCCACCTTCTTACCTTAATTTCCATCTGTATTGGCTGTTGCCTGCATCTTTTCCTTAGCTTTACATTTGTTATTACATCTGGCCATCTTATACAGAGGATCTGTCGGAGACATCTATTTACAAATATCTGTAGTTTGGAGGTGATACTCTCTGAGACATGCCATGTCTCTGAGCCATACAGCAAGACTGACTTTACATTTGAGTTAAAGATTCTGATTTTGTTCTCTCTGGATACAGCTGATGAGTTCCATATTGGTTGAAGGGCATTAAAAGCGCATCTGGCTTTATTTATCTTAGAACAGACGTCACCATCGGTTCCCCCTCCTTTGTCAATGTTACTCCCCAGATATGTAAAGCTTTCTACTTCTTCAATAACTTGACCATTGATCTTCATCGAGTCCATCTGCATATTATTTATCCTCATTTCCTTTGTTTTATTTACATTTATGTGTAGTCCCATCTTTGCTGCTTCTGTCACTAATATATTTGTTTTCTCCTGCATATCTTGCTGTCTGTGAGACAGATTTGCACAAATCATCTGCAAAGTCAAGATCCTCCAGCTGTTTGTTGAATGTCCACTGTATTCCTGTTTTCTCTTCTTCTGTTGTTTGCCTCATAACCCAGTCTATGACCATGAGAAAAATTGTTGGTGATAGCAGACACCCCAGTCTGACCCCGCTGTGTACTGTGAAGGGCTCTGATAGTTTTCCTTTGTGCACTACTTTGCATGAGGCCTCCTGATAGAAATCTTGGATGATTTTAATGAATTTCTCTGGGATTCCATAATGTCTCAGGATTTTCCATATCACAATATGGTCTACACTATCGAAAACTTTATCGAAGTCCACAAAATTTATATATAAGGGGGTCTGCCATTCATTTATTGTTCTATGATGATTCTGAGTGTTGCTATCTGGTCTGTACATGATCTTCCTGCACGAAATCATGCCTGTTCTTCTCTGAGTTTGTCGTCCATCGTCTTCTGAATACGGCCCAACAAAACTCTGGTCAAAATTTTTCCAGCCACTGCTAGCAGTGTTATACCCCTCCAGTTGCCACATACAGTCAAGTTTCCTTTCTTTGGCAGCTTGATAATATGGCCTTCCTTCTAGCTCTTTGGGATGGCCTCTTTTTCCAAGATTTTCTTGAAGAGCTGGTGTAGCAACTCTGTAGTGTATGGTATATCTGCCTTCAGGGCTTCTGGTGGTATTCCATCTGGTCCTGCAGCCTTCCCATGTTTTAGCTGTTTTATTGCCTGAGAGATCTCTTGTTTAGTGGGTGGGTTCATGTTGCACTGTAGTGGCTCTTCTGCTGGTTCTATGATGGGTTGCTGTATTGGTTGGTTTCAGTTTAGGATTTCCTTAAAATATTTAGCCCATCTGGCCCTTTGTTTCTCTTCATTGCTAATGTTTTGTCCTTCTCTCCTCTTCACTGATGTATTGTGGTTTAGCTGTTTCTTAGATAAAGTTCTAGTGATATTATATAATGTTGTCAAGTCTTCTTTTTTTGTTGCAATTTCGGCTTCCTCTGTTAGTTTTTCAATAAATTCTCTTTTATCTTGCCTGGCACTCTTTTTCATTTTCCTGTTTAGCTCCCAATATACTGTGAGCAGTTGTGTTTTCTGTTCTGCATCTTTACAGTTGCTTACTTGTTGTTTGATGTCTCTTCTTTCTCTTGTGAGGTTCCATGTGTTTTCTGTGAGCCATTCCTTCTGTTGTTTATTTCTTTTGCCAAGAACTTCTTCACATGTATTCCTGTATGCTTCCAGAATTGTGCACCAATAGTTATCTATACTTTCCTCTTCCAGGTTCTCCAGTGCTTCAAATCTATTTCTCAACTTTAGGTTGAACTGAACTCTTGTGTCTTTGTTCATAAGGTTCTGGGTTTTATATTTCAGGCTTGCTCTTTCTGCTCTGTCTTTGTGTGCCTCAATTTTATCCTCAGTGATGCTAGAAGAAGGTGGTGGTCTGACGCTACGTTCGCTCCTCTCTTTACTCAATCTTGTAGGCAGAGTCTTTATTTTCTTTCTATGGTGGAGTGATCTATCTGATTTTGCGTGTGCCCATCTGGGGAGTTCCCTGTGGTCTTGCGTATGTCTTTGTGTGGGAAGAAGATAGTCCCTCCGATGACCAGGTCATTCAAATCACTAAATTTTACAAACGTTTGTCTGTCCCTAACGAAGGCCTTGTGGCCGCAACGTAGGTTTTTCTTGTCCTTTCTCTTTGTAAGACGTATTACTATTTGTGTGTTTTTGTATATTTTTTTTTTCATTCAACCATAAATTTTATAAAGAGTTCTCCATTTTCATTTCTGTTTCCTATGCTATTCTTTCCCATGATTAATTCATAGTTTTTGTTGTCTACTCCTATTTTTGCACTTAAATCTCCCATTACTATCTTAATGTCTCTCCTGTGTGTTTTGTCCAATGTTCCTTGGAGTTCATCATAGAAATCTTGCTTCGTATCTTCATCTGCATTGTTTGTCAGGGCACAACATTGAATAATGGTGATTTTTCTTCCTTTTCCTTGGAATCTTGCCGTTATTTTCCTGGGTGATATTGATTCCCATTCTATCAGTGCTTTTCTGGCTTCCTGGGACATCATAATAGCAACCCCTTCTGTGTGTGTGTGGTCTTCATCCTCGGGTCCTGAATATATGACATTTTCCCATGTATTGGTTATGAATGCACCAGTTCCATTTATTCTCGTTTCTGCTAGTCCTAAGAGTTTTATTCCATATCGTCTCATCTCTCCAGCTACCTGTGCTGTCTTTCCGGCCTCCTGCATTGTCTGTATGTTCCAGGTGCCTATTCTAATTTTTGCCTTTGTCATTAGAAATGGTGTCGGCAGCCTGACTTCCATTGACTGGCTTTCATCAGGTTTCTGCGTCATACGTCCCTCTTGTGAGGGCTCTTCCTAACTCTGGCTTTTATTTCTTTCCACAACTGTAAATTTCTGTGACAAATAGGTTTTTCCGGCAAAGTTGTCAGCCCTGTTATACAGGTCACATGGTTAAAATGAATTTTAAAATGTGTTTAGGGCAATTTGTGACAATAATCGTCCATACCACATGACAGATAAAAAGCTAAAGTTTTATAAAATACACATATCTCAGAATCTCTTACTTTTAACCAAATTAAATATTTTTCATGTTTCTCCAAATCAGATATGCCACTTCCAATAAAGTTGACCCAGAGACATAAGACCACCTTTAAGGTTTAACTTTAAAAGAAAGATAAAATGATCTAGGAGGGAGGGGGAGGAAGAGGTGAGACAGAGAGGGAGAAGCTCAGAAACAGGCTGGATGAAAATTTCTATCACTACTTTATAAGGTCTTGGGTGAGACACAGACTGATGATGATGTGGAATACCAGCACCATAAAAAATATTAGAACACAGCTAATACTTTAGTATACATAAATATCTTCTTCTTCTTCCGTCCTTAGCCAAAGACCGACCAAGCAGTCAGTGGCCATTACGCCTTGTGGCGTCTTAGGGCAACAAGAAATTATCCGTTGTTCCGTTACGCCTAAAGGCGTTTATTGGTACAACAGAATATTAATTGTTGTTTCCGTAATCAATGTGACAAGCAAGCGGTTGATCAATCCGCTGTGACATAAATATCTACAGCGTTAATAAATCAGCAAAACATTTCATAAGCTGGTTCATTCTGGAAATAATTTTACTCACTCAGTAAGTGACAGTAGTTCTGCCAAACGGTCTACCTCTTGTAACACTGTTACTCGTTCCTCATCATTGGTTGCAAAGTAGTCAAAATCCTTAAAAACATAGAATACTACCACTGATACAACTTCACAACAATTGTGGGGACTTAATTTAAACAGAGGACATGTAGGAACTGATGGACCTGGTCAATGTATGGTATAAGTTGTTCTACGAAACTGATATGGTAGGATTTTCCAATGAAATGTCAACTTCAATTAGCATTCCTAACAGCACCATCTGGAAACATACGTTCTTTTCCACAAACATCTGCCAATCTTTATAGATAATATGTGTGCATTAAAGCATACATGGATAACAAAAGAAACCATAAACAAGAAAGAAGACAGGAAAAACAAGAAAGAAGACAGGAAAAACAAGATAGAAGACAGGAAAAACAAGAAAGCAGATTTAAACACAAGCAAAACCAGAAGCTCCAAAGCCAAGGCTCATGAAGTGTACATAGAAGCAAACAAAGAAGTAAGAAGAAACATCAAAAGAGACAACAGGAAGTATACTGGAGAGTTGGCAAGGGAAGCAGAGGAAGCTGCAGCCAAAGGAAATATGAGGGACCTGTACAACAACATAAAGCAGCTAACAGGGAAAAATAAGCAAGTAAATGGCCTCTGTTGATATTTACTGTTGTGTATAGTCTTCTTCTTCTTTGATCCTTAGCCGCAGACCGTCAAAGCAGTCAGTGGCCATTACGCCTGGTGGTGTCTTCTAGGGCAACAACAAATTGATTCAACTTTGCTCGGTCGGCGGCCATCCTTCGTACAGTGCCCCAACTCTGGTTCATTCTTTGCATCTCAGCCTCCACAGTCCTCCGCCAAGTTGTTTTTGGTCAGCCTCTCTTTCGTTTTCCTTCAGGGGTCCATAGCATAGCTGTTCTTGTGATGGCATCAGGGTCTCTTCTGAGGACATGGCCAACCCAGCTATAGCGTCTGCCAGCTATGATGGTGTCCATGTCCTCTTGCTTGCTCCGAGTAAGCAGATCTTGGTTGGTGATGGTATTCGGAGAATATGTTGTGTATAGTAAATGTTGCTAAATGTAATGAGACGTGGCTGGCTGTCAAACATTCTCACATTATGAAGCATAATCACGAAGCCTGAACACACTGGATACAACTCGACACGTTTAATCAACCATGTTATTAGAAGCATAGAACAGGAAGAGGAAGTTAGCATAAGGGCAAGTAACTCTAGTAGGAAACAAAGTAACCATGGAGACATATATACAAATGACCCTATCAACATCCCCCCTTCTTTATGAGTGAACAGTCATTCATCCAAGAGGGTTTCTTGCGATCTCTTTGAGGTCTCTTAGGGCTAGATGGTAGGAGAAAATGTTTCTGTTCTTTGCCAGCTTTCCTGGGACTAGAAGTAGTTGGGGTTGAAGGATTAACTTCTGGAGGATTGGAACTGTTCACTTCACTAGTGTTTTCCATGTCTGGCAAAACAACCTGTTGCTCGGGTAGAACTGGAGAGGAGAAATCAATTTCCAGGTCCGCGGGATCAGGTGTGAAAGGTGTTGTTTTAGGTCTTAGATGGATTCTGTTTCTGACATACTGACCTCCATTCTCCCCTTCAACTAAATAAGATCTTTTAGAGAGCCTCTTATCAATCCTTCCAGGTTGCCAGTTTGGTTGTTCAGGGTCTTGATAGTAAACTGGCTGGTGAGACAACTTGGGCAGATCATGAGCAGTTTTATCATAATACGTCTTCACTGATCTGTCTCTCTTGCCTTTACTTTTAATAACTCTACTGTGAGATGCAACGGGTTTCACTGCAGAAGGTATCAGTGTATGCAGTTTCCTGTTGAACAGTATTTCTGCTGGACTTTGGTCAAACCCTTGTCTTGGCGTATTACGAAGTTCAAGTAGTGCCTCATATGCATCTGTATTGTTTTGAACAGTCATTCTCATCATACCCTTAATGAGTTTCACAGCAGATTCAGCTAATCCATTGGCTTTATGGTGACCTGGTGCTGATTTAACATGAAGTATTCCCCATCTAGCAGTAAATGATCTGAACTGTGCAGACGTAAACTGAGTACCTGAGTCAGAGACAATAACTTTGGGAACACCATAACGATCAAAATGAGACTTCAATTTCCTGATGACCAACTGTGCTGTCATTGTAGGTAGAAAGTCTACTTCAATAAAGTTGGAAAAGTAGTCAATCAGAACTAAATAATATCAACCTTCTATAATAAAGATGTCAGTGCCAACTTTCTCCCAGGGTGATAAACCTCTTGAGTGTTGGTTTAAAGGTTCTTTAGTATTCCTTGCCTTCATTTCTTGACATTCTGGACAACTGTCAGCTATCTGTCAAATCTCAATCCAAAACAGACAACTTCTGGCCCGGCGCATCATGCTGTCAAATGCAAGACACGTTGCTACACGTTGTAGCTTCTGCTTGATTTCAGGCCTCAATGCATTTGGGATAAGAAAACGCTCTCCTTTAAGTATTATGCCTTGTTCTATTGTCAGGGTGTCACGAATGTCAAAATACGGCATAAGCTCAGCTGGTACATCATACTTTTTTTTAGGTTACCCATCCAAAATGGTCAACTTCAACCTGTGAAGCACGCTGTCTTTGAGAGTTTCAGCTTTAATCTTTTCCATCATCACATCTGGTATTTCAGGTAATCTTACAGGTGCATCAGCTCCTGCATTGCTCTCTCTATCAGTTGAGAAATCCAAAGTGACATTATGAATACAAACTCTGGACAGTGTGTCGACTATAAGAAGATCGGAACCTCGTACCCATTGGAATTCAAAGTCATATCGATGGCTGAGCATCAATAGATTCTGCAGTCTTCGAGGAATTTGACTCAGAGGTTTATTAACGATGGCTGCCAAAGGTTTATGGTCGTTGATGACTGTAACTTTCCTTCCATAAGTGTACTGGTCGAAGCGTTCCAAACCATATACAACAGCTAAGAGTTCCTTCTCAATTTGAGCCCAGCGTTGTTCAGTTTCAGTTAGAGCTCTTGGAGCAAACTCTATTGGATGACCATTTTGTAGGAGGACAGCTCCGAGTCCATGGCTGCTACTATCAACTTGAATACATAAAGATTCATCAGGATCATAGTATGCAAGTACTGGAGTAGAATTAATCAGTTTCTTAATTCTCTTGAAGGCTTGTTCGCATTCAGCAGACCAGATAAAGGGAGTATCCTTACGGGTAAGTTCTCTTATTGGATGAAGAACTTCTGAAAGATTGTTGAGAAACTTTGCTAGATACTGTATCATGCCGCAAAATCTGCGAACCTCATGACAGTCCTTAGGATCGGGCATGTTTAGTATTGTCTCAACCTTTTTCTTGTCTGGTTCAACACCTCGAGCAGTAATAAGGTGACCCATGAAGGTAATTTCTTCTTTCTTCTCTTGAGCTTTAGCTTCATTTAGTTTAATGCCTTTCTCTTTACACCTATGTTTCAGTGCTTTAAGCTTCAGATCATGGTCCTTAATTGCTTGCTGTCTGTTTGATCCACAACCTGCAATAACTCCATCAGCAACATTGATGCAACCATGAAGACCTTCCAGAGCTTGTGCGACTCGTAGATGCCTCTGGAAAATTTCACTGCTTACATTCAAACCAAATGGTAATCTAGACCATCTGAACCTACCAAAAGGTGTAATCATTGTTGTAAGTTTACTAGACTTCTCATCAAGTTTGATATGCCAGAATGCTTCCTTGATATCCAGCTTTGTGAAAATCTTGGCATTATTGAGTTCAGGCAATACATCTTCCAAAGTTGGTAATCTGTAATGCTCTCTCTGCAAAGCCTCATTCAGGGGTCTAGGATCAATGCATATTCTTAAAGAACCATCAGACTTTTCAACAACAGCCATTTGGTTAACCCATTCAGTCGGTTCCTCTACTGGTATTAATATACCTCTATTCATTAGATTTTGAAGCTCTGATTTTACCTTGCTCTTAAGTGAAAATGGTATTTTTCTGCATGGCAGTGCCTTTGGACGAATATTAGGATCAAAATGCAACACAGCTTCACCCAGGACACCTAGATGGTTATCAGAGTTATGATCATTATCTGAACTGTCAGTAGCCACCTTAGCAATAAATTTGTTTGTGTTGACTGTCACAAACTGTAGATCCTGCAGTGTGTTGTTGCCCAGCAAACATGTGAATCTATTTTTCACAACAGTAAACCTTATATTGTGTTTTATCCCAGTCTTAGGATTCTCAGCAGTTAATAGAACTTCTCACAGAGGAGTCATCTTAGTACCATTCCACATAACAAGCCAATGTTTAGTGGGTAACAATTGTTCTTGCATCACAAAGCGTTGACAGATTGTATTCACATCAGCTGCTGTGTCTAGCTGAAATTTTTTACCATTTTCCCATTGACAATGAGTTGTGCAGTTGTATAAGCTTTGTTAGACTTCACAGAAGCAAGAAAAACTTCAGAATCTTCCACTGACTCTGTGTGAACAGTGTGAACTTTCTTGCATTTAACTTTGAAATGGTTTCTTCCCCCACAGTTTGAGCAAAACTTCCCTCATGCAGGACACTTTTTCTTAATCAATGGATGTTTCTGTCCACAGTAATGGCACTTCTTTCTAGGTTGAAAGTACACATTGTCAGTGTTACTCTGACATGCTTTACCAGCAGGATGCCCAGTGTCTCTCTTAGGAGGTTTATGGTTGAGTGATTTTTGCTGTACCTGTTCAACACTTGCTTCAGAAGGTTGTACTGTATTATTCATTTCTCTTATGTCTTTTCCAGTTTGCTCAAAGACTCTGCATATGTGAATGGCTTTCTTTAGATCGAGGTCAGCTTCTCTCAAGAGCTTCTCTTGTAACCTTTTGTTGACAGTAAAGACAATTTTGTCTCTTATCATACGATCCTTGTCGTTAAAGTTGCACAAATCTGCCTTAGTTCTCAGCTCAGTTAAAAAGGAATTAAAGGGCTCTTGAAACGATGTGTTCCAGAATCTGAACGTATGTAATACTTCATTGCTTCGAGAGCTGCAATGGTTCTGGAGCAAATCGAGAATTTTATTAGGATTAGAGCGGTCTTCTTCCTCTGCAAGTTGATCAAAAACTTCAACGGCTTGAGTGTTGAAGGACTTTCGTGTGGGGTTACTGGTTGTGTTGCCTGAATTCTGATCGTGCTAATGTTCTTACGCGAATGGGGTGAACCTCACCTTCGGTTTGTCGTAATGCCTGAACTTGGCATCAAGATGTAAACAACTGTTCATCTTATTAACTCAGCAACTTGACATAAAATACGTAATTCATAAGGTTGAATGGTGTAATGTGATTCAACGAATAATGCCTCCGGTTCGAGTCCTTCACAATTTAATATGGATTACACACATACATAAACAGTTCAATTCACACATGAGGTACATGCATCAATCAATCAATAGCGTAGACTGCTGTTTTACGTGTCAATGTCCGTTTAAGGATACAATGCAGTAATTGTCGTCAGAACATCACAGCTATATGCACGCGCAGATAGAATGGCTACCTGCCGACAGTGAGACTGTGAGTCTAATTACTTCGTATAAAGTAGACGATTATCTTTCTCCTTCCAAGGATTTAGTTAATCACTAACCTCCATAAGTTTCCTCTCTCGTAGAGTTCTAGGACTGACCCTGGTCCTGCATAAATACACATATAAATGGCTATATCATGCCATTAATTTGGAAGGCTAGAAAAACGCAGCTATTCAGCTTGACGGTCAAGTAACAAAGGGTAGCGTCTCCTAGTTACCAACTGTGACCCAAACAACGCTAGACACGTCATAATCGATCGTGTATGGAGCGTTCAATAATTGAAACATCTATCGCAATATATTAAATGTCTTAACCTTTACAATTGCACGTCTGCTAACCTTTAGCAGACGGCGTTAATAACATATACCGTAACAATTCCCTGTACACCGGGGAAAAAAAAATCGATAGATTTTTTTCAAGATCTATCCGACTTAACAATTTTTCAAAAAATTTAACACAATTGTGACATATGGCCGACGATGTTCTGAGTAGAACCGTGTCGCGGTCATGTCAACTAACTATTTGTCATAGTCATCTAACATTAATCATATTATATATCAATATTATGCATATTATTATATCAACTAAATAAAATGTGTAATGTCAATAGTGAATGATAGAATTAAATTAAAGTAAGGTCTGTCGTATTCGTATGTCATATAGGAATTAATTTGACTAATTAAAATTAAATTAATTAATTAAACTAAGAGTTAAATTATTAAGATTCTAATGTAACGCGATGTTATGAGAGAAGAAAAGACAAATAAGTGAGAAGAAATAGAAAGAAATTCGAATATAAGTTTAACTTAATTGTGTGTGTTAAGTGTTAGTGAATAATAACTATCTAATTTAACTAACTAAATAACGTATAGGTACATTAAAAAAAATATTAATCTAATACTTGTGTGAGATTTATTTTCTCTTTTTATAATTTCTTCTTTTTATATTTCGTTCTCTTTTTTGTTTTTTTCATTTCATTTTTTTCTCACATTTCATTTTATTGATATTAATTCAATTAAGAAGTTAAGTTAACTAATTAATTAGTATAGGATATGATGATCCATCCGTAGTCCTGATCCTGATGAATTCTTTTAGACAAAGTGTTGAAACATTTACGTCGGACAGAAATGTCAATTATCCTAGGATCCAAGAATTAAGTGCACATAGGATAATAAGTTCGACTTGTCGTCAGATATTGTTCCATGATTGTTCAACGAATATTCATATATTGTGTATGGACGTTAGACGAAGTTTCAATGTCAATATGTATACCTTGATTGTCTTTAGTTCAATTCTGTGATGCATATAGTGTTTATAATTATTAAATTGAAGTCAAGGTTAGTTCCCTTATAGTTGATACTTCGTTCTATCCAATGTAGTGATGATTGACGTAGTTTAGGAATGTCAATGTTGATTATTCGTCGTCAATAGGATTACGTGACAATGCATCCGCCACAATGTTTTCAGTGCCAGGAATATGTTCAATGGAGAATTCAAATGGCTGCAGGATGATCGCGTATCTGGCGAGTTTTGGACTTTTGTGGTTTGATCTACGCAAAGATGCTACAGCACGCTGGTCAGTCTGTATGGTGAATGGAGCACCAAGCAAGAACTTTTCCAGTTTTGTGATTGCCCATATAACTGACAAAAGTTCCTTGTCCACTGTGGAATACTTTGTTTCTGCCGGCTTTAGCTTTCTTGAAATATATAAGGTAGGATGTAGAACGCCATCATGGTTCTGGAGCAGGCATGCACCGATGCCGTAGTTACTAGCATCTGTTCGTAAGAAAAATCTTTTGGAAGCATCGGGAAGTCTTAAAATTGGTTCATGCGAAAACAAATTTATAATTTTGTTGAAAGTTTCATTGCATATACCAGTCCATGTCACCTTCACCGGCATGTCTTTTTTTAACAATGAAGACAATACAGCCGTGATGGATGACAAGTTTGGTATGAATCTACTGTAATATTGAACAAGTCCTAACAAACTCCTGACCTGTTTCTTCGTCTGAGGAACTGCTATGTTTAGAATTTTGGAGACCGTACTAGGTAACGTTCGGATATATCCCGCTCCAATGATATGTCCCAAAAAGGTTATCTCATTACACGCGATCTGCACCTTTGTAGGTTTAGCAGTTAGATGATAATTCCTTAGAGTGTCGAAAACATATCTAAGTCCCGAAACATGTTCCTCAAACGACGAACTAAACAAGCATATGTCGTCAATATATGTAATAACGTCTAATCTACCTGATAAAATTTGTCGCATCAGGCGAATGAAGGTAGCTGGCGCATTAACAAGCCCAAAAGGCATCACATTCCACTGGTATAGACCTTGTGGAGTGGAAAATGCGGTGTAGTACTTAGCCTTTTCGGTCAGTGGTATCTGCCAATAATAATAATAATAATAAATTCTTTAAGCGCCAAACACGGCGCATAAGGCAGAAACCAGTGCTCTCCAGGTTGTTCGTTGTGACGCCACTCCTCTTAGCTCTTGCACATTATTTAGGCCCAACGTTCTTCCTTCTCTTATTATTGTTCTTCTGAGTGTTTCTTTTGGTCTTCCTTTTTTCCGCTTACCCTCAGGAACCCAAGTGAGCGCCTGTAGTGGTATTCTGTTGTTTTGCATTCGTAGGACATGACCGATATATGACCATCGTCTTTTCCTTATATAGTCGGAGACATATTTCTGCCTAGAGTCTTCTCTTATTTGTCGATTAGTCTTGAATTCTTTCCAACTGATGTTCATGAGTTTTCTAAGACATTTGTTCTCGAATGTATTCAGCTTGTTCTCCAATGATTTTGTTATTTTCCAACTCTCACAGCCGTATGTTAACACTGAGATAACATTTGAATTAAACAGACGAAGCTTGGTATGTATATTCAATGATCGTAATTTCCAAATGTTAGATAATCTATTGAAGGCGCTAGCTGCCAAAGCAATTCTAGTATGGATTTCTCTTGTTGTGTCACCATCCTGAGTCATTTTACTGCCTAAATAATTGAAACTTTCAACTTTCTGTAGTTTTTCCCCGTTCAAGATGATATCAAAGGTCTCGTTAGAAAAGTTCATAGCTTTAGTTTTAGAGGCATTTATTTGGAGACCAATTTTAACCGAGAGATGACACAAATTATTTATTGCTTCTTGGGATTGTCTTGGTGTTGAACTTAAGAATGCTACATCATCTGCGAAATCCAGGTCCCCCAGGAATTTTCCATTTGTCCATTTTATACCCAATTGTTCATTGTGGGTATAGTTTCTCATAACCCAATCAATAGCTATTCCAAAAAGTAGTGGTGACATAATACAGCCTTGTTTCACCCCTGTTTCTACTGTAAACCATTCTGTATTCCCTTTATTTGTTCTAACACAACATCTTGCATTGTCATATAGCGCTTTGATTATATTCACATATTTTGTTGGAAAACCATAGATTGTAAGTATCTTCCACAATGATGGGCGGTGTAGACTATCAAAGGCTTTTTGAAAATCGACGAAGGTGATAATAAGTGGCGATTGCCTTTCCACTGATTCTTCTATAATTGTTCTTAGTGTGAATATTTGATCAATACATGATCGTTTCGGCCTGAAACCCGCTTGTTCTTCTCTGATCTTTTCGTCAGCATGCAATTTAAGTCTTTCTAACATCATGCAACATAATAATTTTCCAGGTACTGATAATAGAGATATACCACGCCAGTTATTACAGTCTGATAGATCACCTTTCTTCGGTAACTTTACAATAATACTGTCTTTCCATTGTTGTGGTGGTTGTTCTTCTCTCCATACTTCATTTATAATATCTAAAATTCTCAAGAGGTTGTTGTCATTAACTGCTTTAATCATTTCCCCTGAAATTTCGTCAACTCCAGCAGCTTTAAAATTTTTTAATCTTTTAACGGCTTGTTTGATCTCGTCCAGCGTGAATTCATCGCAAGTTATTGGCAAGGTGGTTGTGGATGTTTCATTATTAAAATCAGGTGTTACTGTTGGTGGTGGTCTGTTTAGCACCTCCATGAAGTGCTCAGCCCATCT